>JAHLJT010009436.1:241151955-241246322 GCA_031308135.1 Acheta domesticus
GGTTTTCCCCATCGCGATTCTAAAATCTTCCGCTCGAACTCATATCTCCGTTGTTCGCCCCAGTATCGATTCAGAAACTTCTCCCGAAACTCTTCATAATTTTGAGGGAAAGGGTTTAAAGCGGAAATCCAATAAGATGCATTGCCTTTCAACAATTCTTGCATAAATTTAGCCTTCAAGTGTGAAGGTACCGCCTTCGTGAGATTCATGTAATTTTCGCCGCCGGTCAAGGAAAACTTTGGGATTTTCATCGGGTTTTCCGGAAGAATAACAGGTTCTGCGGTGGAGCCCACGAGAAGCGAAGGCCTGAGCCCACCAGAATTCGGATTTGAGGTAATTATCTCGCGTTCCTTTTCAATTTCCTCCTTTACCAATTCTAGGACAGCTACGATCAATTTCCCTTTTTAATTTAGCTTCTCTCTCCCTGATGTTTTCCTCACTAATATTGCCTACTTGCGCGAACTTTTCGTGGATATGCGACACTTCTGAATGGAGTTTCTGTCCGATTTTATTAAATTTTTCGCCCATTTCCTGCTTAACTTCAATGATCTTTCAGTAACCGACTCACAGCACGCTTCTACTTTGTCGTCGCATGCCTGTAATTTGGTCTGAATTTCGGTTTTTAAAAATTTTGAATATTTTCGGTAGTTTCCGCTTGTGCCCTTCCCAACTCCTGACTGAGTTTTTCTACATTCCCCTCTATTTCCCCGCATCTGCCTTCGACCTGATTCTTTAAAATCCCTATTTCATGGTTAAGTTTTTGCTCGAGACTTTCTAATTTATTTGCTTGGGCTTCCAAATGACTTTCGATTCGGTTAAATCTGTCCTCACACTTGCTCTCATGTGCTGTGAACCGTTCATCTAACATTTCCTGTAATTTGGCAGCGTTATTTGAGATTTTCTCCTCTAATTTTGCGGCATTATTTGAGATTTTCTCCTCTAATTTCGCGGCATTATCTGCAATTTTCTCCTCTAATTTTGCGACATTGCTATCTGACTGGTCTTTAATTTCTATTCAATTTAGCGGCGTTGTCTGAAAATTTCTCCTCAAATTTGGCAACAGTGTTATCTGAAATTTCTCTCATAACGCGCAAGATCTCACTTAAGGTGGGACCTTGCGTCGACGGCTCCTCAAAACTGTCTTCACCCCGTCACGTCAATACCTGATTCGTCCTGCATTTTTACGATGTTACGCGGTTTCACTTGTTTTAGTACGCGCACACGGTATTCACACAACACAACACAACACAAGACAATGACACTTACAAGGAAAACACAGTACAAAATGACATCCTCAACAGACCATAAGTTATTAACTTCTCTACACCGTGCTTCCATCCATCATCTTAATAATTAAACAATTTAATAATTTAGGCAGAGAAATCTCAGGGCGCTTATCTGGGATATTAAAAAATGAAAATTACGATTATTTCGCGTTAATCGAGCCCCACGCTGGGCGCCAATTGCAACTACCCTCTCGTCTTCGGTTGGGCGCCTCAGACGGGTAGCCGGCCCGCTCAGTCGACAGATTACCTGAAACGGCGGAGATGGAGGAAGCCGGTGGCCTAGGTTGAATGAGAAGTCAAACATGTGAATTTAGAACAAGTTGAATTTATTCATTAACAAAAGAAAACGCTAATGGTCTGGTGATGATAACTCTGGCGAGCATGCCCCCAAATCGAAATAAAACAAAAAAATGAAATGTCATGCACATAAGAGAACAAAAATTACAAAGTGATTACAATCAGATGAAACTCTTCTTCGCGCGCGAATTCCCACTTGACGGCCATGCGCGGCCGGGAACTCCTCTTCGTCGCCCGGTCGAGAGGAAGTCACACTGATTGTCTGATGTACTGTTCACACCTCTCGATCGCGTGTACGACATAAGACACTCAAACAGAAAATACCTCTGTTAGGCGGCCTGTGCCACCCACTGAAGTTGAACGACCTCAGGTCAGCTGGCAGTTCGGCTGGCGAGGTTCGTGGCGGGCGAGGGGCGCCGCTCGGAAAATGTAGGTCAGATCAGGTACTTGCGAGGGTAGCGGCCAAGGCGGCCGGAACACAAAAGCGCCGTCTGCTCGCTGCGGTGAATGGGTCAGCACAGTTCATTCACTGACACGGTCGGTTCATTCCCGGTCGATCTCACAATACTTTGATACTAATGAGCCCGTGAATTATCGCACAAATTCACAAAGGAAAAGAGAGTCTCGAGTTCGCACGTAAATCGGACGTAATATAATACGAATTGCTGTCAAATGTTCATAATACTGTTCTGCGGCCTGCGTTCGTCACAGAAGTCTTGTACCCAAACTCTACAAGAAACTTAATAATTTTTTTTTAAGTCCATCGAACCGAACGCCACAACAGAATATAACAGGTTCCCCCCCTGCGGCCGCCACTTGCGTCCGATTCTGAACACGGCTCCCAAGCTTCTCTTTTGTGCCTCGTCGCTCCAAGTTTTAGGAAACCTCGTTCCCCCCACCAAAATTATCCCTGTGACTCTGGAATATTCTAGAACAAACCCGAATTCTGGCTGCTATTGGCGAAAGGGTACTGCGCATTAGATATTTTCTGCCCAATCAGAGGATGTTTTCGAGGCCGAGAAAAGAGTGAGAGAGGGGCTGGTTATCGCTCCCTCTCGCTTTAATTTTGCGTCGAAAAGGGGCAGTTATTAACGACCGGGGGGGTGTGAGGGGCTAGGAATCTCTAGGGAGGTTGACGGAAGAGTTCCAGGCGTCGTGGAAAAATACTGAAGGGGTCGTGTGCGGAGCGGCCACCCAGAGTTGGGGCACACGTGTCCTTGACGAATTAGGGAGCGAAGGGTGCCGACACCGTGGCGCCTCGCCTGGCCCTCGGGTCGCCTCCGTGGCGCCTCGCATCTCTCGCGTCGCCGCCTGCGTGGAGTTATTTTGCGGCAGAATAAACTTGAATTTATTCGGTATCACTACAATATGTTGAATGAAATTATTTTATAATCTCGATAGTTACTGCAGAAATATTGTGAAAATCCATATGGATCGGTAGAAAGAAGTTATGTTCCACTATAAAAATGTATTTTCTCTAAATACAGATGACTCATACATGAGCCGAGGCGTTTTCTTCTTCACCTGTGGGTGGGGTTTATGGAGTTCTAAACTTGGTCCAATATTGGGGTTCTCCCCAAGGAACGTGGTGCAAAGCATAGCTTTTAAATTCGCTCACTAGTCGGCGCCATATTGGGCTCAGAAAGAAATATGAGGTAAACGCCTCGAAACACGCATGCGTGATCTGTATTTAGTGAAAATGCATTTATATTGTTTATTTCTTTTTACCTATCCACATTAAATTATTTTAATTCTTTTGGCGCTTTTAAAACGAGTTCAGTATTGCTACACATATTTTTGTTAGAAATTTTCTAAATTGTATAAATTATTCTTTGGATTGAGAGTTATTAAAAGAATAACTCTGTGATATTATGTTAAGACCATCTTTAAAGTAAATTTATCGGTTAAACTAAAATAAATTATTTTGAAAATGGATCTGGTACAATACGGCACAATTGAACAATGACTTTTTTAGCCACTCGTAAAAGCTTTTCCTTCAAGGCATGTACAGCGTGCTAAAAGATCAAGTTTTAGCACTAGTGCTAAAAGTAAAGCGAAGCTCAAATGTTTAGATGACTCTGTGAATACAACAAAGAAGACAAAATCCTTTTCTCTGACTGCATCAACTATTATACTACTGACCTTAAGATATCTCAGAGTGATTTATTTACTTGAATTACAATAAAATGGAAGTTAGTAAAGCTGTCTAAAAAATAGAGTAAGACTATGGGTCATAAAATCATAAATATTGGGGAAAATGATACTTTTTAGCCATTTTTTAATAATACTTAGGTCATCCAAAAAATATGTATTTATACAAGGGTTGTTCGGTATCAATGGGGGGGGACATAAAAAAATATTCAGACATTTCCGATGCATCTATTGTGTCCTACAAGACCAACTGTTAAAAAAGTACCAAAAAAATGCCATGTTTGAGCAATTAGACCGCCCTCTAGAATTATGATAAAAATCGTTGTTTCACAAAACGTGTTTTCTCATCGAAATCTTCAATTTAAGCACCCGGATGGCGAACAAATATTTTTCGACCCACCCTAATATATATGTATATTTATTCAACATTTTCAGAAGATTTAAAGGAAACAGGATCTCCATGGTACCACACATTTGAGAGAAAATTGTAAAATATTTTTTAATTAAATTTCATTCTAATTTTTTTTGGCAAATATCTTGACCTACTGTAACATTGAATAAATAAACAAATAAATTTAACTTAGTTTTGTATGCATTATTCCAACTAATTATATTAAATTAATATTACAAATATAATTCACAAAATAATTATGTTATCCAAATATTATATTTAAAAATAAGAGTGACAACAATTTTAAAACTTTACACCAGTGTCTCAATTACCATTAAAGTTATGAATAAATCAATTTTAAATGTTTATGACATTTTTCTCCCATTTGATAAAAATATTTTTTTTATATATATGAAGACCTATATTCTTTCTATTTTTATTTGAAAATGTCTGATGCAAAGTAGTACATAAAGTTTGCCATAAAAATGAAGTATAAATGAATTCAACATCAGTGTTTTTAATTAAGTTTCATTTAACATTTTGAATTACCTCTCTCTACCTACATAACTGACAGGGTTGGACAAAATACTTTAAATTTAATATTTAAAAACATGTACAAAATACTCTGTAAATAAGAATTTAAATTCATAGTACTCATAATACATTAGGTGTTGATTTTCTAAACATATTTGTACTATTTAAAATACTTCAAATACTCAAAATACAATAACTATAATAAATTTCTATTATATCTTTTATATTGCAACAATATGTCATAATTGTCAATTACAATAACAATAAATTAGTAATTGACAGTCATGCAAATTTCTGAATAATAGCTAACTGTAATACAAATGTGTATAAACACTTTCAATACAAAATGATATAAAAATATGTCTAACTTAAATATAACAAATTTCCTTTTAAAGCAACTTTTAATTTTTTAAACAAATCAGGCAACAAACTTCTATCTGGCGAATGTGTAAAACTCGCAAATAAAAACGGTCCTTCAACTGGCATTGAAAAACATTAACTAGTGTTATAATGAATAAACGCTTTTTTATTGTTGGATAATTGTCAGCATTTTTAATTATTTCGATTTATCACTCAAAAATGAAGAAAATTTAAATTAAACAGCTGAGAGAAGCTCTTATTTTTGTTTCAATGAGGTGCATTCACTGGCAGAATCAAACAAGAAACTATTTTGATTATCTTCTTCATCTGTATTTTAAGTAACTTCCCCATTTCAAACTAGTGGTGCTACAGAATGGCACACACTTTCCCATATTAGTCTTCAATTTTTTGGGTCTGGGCTAGCTATTCGAAATTGCCACATACTCCTGCCATTCATCCATCGCCGCCCAAACCACAATTGTTTGACATTTTTTGAATTTTTTGGTTTCCTAATGGTAGAACGGAAATATTAATTTTAGAATATTAAAGAACAAGTAAAACTTCGTCCTAAATGGCAATTTTCTTTGAAAAATTTGGAGCCGTTTTTTAAGAATATGGCGTTTAAGCAATGCTAAAAATGAGAAATTTGAAGCTCTTTTCCACAGAAAACTTTTGAGTAATCGAAAAACTTCGTTTGAAGTCGTTTGAAGCACATACACTCATAAATACAATAGTGTTTACAAATTGCTGGTAATGTGCATATTAAAGATGTGAGAGATCTTTCAAAAAAATTACATTTGTGGAAATTTAAAAAAAAAAAAAAAAAACATAATGAACTTTATGACAAATTAAAGAGTGCAATTTGCACTACCCGTTCGAAAGTTTGAAGACAAAATTTGGAGCCATTTATGAAAAAATGGTGTGTGAGCGTTTCTGAAATGCAGAATTTTGAGCTAGTTTTCATAGAAAACGGTTGATTTCTCGAGAAACTTTATGAATTTATGACATTATTTAAAGCACATATACTCATAAATGTAATAATGTGAACAAATTGCCACTAATTTAAATATTAACTTAATAATAATTATTATAAAAATTACATTTTTGTAATGTTTGAGAAAACAAAAGAACAGAGTAATATGGTGTTTATGGCATCTCATAGAGTACATTAGGCACTATCGCCACCAAAAGTTTAAAGAAAAAATTTGGAGCTGTTTTAGAGAAAATCTTGTTTTTGTATTTTTTTTAAAATTGCACATATTGCACGCAATATTACACGAAAACTACTAAAATTTTCAAAACCATGTACATGACCTTATTGAAAGAACTCATTACGAAAAACAAATTTTATTTTAAAAAATATCTTTAAATATGTAGTTGCGAGAAGAGCCCGACAAAAATTCAAACTTTTGCAATATTCGGAAATTTAGATTTGACCGTGAAAATCGGACCTATGCCACTTTAATAAGTGAATTTTACTCTATTCTTACAAGAAATTTAAAGAAAAATTTTGGAGCCGTTTTTGAGAAAATTTTGAAAATGTCCGGGGGGCTTCATGTAAAGTACCCCCAAAAATTAATGAAAGTTTTTCAAAATCGCAGAGCTTTGACTCAGGCCAGATACACAGTTTCTGCAACTTGGAAAAAATCGTGCGCGTAGTTGAGGGGCTAATGTTGTTCACATACAGCGGACGGACGGACGGACGGACGGACGGACGGACGGACGGACGGACGGACGGACGGACGGACGGACGGACGGACGGACGGTCGGCCTGACGTTTGGCTTTCAATTGGTTTTTCAGGACCCACAAAACTAGGATTCTGTCTACACCACGTGTTACGGGATTTTTTCTTAATTTAGCAACTGAATTTATCCACTTTTTCGTTATCACGGCCCGGCAACAATTTTTTTTCTGCGGAAAATTCGCAATTTTTTCGCGCAGCGTTACGTAACTTACCCAATGCTACATAAACACGTGATCTGTATATACGTTACGTATATTGGAAAATAAAAGTAACTATTTTATATATTTAAATACATCTCCAAAAAACTCAAATTACAGTTTTTGAAATGTATTTAAAATACATATTTCAAATACCAGTATTTAAATACTGTCCAACCCTGATAACTGAAAACACTTAAGAACTAAATTATATAATAAAATATAAATGACAGCAATTGTTTTGTGTCAAACATAAAAGACTTTTTATCACTTTATTCCTGGTCACTAAGAGCCAATAAAACATATTTAAAAACATCTCAGCAATTTACTTAGAGATTTTTGTTCATCTTTATTCTTTGCACATGCCCAGTTTGAGCCAATTGCTTTATTTACTCATTCCGTTTTTAGTTTATTGACATCATAATATGCATCAATCTTATTTCCTAAGGGCTCATCCATAAATCATCTCAAGAATAGGGAGGGGGTTTGAGGAAGGTTACAGGGGAACAGGAGGTATAATTTTAGTGTTCCATTATGTTAATGGTTGGTTGTTTTTTTTGGAACATTTGCTAAAATATTTCCTTTTGTTCAGTCTTACATTAAACATTAAAATATTAACAAAGTAAATTAAAAAGTTACAATGTTAACAATTTTAGTTGAAAATATATTTTCATCAATGATATATTGATAGAATCTTAGATTACGAAGAAAATATTTGGAACTGATCTGTAGGACACTCTAGAATACAATTAAATTGATGCAGGTAGATTCTTGCCCATGTGTTCTCCCTGACAACATGTGCACTAGTCAGAAATTCTCTCACCAACGCTTCCTTCCCATATAAAACTTGTCCCCCAATCTTGTTGTTAGGTGCAATCATCGCCAATTTCTCACTTTAATTATCATTAATATTATATATTAACACAAAATTAATATAAATTGTTTTCATTGTTTTATAATTTATTTTAATCTTTTGTAAATGGTTGGAGGTAGAGGGATTTGCAAGCATTCAGTAATTATAAAAGGGGATTCAAATGTACATTATAGAAGGACTGCAAGTGAATGAGAAGGGTATTCAAAATGTTCCAAATTTGTGTTATGTAATTTATTGGCAGCCTCTAAAGGACATTTCCACTAAAAATTAAACCCTAGTTGAATTGGCATCACTACTTCCACCACCAAAAACATAAATCATTTATCGGTAGGGCCTATAAGTAAAAATGAAAAGAGCGAAAGTTTTTGTAAACTTCTTGAACTTGATTTTTAAAACTATTTTAGACATATATAGCTCATGACCCAGCTTGGGATCTTATCAAATTATTTTGATGGCCAAGATTGGAAAAGGAAATTATATAAACAGTATACTCAGAAGAGTGTGTTCTGAAAGCACGTGTGATTTTAGGTTATACCTCCTGAACAAGCCCCTAGATTTTAAAATAAATTACAAAACAAATGTCAGTAAAATACCTAAGTCAGAGGCGATCGTATACAAACACTGATCATATGAAACAAAAGGGATACAAATATTTTACTCAGGAAAGTCTGGAACCAACATGCATCTCTTTTGAATGATAGGTTAGATTTTTATCTTGGACGATTGCTGATTCTGATCAATTGAGCAACTCAGAAACCAAACCTTTTAAAAATAATTCCATAAGAAATACTCTGCTTTTTTTCTTGAACTATTAGTACTTCAATAGTCTTCAAGAGGCTTTTTCTACCAACTTTTTCAACTTATTTATTCATTGACTTATTTATTAACCCTATCTTGTATTATCAGCACAATTAACGGAAACAGATTAAATAATTATGATGAAATCTTAATGATGGTATCTGATGCTTAGTTCATCTGTCATCTCTTTTTGTAGAAGAAAAATATTATAAAACTAGTTTTCTATGTGGATTTAAATTGAAAATGTAAATTTTCTGTCTTCTTAAATTAATTTCAATTTTTTTCTGCCCTTTTTTCAACTGCTCACTGTAGTAAATTGATATATTATTTTAATGCCATTGATTAATTTATGTGAGCTGTAAATAAACAAAATACAAATTTTAAGTTTTCCAGCATAGCAAATAAAACTGTTCAATAGAGATTGTACAGTAATATTTGCAGATATCTTTCATTACAAATATAATTTTGAATAATATTTTTCTCCAGAAGAGCATATCCGGGACAAGATATTTTCCTGCCTTGTTGCAAAATATCATTGAATTTAATCAAAATAAAAGGTTCTATATTTGAGGGTCTTGAAAAAGCATTGTTAATCAAATCAAACATCAAAAAGAAATTAAAGCATGCTCTATGAATTTTTCCTTTTAGGCAAACACTTGTGACAATAATGCATTAGACAGGAGGTGTCACAATTTCATAATATTGTCATCAAAAAGTATTTTTATTCAAATTTCCTTGAAATTCTTATTACTGATATTTTATTTTACTTATTTTTTATCTCTTGACGTAGGCCTATTGATATTTGATATCCTATGAAATTCGGACTTTTTTAGCTCATAGCTATAATTCCTCATAACAAAACCTATTGGGAATATTTTAATTGCAATTATTTGTATTACATTTAAAATTTTTGTTCTTTACTTAATCATTTTATATCCATTCATGTTCTGTAAAACTAAAGAAAATTTCCAAGTTGTAAAGTAAACACAGAATTATGATATTTCCATTTTCTCTTTTCTGAAAAAACATATCAGACTATAAACATAGTTAAATAACAGAAAACAATCAATACAATTGAAATAAATAAAATTGATAGAATTAATTTAAGGTAGCAGAAATTGATGTCAGCAGAGTTCTGTCTCGGTTTTAATGTAATGGTGTTCTCCTGTCTCTAAATTAATGTTTGAAAATGTAGTTGAAACTATTTTAATGAATTATTTTATTTTATGTTTATCCAACACTGCATTAAATGTAAATTTATGTAAAATACTAACTGAAAAACCATATGATTGAGTAGACAATAGAAGGCATAATTGTGACATTTTATGTATTTTACTATATGTTCCAAATTGAATAAAAAAGTAATTTCCAAGAGGTTGTTAAGTATTGATGACTCTATAGTTCTTTTGTTGGCTTCCAATTTTCTCACAAATATTACATCAAGAGGGATTACAAACACACAAACCAAGAAGATCTATTGAAATAGGTACATCTAAAAATACTCTTTTCGTAAAGATTGTACACCAGAAGATGTATTGCCAATTTACTGCATCAATTTGTACATTCACTAGCCATAGACAAAAATCTGAATACTGTTTCTTCTGTACTTCAGTGTAATTTGAATTGTGAATATTTAAAAGGTTGTTCTCTCTTATGACCAAGAGAAATGAAACATTGTTTATGCAATGTTTTAGCTTTGATTAGGGATTCTAATCAGCTTATGTCAACTTATTCTGTTGGTGACCAAAAGTGTTACAGTGACCTTCAACAGCGAAGCAATAGGCCTCCTTTAAGATGCCTACAAATAAAATATCAGTCATTACTGAAAAAAGTGACCAAAATTGTCATAAGGCAATTATATTTTGTGCCACAACTGTAATAATTATAATTGTAATAAAATAAATTATTTTTAAAAATTGTTACTAGAATGTGGAGTAACCTATGAAGTTAACATCAACCTTATGATACTCTTTTATGGTGGGTATGGCTACAATTTTACATGTTGTTAAGTAAATGTAATTTTGGATGTAATTTTGAATAAAAGTGGTTGATCATTCACTGTTTATGTTGATTTAAAATCCCAGTAATTTTTCCCTTATGTTGAACTCAACATGAATATGGCAGAGGTAGGTTTATGAAGTGATATACATGATAGAAATCAAATCATATAATAATAAAAATGTTAATTTAATGCTGGCTTCTGAATAATTATTGTTTACCTACCTTCAAAGAATATTTTAAAGAACAAAGATCATTCCATTTACCAGGACTAGGATATCAATGTAATTACATATTTATTTCTTCATTAGTTAGAAACATACTTGATAATCCATAAGGTATTGAGTTTGGTACATATTTTGACACATTTAAGGAAAACTCACAGAGACTATTGTTGCATATTTCAACATTTCTTGGCAACTTGGTCCACATTCTTTCAAAATTATTCTTAAAATATTATTTTTAACTTTTAGTTCAATTGAACTTCAAATTCAAATTAATTTGAAGTTAAATTTCAAATTAATTTGAAGTGCTGAACTAGATTTAGATCTACATTTAACTCCACGCGAGGTTGAAAGGTTCGAGATTGTTCACATTATTCTTCTGACATTGAGAGTACTTTAAGTCAGCATAAAGCTTTATTGAAAGAGAAAGTGCAGTTTTGTATTTCAACATTTTAAACAATACTTTGTAGGGCCTTATTCACTGCTTCATAAATGGTCATTTATCAGAACCGTAATAAAAAACTTGCTTTTAGCAACCCAGATGTTCAGTCTATTATAGTACAAGAAAAGACTACATTTGTTGTATGCCAAATATTAAAAATAAGTTTTTTGGTCATTGTATTTATGCAAATTAAACATTTGATTAATACGTTATTTTCTTTATTTTGTGTCTATATTTAATTGTAGTGTATATTTTACTCTACATTTTGAACATTTTATGTCCGTATGAATGTATGTATTTATTAGTATACAAATCTCAGCTCTGCCTATTACCGTATGTTCTTAATGATTCAGGCAGGTCCTGTATGGAAGCTTGCATGTCCTACTAAGGCAGCTTACACTTGACGGGCCAGGAGTTAATTGCTCTGATCTTTGCCCTCACCATTCCCCAGTTTTATTGCAAAGAGATGACAGAAGATAGAACAAGAAGCAAATTTAATATTAACAGATTTTATTATTAGAAAAATAAGACAGAAAAAAGTCAACTTCAATTCATTCATCTATTCATATCGCAGATATCTTTCAATGAAACTTGATAACGTGCATCAACTATTTCATTCAGTGCAACTTCAAAAGATAAAAGATGACCTTGTGCTTTCTCCATTATTTCATGTCAAATGATAATCAGGATCTGCTCCTTTGTTCAGTGTGTATAAGAATTTAATGATTGAAACCATCTTTTAAGAGTATTTTGTGCTATTGCTGAAACTTAATTTTTCTATTAAAATGTTCATTATTTTTATCTCCTTAAATTTGATGTACTTTAAATTATATTAATTAGAAATCAGTTATTAACCATTTGTTTTTTTGTCTTAGTTTTTAATTAATTGGTTTGATAAAAATTTAAAATACAAACTTCTGATTCCTTATTATATTAAATAAAAGTAGGACCCATGAGAACAGTCAGCACTTGGTAAATCATTATTGTATTACAAGTGAAAATGCCTTTATATTAGATCCAACTTCAACTTTGAATGGTCAGTTCCTGAGCTCTGCATTCCAGTGTTATATGCCCTATGTAAAGCTTGAGTAAACAATACTGCACTGTTGAGATAGAATTTCACAAAAAAATTAAAGTTACTTCTGTGGTATTTGATCAGAACATGATAACTCCAAAATTACTGTTTTGAGACATAAAAATTTTTAGTTTCATTGTCCTTTTAAAACTCAATAGACGGGATGGAATTGTTAATAAGTTGGCTGGAAATATGTAACCGCGCGTAGGTGTTTCACCCAAAACACAGCCAAGGTCAGTCATAACTGCAAATTAATTTAATAGAAATTATTGAATCATATGAAGTATCAAATAGTCAAGCACATTCCAGGAACATTTGTAATCTATTTTAATGATAGGCACTGTATTGAGAGATTAAGGGCATCGAGGGCATCTCATGGACAACATCAAGTCCGAAGACATTCGAGAAGACCATCTGAGAAGTCATTGTAGTAAAATTACAAACTTTCTTCAAAGCAATATGGTACTTTAATGTTTATACACAAGAAAATAATTTCATAATTTCATTTCATTTAATCAAATCATTTCATCATTTAATCATTTCATTCATGAGTTTAATAGAATTTTGTAAGAATGTCAGAATAAATGTTAAATTTTATTTTTTTTGAGAAAAGAAAAGGTTGATAATTTACAATCATTGCCATCAATTCAATATTTAGTTTTAATCCACAGAACTTCCAGGAATCATAATTCTGTATAGAATCACACGTTCACATGCAGCAGGTAAGGTGAGAAATGTTGTATGTCAAAACCTATGATTGGATTTAAAAAAATAAAGTTAATAAAATAATATTTTAATATTGAGAGAATTTATGAGCAAAGCAGGGCAACGGAAGAAATAATATTGATAATAACAAAGGGAGCAATTCCTTTATTATATCCGCAAGACTGTTGGTAAATAATATCAAGATTTATTAATATTAGTATCAGTAGAAGAAGCAGGTTTATCTCATATGGCTGCCTAAGTGGGCAATGAAGATAAAGATTAGATTTTAAATAATAGCAGGAATATCACAAATGTTGTCCAGCGCAAACACAAAACAAGTTAATTAATAACTAAAATAAGTGGAATATCCCACATGATAACTCTTACTCATTATCTTCTCTCAAATTATATTACATAGAAAATGAGTTGGTCAGAACCTGACAAGTATATATGTCATCTTTCAACCAAATCCCTACAAGACAAAGCCAATTTTGCCATTGACAAACTAACTCAATGGATCCACCAAAACAAACTAGTACTAAACAAAGACAAAACAATCACAATGCATTTCCGCAACACTCACTCCCAACAATACTCACCAAATTTAATATTAGAGGGCAACAGCATAACACAAGCACAGAATACAAAATTTCTTGGAATCACCATACAATCCAACCTCAAATGGAATTCACACCTACAAGATATTAATTTAAAATTGAGCAAACTTAATTATGCTCTTAGAATAATAACTAGAAACAGCACCATCGAAACAGCCCGAACAGTGTACTTTGCGAATGTGCACTCTGTTCTCAAATATGGAATAATAATGTGGGGCCAAGCACCAGAGGCTAAGCAGACATTCAAATTACAAAAGAGAATCATCCGAACAATAACAAATACAAAAAGAACAGAGTCCTGTAGACCTCAATTCAAGAAACTTAACATACTTCCACTGCCTTGTATATACATTTACGAAGTTCTCATGTTTGTAAAGAAAAATCTAATAAACAACAACACACCTTACAAATTTAACTCAAACTTACACTCATACAACACAAGACAAGCATATAACCTTCATCAACCATTGTGCACAAGTACACTATGCCAAAAGGGTACATTATCTACAGGAATACAATTCTTTAATAAATTACCTATAGATCTGAGAAACATAACAGGAATACACAACTTCAAGAATAAACTTAAACACTTCCTTGGCCAAAAACTTTTTTATAATGTTCAGGAATACATCAGTAACTAATATGTACAAACTGATTTCAGGTGCTGCAGTAGGACTAGGTGTAGGAATAGAAAAAACTGGCCAAAACCTGCCTCCTGCTCCTTACCATTTCAAGATTGGACAATTATATGCTAACATTATTACTTATATGTAGCTGTTATGATAATTAATATTATGTACTATTTTATGTGTTATTTTTACTATTATTACTATTACTATTATTATATTATAGTTATTATATTATAGTAGCAGTAGAATGACAGTAACAAGTAAATTTTAATTTTACATTAAACATAAAACTACAATTCTAAAATGTTAAATATTTTGCTACTGAAAATAATTGTATACTGTATAATATCTTAATCTACCTGTAAAAAGTATTGTAGTATAATTTTTAGGGCAATGACTCCATCTCGATCAGGTTTTTCTGTCCAGTTTCCCTGGTCCTTTGAGCAAATGCTGAGATGGCCCCTTGCTTTGCTTCTGGACAGTAAATGTAACTTCCCTCTCTCCACCCAATATACATTGACTCGTCATACACGATTGTAATTGTATATGTGACTCAATAAATTATTATTATTATTATTATTATTATTATTATTATTATTATTTAAATCAAAAACTAATGGTGCTACAACAGCACATATTTATCTGCATTATTGGAAACAGCTATGTAGTCTTGAAATATTGCACTTTCTGTGCTACTAGCATCCTAGCTATTATTTGAAATCATCAAATTCAACCAAGAAGCAAACAACGCACTGCTTCCATCGCAGTGTTATCAGAACTATTCAGATTCATATCAGAATTCAACAACTGCATAAAAATATAATACAAAAGTTTTGAAAATTTGTATTGGAAAAAGAAGCCTGATACCTCACACAATATAGAAGTGCATTTCATAGGGCAGTGATTAGAGAAGAGTTTCTAAAACCATGCAAAAATACTCTACTCACTACAAATAGTACAGCTTTTGGTGCGAAAACTAAATATTTTCATGCACATATCAAATTAAATTTGACAATTATAACTCCTTTTCATACAGCTACAAAAAGTCACAACAATTACATATAATTCACAGAAATTGGTGAGAGCAGAACGGATTTCCATTGTTGCATCCCTGCATTATTGATATTCCCTGAGTGCTGGTAATTTTTATTTCAAATAATTCAAAAGAAATCATTTTTAAAAGATTAATGTGAAAATGTAAAACAAAAAATTGAATGTAAGAAACGAAGAAAGAAATAATATACAAAATTGCAAAATTCTAATTTACTACGCATCCAGCAATCTAAGGCACATTAAATTTGAAGCGGGTTATTATGTTTGTCATGAAATTACAGCAAAACTACTCGTATTGTCAAAAATTAAGCATGACCTTAATTGAAAATGTAGTTTTGATAAACAAATTTCATTGAGAAAACCTGCTGCCATCTATCGCCCCCAAAGTACATTTTTTTGACATTTTCTCAGTTTTTCTGTTTTCTAATGATAGAAAACGTCAAATTCAACCAAGAAGCAAACAATGCACTGCTTCCATCGCAGTGTTGTCAGAACCATATTAATATTAGAACATTAAAGAACACAAAATCCTCTACTAAACGGCAACTTTCTCTTAAAAATTTGTAGCTGGTTTTAAGAAAAGAAAATGGCGTTTAAGCACTACTAAAAATGCGACGCTCTTTTTTCAAAGAAAACTTTTATGTTTTCAAAAAACTTCATTTGAAGTCACTTGAAGCACTTACACTCGCAAATAAAATAATGTTTACAAGTTGCTGGTAATGTGCATATTAAAAGTGTGAAAGATCTTTCAAAAAAATTGCATTTGTGTAATTTTGTAAAAACAAAAAAAAAAAAAGACTCAAAATAAACATTAGGTCATATGAAAGAGTGTAATTTGCATTATCCGTTCCAAAAGTTTGATGGCAAAATTTGGAGCCATTTATGAGCAAATTGCGTTTGAGCGTTTCTGAAAATGCGGAATTTTGAGCTAGTTTTCACAGAAAACTGCTGAGATTTCGAGAAACGTTACTTGACATTATTTAAAGAACATAAACTTATAAATGCAATAATGTGAACAAAACGCCGCTAATGTAAATATTGAAGACGTAAGAGACAAGTAAAAAAAATACATTTTTGTAATTTTTGAGATAACAAAAGAAGAGAGCAATAAGTTTATGTCATCTTATAGAGTACATTTAACACTCTCCCCACCAAAAGTTGAAAGAAAAAATTTGGAGCCGTTTTTGAGAAAATCTTGTTTTTGTATTTTTTTAAAAATATTTGCACATACACGCAGTAATGCGCGAAAACTACTAAAATTAAAAAAAAAACGTACATGTATTAAAGAAAGAACTCACTATGAAGAACAAATTTTATTTGAAGGAAAAATCTCTATATTTAAATTTGTGGTTGTAGGAAGACGCCGAATAAAATTCAATCTTTCGCCATTTTCGAAAATTCAGAATAAGCTGTGAAAATCGGACCCATGCCACCTTAATTAGTGTATTTATCTCTATTCTTACAGGAAATTTAAAGAAAAAGTTTGGGGGCTTCATGTAAAGTATTCCCAAAAATTAATTAAAAGTTTTTCAAAATCGCAGAGCTTCGACTCAGGTCAGATAGACAGGGTTTCTTCAATTTGGAAAAAAATCTATGCATATTTTCGGCGCTAGTGCTGTTCACGTATATCGGACGGACGTACGGACGGTTTTGCTTTCAATTGGTTTTTCGGTATCAAGGACCCACGAAACAGGGATTCTGGCTACATCATGTGTTACGGGATATTTTTTTTAAGTTAGCAACTGGATTTATCCACTTTTTCATTATCACGGCCCGGCAATGAATATTTTCTACCAAATATTCGCCGCTTTTTCTCGCAGCATTACATAACTTTTCCTACACTAGTATATTACTCCGTATATAGTACGTATACGGTAAAGTAACTAGTGGTGCTACAGAATGGCAAAGACTTTCCCGTATTAGTTTTCTATTTCCTTGGGTCTTGGCTAGCTATTTGGAATTGCCACATAATAGTTCTTGCCAGCTGCCATCTATCACTTCCAAAAGTACATTTTTTTGTCATTTTCTAAATTTTTCGGTTTCTTATTGGTAGAACGGAAACATTAATTTTAGAATATTAAAGAACACAAAAACCTAATCCTAAATAGCAATTTTCTTTTAAAAATTATTTGCCGTTTTAAAGAAAATTGCGTTTTAGCGCAACTAAAAATCCGAAATTTGAAGCTCATTTTCACAGAAAATTTTTGAGTTCTCAAAATACTTTACTTAAAGTTACTTGAAATACTTTCACTAACTAATATAATGATCTTTACAAATTGCTGGTAATGTGCATATTAAAGATGTTAAAAAAATTACATTTATATAATTTTTGAAAAAACAAAAAAATAACTCAAAATAAACTGTACTCATATTCAAGAGTGTAATTAGCATTATCTGTTACAAACGTTTGAAGAAAAAATTCGCAGCCATATATGAGGAAATGGTGTTTGAGCGTTTCTGGAAATATGGAATTTTGAGCTACTTTTCACAGAAAAGTTGTGTTTTCGAGAAACTTTACTTGACATTAGTTAAAGCATATGTACTCGTAAATATAATAATATGAAAAAATCGCCGCTAATGTAAACATTACCGACGTGAGAGACAAGTCAAACAATTACATTTTTCCGATTTTTGAAAAAACAAAAATAGAGGAATATGGCATTTCGTCATCTAAAATACATTAGGCACTATACCTACTGAAATTTTAAATCAACAATTTGGAGCCGTTTTTGAGAAAATTTTGAAAATTCCCGGGGGCTTCATATAAAGTACCCCCAAATTTTGAAGAATCTTTTTCAAAATCTCAAAGCTTCGACTTGAACCAGATCGACCGGAGAATATTCATTTTGGAAGAAATCGTACGTATGGTTTAGGAGCTAGCAGTGTTCACAGACGGACTGTCTGTCTGTCCGTCCGTCCGTCCGTCTGTCTGTGAACACTAGTCAAAGCTTTGAGATTTTGAAAAAGATTCTTCAAAATTTGGGGGTACTTTATATGAAGCCCCCCAGGGATTTTCAAAATTTTCTCAAAAACGGCTTCAAATTGTTTCTTTAAATTTCTTGTATGAATAGAGTAAAATACACTTATTAACATGGCATAGGTCCGATATTGACAGATAACTCTGAATTTTCGAAAATTGTGAAAGTTTGAATTTTTTTCGGCGTCTTTCTCCAACTACAAAATTGAAGATATAGATTTTTTCTCCAAATAAAATTTGTTCTGCATATTGAGTTCTTTCATAAAGGTCATGTAAATGTTTTTCAAAATTTTAGTAGTTTTCGTGCAATATTGCGTGCAATATGTGGAATTTTAAAAAATTACAAAAACAAGATTTTCTCAAAAACGGCTCCAAATTTTTTTAAACTTTTGGTAGGGATAGTGGTCAATGTACTCTATCAGATGACATAAAGGCCATATTGCTCTATCGGTTGTTTTTTTTCAAAAATTACAAAAATGTAAATTTTTTCACATGTTTCTCACGTCGATAATATTTACATTAGCGGCGATTTCTTCACACTATTATATTTACGAGTACACGTGGTTTAAATAATGTCAAGTAAAAGTTTTCGAAAACGCAACCGTTTTCTGTGATAAGTAGCTCAAAATTTCGCATTTTCAGAAACGCTCAAACGTCATTTTCTCATATACGGCTGCAAATTTTTTCTTCAAACGGATAGTGATAATTACTCTCTTTAATATGACGTAAAGTTTATTTTGAGTTTTTTTTTGTTTTTTCAAAAGTTATATAAATGTAAATTTTTTGAAAGATCTCTAACATCTTTAATATGCACATTACCAGCAATTTGTAAACATTATTATATTTGTGAGTGTAAGTGCTTCAAATAACTTAAAATAAAGTATTTTGAAAACTCAAACATTTTCTGTGAAAATGAGCTTTAAATTTGGCATTTTAGTAGCGCCTAAACGCCATTTTCTCTTAAACGGCACATCATTTTTAAATGAAAATTGCCAATTATGACTAGGTTTTTGTGTTCTTTAATATTCTAAAATTAATGTTTCCGTTCTACCAATAGGAAACCGAAAAATTAAGAAAATGACAAAAAAAATGTACTTTTGGCGGTGATAGATGACAGCTGGCAAGAAAAAGTTTGTGGCAATTCCGAATAGCTAGCGAAGACCCAAGGAAATAGAAAACTAATACGGGAAAGTCTGTGCCGTTCTGTAGCACTACTAGTTCGTTATCAGCGCCCGGCAACGATTTTTTTCTGGCGAAAATTGGCCATTTTTTCGCGCAGCATTACATAACTTTCCCTATACTACGTATATCACTCCGTGTATACGTACGTATACGGGAAAGTAAAAATTGAAGCCGTTTTTGATAAAATCTTTTTTCTGCTTTTTTTAATACTGCACTTATTCCGTGTATCATTGTGCAAAAATTACTAAAACAAAATGTACATGACAAGGACAGACCTAATTATTGAGAACAAATTTCATTTGAAGGAAAAAATCTCTCTCCAATTTTGTAGTAGGAAGAGGCTGGAAACTCGTGAAACGTTTGCAATTTTTGAAAATTCAGACGTAACCGGACGTAACAGTGAAAAACAGATCTACGCCACCTTTATAAGTATATTTATTATATTCTTACAAGAAATTCAAAGAAATAATTTGGAGCAATTTTCAGACACCCGACAAAAAAAACACGGGCGGGCGGGCGATTGATTGATTCGTGTTTCCGGGCGCGTCAACTACTTTGGTCATTAGTCCCGTCAGTGTAGTGCGTGTTTTTCATCGGGAGGAGGCGATGAACGTTTCCCCGCTGGATGGCGAGATCTGCCGTCGACTAGCGGGGATTCCCCTCAACCAAGTATCTTCCACCAGCGGGGCACCTCCCCAGCCGGGACAAGCTGTAAGCTCTCGACCGGTCTCCAGGCATGTGTGGTAATGTAGTGCATGTTAGTGTAAGTGTGTGTGTAAGAGGAGATGATAGGGCAAGGAAGAGGAAGGAAAGATCACGCGCGGTCCGTGACCCGTTTGTTAGGGTACTGCTCCGGCATTCGCCTGGTGTTGATCGGAAAAAAACGGAAAACTACCGATCAGAGCAGCCGGCCGCTAGAATTCTCCTCCAGACAGCAACTGATTTCGACCTAACTGACAAGCTAGTGCCGAAAATCCTGCCGCCGTCGGGACTCGAACCTAGGACCTCCCGGTCAGAGTGACTGCAGTGACATCAGGTTGATGCACTGAGCCATCTCTACGCTACTCCGAGTCTGGGATCGAGCTGACCTTACACCGCGCCTCTTCTGTTTATTTCTACTGTGACTTTGCATAAGCAAAAGGGAGTTTGTTTTTATTCGCGCCAGAGGTTCATTTCTAAACCGCTGCGCACGTTGCCTACCAGCAGTCGGCAGTGCAGTCATTTGGTTGAATTCTCTACTAAGATTCTACCAATTCAAATCTCTTCAGTTGTCTGAGTATTTGCTCTACGATAGCGATTGTTTTACTTGACGTACTCAATAATTTATTGAAAGCTGCGCAGTGAGAGGAGCAAATATTTTTATTGCGGGGTTTAAAGAGCATCTCATCTTTTCACAAGTTTGAGAACATGTCCTCAGATGGGTATATTGAGCAGAATATTTTCGCTGATCAGGTAAGTTAAATTTTGTACTCATTTTTAAAACTAGGCCAAATGCATAACCTATGGAGATCAGGTCCCTCTCCAACCCAAGCAAAAATTATTACTTTTCCATAATAATTCTATAGGAGTTTATAAAACAACTTTAATTATGATGTAATATCAAAAATATGCAAATTTATTTTACCTACGACATCTCCAGAGTATGTTTTTACTTCATTTCATAATAAACGTATACTAACAAAATACCCGGCGTTGCCCGGGCTTTCTTCATATCAAATTCTTGTGAAAGAAGAAATGATCAATATTATATAAACCAGTATTTAAGATTTTTGTTTTAGCTCAAAGTATCACGTTCTGGAAAAATGTAAAATTTGGAATGTCAGTTCACATTAATAACGAAACAAAATAGTAGAATATTTCAATGCAGTTTCGTCAAGTTGGAAGTAAGGGTTTTGACCGCACAAACGGAAAAAAACATTCAGGATCTGTAATGATTTGACTGATGAGCATAGCTTCGGGAAACAATCAGCGAAGAAAACCTCCTCGAACGTAACAATGAACTTACGGAAGCGAAACTGCTCCTGGGGCAACTTCAATATCAGAAGTGTTAATGGCGTTCTAAAACTTCAACAAGCTCTGGTGGAATGAGCGTTTGAATATGATCCGAACATGGAAATTACTTCGAAATTTGAGAGAGAAATAGAATCAGCAACTCTTCCACATTTGGATATTAGAATGAGGATGGTGATGAAACAAAAAAATAACCAAATCGTATGTCGAGGCACTTTCGATTTGAAATAAGTTTCAAATATTGTTCTCTTTGGGATGTTAATTGGAAATTCTGTTTGTAGTAGTGTTAAGTTCTACTGCAATTGTTTGTCATTTTTTTTATATTTTTTAAATAGTTTTCGGTTATCCAGGAATCTAACCCATGTTTTTTCATTAAAAGATAGACTCGACATTCGCGGATTTGACATTCGCGATGCTTTTCGGGAACATAACTCGCGAATGTTGAGGGATTACTGTACTGTAGAATTTGTGATTGGCAAGACCGCGATTAGACCGATTGGCAAGACCGCTCATTTGACAGATTTCCGTATTATACGTGTTCGGCATTGAGCAAGGTTTACTGCATTACTTTTCGTGTGGTAAGGCGAGGGTTTGATCTAGTAAGTAGAAGTTTTTTCAAAGTTTTTCCTTACAACTGATTCAACGATAGTTCGCTGTGCCATAATTTGGTTTCCCTGGGTTGGAGATGGGGAAAAAATGTTGAATATTTAAGGAGAAGTACAACATGCACAAGGCTGCATTGAATAGTGCTGCAATGTGTGTACTAGCCTTTAAGAGAAGTCATTTACTGTAAGTGTGCTGAGATATGGTTGTGACTTATTGATTCATTTGAGAGAAAAGTAATTTCCGTTTCGTACATTGCTTGATATTAACTCCAAGTCAATAAAACAAACTAAAGTCATTTTTGTCAAAAGCGAAAGAAATACATTTAGTGCCTAGCTGTTGATTAATCTTTACTAATAAGTGATTTCAACGAAATGTAAAAGCCATCGATACCACAAAAAGTCGTATACGAACAGATCCGAAACTTTTACAAGCCCTTCTTTGGTTTTGCCGCAGTCCTTGCATAGTTTGGTGAAGACAATACAAATGTGGAAAGTAAATAACATGTTAGTAGATCCTCCACGATCATAATTTTTCGCCTCTCCCTAAGAACACGTGGTTCTTAATATATTCCGCCACCGGCCAGCAGTGGTGCAGCAGAACTGATATCTAATTAGATGGCGTTGTTTTAGTTTCCGGAATACTCACGAAGACCGCAGCGCCAAAACACGAGAAAACACGTTTTTGGAAATTTCTAAAAATTGTATGGCCAAATCTGAAAACAAATTATCAGTTCCCCATCAGGAGACCGAGATGCGTCGAATGACACTTCGTATGTCTCGATTGGTGCAAGAGAAGTGGTCTAACCGTGAGAGACGGAATCGCTAATCCGCACGCACGCACACGAGGAGTTTTCTCAAATACTCAGGGATTATACGAGTAATTACGTGGAGAGCAAAATCTTACACAAAATTGTACTGGCCACTAAAACCTTACAATTATTCCTCCTATTCAAGAAATCATCCCAACCTCAACTACTTATATCCATACACCTCTACCAATCTATTTATTTATTTATTTATTTATTTATTTATTTACGTCAAAACAGTTAAAAACTGCGTATGACGAGCTATGGGGAGAAGTGAATTTTGTGCACGTTTTCATAATTCTGTGGTCTCTATCCTAAACCATATTCTAGAATACAGAAAAGAGAGGTTTTTTTTCGAGTTTTGTTGACAAAATATTCGCTCCTATATAATAAAATATATTTTCAAAGGTAAATTAGCTATAAATTCCTGCCTCTTCATGAAAGAATAATACTTTTTGCCGCGATAATATGAAAAACGATAATTTGAATAACTATATTTCCCACTGAAATTCAGAAGACGTGCACAAATAATGAAGTTACATTTATGTCCAGAAGCAAAACAAGGGACCATCTCAGCATTTGCTCAAGGATCAGGGAAACTGGACGATAAACCTGATCGAGATGGGGTCCACGATATATTAGGGTGTCTAAAAAATGTTTTAAAAAATGCTCCACAGGAGTCTGCCAGACACGCAGAGAACTTCATGTGGTGCGCATGCGCGGAAATTTTAGTCAAAATCTCTTGACGGCTGCGAGATCCACAGCATCGAGCAATGTACTTGGCAGTGCCTCACAGTCTTTCGAACAGAGGCGACTGTAACTCAGAGGCGTCAAACTCGAACTCCCAAGAGCAAAATATCGTTAATGTTTACATGTTTACAACTGACAAACTAAATTAACTCTGAATTATAAATGAAAAGCTTAATTACCACGTGCAATAGTACACATTATTTTTAGAACAAACATGTTAGATGTAGTTATAAATTTTACGTTGATGTATTTTGAACCAAACACAATCATTCAAACGATTAATATATAATTTTAGTTAAATCCTACATGATCTATTAACGCAGTTTTTATTAAACCAATATTTCTTCTCAACTCTTGTACGGTCCAATTTACTTATACGTACGTATTTTTTGTAGTGCCGATGCCAAATCTAACCAACTTATCTGAGATCGGTGATCTTTCGCCATTTGATAAAATATGACCGATTAAACGGTGTTCGAGAGTTTTAATTTGTGCATCGTAGAAGTTGAACATGGACGAAACTACTGCGTTACTTACTATTGAAATGATGAGGTCTTAATAATAACAAGAATTTAACAACAGAACAAGGAGCCATTGAAAATAGGTCAAAACATAGCTACTGAAAAAGATTTGAATTTCCCACAAACACGGATCATTAGGATGTAACTTAAGTAAACCCGTAATAAACTAGTACTTGCTCGCCATTTCTTAAACTACCCCGAATACACAATCCTACCGCCGTTCAAACACAAACATAGCCATGTCGTAACGTGGTTTACAAATAAATGCAGATGTTTTGACAGATTAATCTGCAAATAAATCATTATGCTTGTATCCATCGACAGAAACTTATTGCTTCAAATTATGACCGTGATTTATCGTACAATTTTATTATAGCTCGACAACTTACAAAAAACAAAACCATGCCGACGCGTCGCTTACATCAGCAGGCGAGTCGAAGCCATTCTCCATTGCAAAGTAAAATTCAAATAATAGAAAATATGAAAACATATAAAATATGAAAATAATAATTTTCAAATGATAGTGCTTAGACGCCAGACGCAAGACGATTTCGAATCTACACTTGAAAGGTGGCCAATTGAGACTATTACCCCCCACTCCCCCCCCAAAAACAACCAAAAATGCATCGAAACTCTCAAATCGGCCAAAAAATCAAATCAATACCTGATTTTCTGCTTTAGAAAGATGCAGAACTAACTCCTTTAATCCTTGAAAATGGTGAGTAAATATTTTTATGAAAAAAATGTTTTCAGTGTTCAAAAATATTTTCAGTGTAATGAGTGAAAAGTCTACTATTGGAACGATAAATTGAAGGAAATATCGCTTTCCCTTTTCCTTCGAAGTAAGTTTTGTATTGAATTTATCACGGTCTTCATAGAGAGCGTGGTGTGCGTCACGAGGTCAAGGGTGGCCTTGCAAACAAGCAATGCATGTCAGCGTGCAGTTCGGGGAATGGCCGTGAGTCAGTGACAGACATCAGAAAGCTGAGGAAGGTTATGTTCGACGTGTCTCTGTAAAAAAAATATGGTGGAAGATAAAACATTCAGAAGTGTATTAGCGTTGCGAAAAGTTAAAATTATACTTCAGTGATGTGCTTCTTGTTACAAATATAGCCCATTGAAGATTTAATGTCATATTATGTATGATCTGTACTTTTAGAAGAACTATTAGAAAACTATTGGTAATTAACTATAGAACGATGGAAGGATCGAACGGAAACAGTATTCCTTATAGTCAGTCAGGAGATAAAGATCAAGATGAGGTGAGTATTGAGAATAGTTATTGACAATGTAAGCCGGCAACATACCGGATTAAATGTGAATAATTCGATTAATAGTTATAAATATGTATGTACGAACAGAGTAGTGCAGTAGACACAGTTGCGCACTGTATGTGTACCTTATTTCCCCTTGTTTATGTGTCATGCCATTTACAGTGAACTTTTTTCTCCTTTTAGAAACTTCTTCAACCTTTCAAGTACATTTTACAGGTCCCAGGAAAGCAGATAAGAGCAAAATTAGCTCATGCATTTAATTATTGGTTAAAGATTCCTGCAGATAAATTAAATGTAGTGGGAGACATTGTGCAAATGCTTCACAATTCTAGCCTTTTGTATGTACACAGTCCTTATGTCACCCATCATGTTTTTGCTTACCGAATTGTAAACAAACCCAAGAAAAATTAAGTGTTATCAATTGGATTTTCCAGGATTGATGATATTCAAGATAATTCAATTCTGCGACGTGGAATTCCTGTTGCACACTCCATATATGGTGTAGCTAGCACAATCAATGCTGCGAATTATGTATTATTCATTGCCTTAGAGAGAGTTTTAAGTCTGAATCATCCTGATGCAACTCGAGTATATACTGAACAACTTTTGGAATTACATAGAGGTCAAGGCATGGAAATATACTGGAGAGACAATTATACATGCCCGTCAGAAGAAGAATACAGACAGATGACAATTAGAAGTAATTAATTTTTTACGTTTCTTTGAATATATTATGCTTCAAAAACTATCTTTTTTAATGTAATTTTGTTTTGTCATTACTGTATAACTGATAGAGAACAAAATAAATTGTATGTGACTCTAAACCAAAGGAGAATTTAATTTCTGATCTAAAGTTCTGACCTTGCACTATACTCAAGAGCCAGATCTAAATATTTGTATTGGTTTTGAATTAGCAGATTTATATGTTTACATGGCTACTTTTAATATGAGACGTTGAGAGCAAAAGTTGGTAAGTGAAAAAACAAACTTTCTGGAAAATGACATGTAAATGAAAAATGGTGTAAAACTATAATGCATAGAAATAAATGACCTAAAGTGTTATGATAATCTTAAGGAGATATTCTTTTAACTTACTACATATATTTTGGATTGAAACGTTGCTTATTAATGAAGTAATTATTTTGTTGATTTTCGCCACTTTTGCACACACCGTTTCTGAAAACACTGAAGTACATTCAAATAATTGGCAAGCACAGTTTTCGTCTTGAGATAATAATGTGATGGGAAAATAGGGCTTCGTCACAATTTTCAACCAAGTGAGAGCAATATTGAAGTTGCGATTTTGACCTGTGCACATATCACTAAAAGTGATTAAATTATTTTTTGCGAGATGCTTCTTCTGTGATGGGTGCAGATTAACAAGAAGCTATTTCTTGGGAGCCCTGGGAAGATGTTTTGTCACACCTGTAACTTGCATCACAATCACATGCAGCAGTATGAGCAACTTGTTGGCTACTTCTGCATTGTGCTGGCCTTAAGCTAAGAAATATTGCAGTTTGACTCACGCCATTTTAGCCTGTGAATGAACAATTTCAATCCGTCTATCAGTGCATCTAACTCAAATCTTCCAAAATTAGACTTGCACCACTTTTGTTCTCAACGGCATAAATATATGAACCAAGTGTAGACATCAGTAATGGCTTTAAGTGAATTTATTGGTTCATATCAAATATGCAGCTTGAATGGTTTCATTATTTTAAACAATTTTTAATTGTGTTAAGATGAAGTACTATTAATAATGCATTATTAAAGTCATCCCATTATGAGATTATTGTTTTTAATATGATAATGTATTAAATTGAATAATAATGCGTGTAACTCATCAAAATACATCTCTAATATGTGATATTATGGCTACTATATTGTCATATTTTTGTAAGTATGTATTGAATATATTTACAGAAACTGGAGGACTCTTTATGCTGGCTATCAGATTAATGCAGCTCTTTAGTGAAAACAAAGCTGATTTTACAAAATTAACTGGGATTTTGGGATTATACTTTCAAATTAGAGATGATTATTGCAATCTATGTTTGAAAGAGGTAGGTCTAATTTGTTTTTGGTTTTAAGGCTATTAATTGTGAATCTTTTTGACAAATATTATTATGGACTTTTACAGTACTCTGAAAATAAAAGTTTCTGTGAGGATTTAACGGAAGGAAAATTCAGTTTTCCAATTATTCATGCAATTAAGAGTCGACCTGATGACAATCAAGTTATACGTATCCTTTTTAAACAATATCACCAACAATATGATGTACTTTTATGATGATATATTGTGATGATGATTTAAGTGTACTTATGATGATGTATTTTGTTTAATAATTTTATTCCCTCTGTGCTTTATGAGAATTTTACAAGAAATATTCCTACATAAAATTAGAAATAATTATTTTTCTTATTCTATCAAAAGTTAACATGATTTTATCTTCCATATCAGAGTCTCTAATCTTGTTTCGAAGTTTCTTTTTATTGAGGAAAATAGCACTACAGCATTTTGAAAATTCTGATGGACTCTTCAGTGTAGGGAATACAATTTAAATGGATTAAATATGTGTTTAAGAATGTCTTTAATTCAGTCGGAACTCCATATGTCCTTTACTTGTGTACAGAAACTTGGGTGAAGGTATATAAATCTGGGTGAAAGTTGTGCAAATGCTTTCATATTAAAGTCAATTTTAAAAGGGTGATAATGTGAAATAAACATGGAACTTATGAAGGTGACCAGCTAGTACAGAAATAATATTTAAAAAGAAAGAATTCTGAAGACACAGGGATAATGTTATGTAGAGACTTCTGATATATTCAGGTTGGACTGTATATATACGGATTCCGGAAAATTAGAAACAGGAAATAGGATTAAAGACTTCTTTCCTTGAGTGTTTACCAGTGAATATTACAATTGTTTCCTGTAGATTTAGTTAAACAATAATGCTTATTGTCGCTTTTCCTGAATACTGTTGTAAATAAAAAAAATAAAAAATTGAGATTTTCAGATAAATCAGTTAAAAAATATTTTTTAATGTGTCTAGATCTTTATCACTAACTTTATACCAATTGTTGGTTGGTAACAGATGAATCACTATTTCATGGATAGAGATTGCCATTTATTTTTATGCCGTTGTCCAAAAATTTTTTGATGTAATTTGACTATCATCAATTAGTGGGAAGCAAATTTAGTTGCAGAGCAATTAAATCACTCTGTCCTGTACAATGCAGGTGTTTTGTTACAGCAGTATTCCAGAAAAGCAACAATAAAATGCAGGGTGACTCATGTAACTTAAGCACCTCCTGCAGTTTTGGAATGGTTGATGTTATTATAATGTAGTTGTGACGGAAGTGCTTGAGAAAATGGGGCTACATTTTCCTTTCTATTTCATCATATTGAGGTAACTTTGTATTTCAAATGGAACCATACATTTTTTTTAGTCTATCATGGCAAGTGTAAAAAGACAAATCGAATGATATACATATTGTTATGTATTAGATAAGGATTTTTTGGAGTAATTTTGATTATTTTGCGACACATGTGTAACATATTTTGAATGAAACAGTCCGCCACACAAGATCACGCAGTGCTCCCCTGTTTATACATACTCGGGAAGCTGATTTAAGTATTTGAAGATTTATTTGTTTATTTATTTATTTCCAATAAACGGGATGAACCCTTTGCAAAAAGAAAAGAATGCATACATTTTCACAAAAACAAAATAACAAAAATTAAGCAAAGTATCAGCTGTAGAGAGGATAAGAGTGTTATATAAAAAACAAACAACAACAACAACATTAGGCATCAAGAATGTTTAAAAAGAACAATTTAAGCTGCTTTCCAAATCACTTACAATAAGGTCTAATATTATAAAATCCCAGACTGTCAACTCCAACACCATGTGACCGATCTCCATGAAAGTTGGCCCTTCTGCATGTTTTTTCATCAAGGAGGTTTATGTGCTGTTAATTCTGTTGTAACTCCACTACACGGTGCAGCAGAACAAAATTTGCACTTCACCTGGGCTTCTTTGTTGCTGGGTGTTGCCATGTGACACAGGGCGAGGCCCAGGAGAACCGGAGGGAGCATGCAAGAGAGACTAGGGAGAGAGAGACAAGGGAGATGCAGAAGCAGAGAGAGAGAGAGACAGACACATAGAGTGAGACAAACAGAGAGACAGGCATACAGAAAGAGAGACAGAGATAGGCAGATACAGAGTCATGGAGACATTTTCATTTTCACAATGATTGAATATTCAAAAATAGGATGAATCAAAGTTATATGAAGAATTAATAAGTTATCAATGGACCGGAAGGATTTGGTGTTGCACAAAATTAGACCCAGGGAATGCAAAGCTTTATTCACTGTAACAGTAATGTGTATTAAAATTGAATTTAAGAGTTTAAAATCACTTGAAGATCCCTGATGTTAGAGACAGTGCTCAAGATTTCACCATTTAAAGAACATGGGTAGCTCACAACATTATGTCTCCGGGCAAAGGTCATTGCACAACCCATTTTGTTTGTAGAACACCACTGTGTAAAGGCAGAGAGATCCTCCTGTAAGTGGTAGACGTCATGAAAATCAGTTATCTTTGCATAAATTTTGGCACTGTCCTCAAATAATTAGATTTTACTATATTTGATATCAGATGGCAAATCATTAATGAAGATATTAAACAAAATTGGATCCAAATGGAAGCCTTGAGAAACACCAAAACTAACTCCTCAGATGCAGGGCCATTAATGACATACTGGCTTCTGTCAGAAAGATATGAGCATATCTTTGACAGGAGTGGATTGTTGATGCCTAACTATGACAACTTGTCAAACAATGAGTCATGATTAACACAGTCAAAGGCCTTAGCAAAATCCATGTATGTAGCATTGCCTTGAGAACTGGATTCAAACACTTTTAATGATATAGTTTTTAAATTTAGCTACATTAGTCGTAGTAGATCTACTGTTAATAAAACCATGTTGGTAGTGTGAGATAATAGTGGAAAAATGTGGTGCCAAAGCATTAACTACAAGTTTCTTGAAAAGTTTTGAGACAGCACTGAGAATGGAAATAGGACAATGATTTTAAATCTCACTTTTGTCTCCTTTCTTGAATATAGGGACAACTTTACTGTGTTGTTGTTGGTTTTTTTTTTTTTTTTTTTCAATCATGTTTGGTACATTGATTAAAAAACTGAGTAAAGTGGCAATTTCTGAGTAAGCACTGGAGTGGTTCATACTCAAGTGCATAACATCAGGCGATTTAGTGTGCCTAGTAGATGTATTGATAAATTTTCAAAAAGATTATGTACATAACAATGGTAGAGGACATGCTGTAAATGAGACACACTGGATCACATGGCAGAAAATTTAACATAATAATCAGATCTATTAGTTTGTTTATACAGTTTGTGAAACTTTTTTTCTCTGAAACAGCCAATAGGCTCCGAGAGTACCAATGCAAATAAGGACTGACAAAAACCTGTTTCTTCAGAACAGTGATTGGTTGAAGAGTACAAGCAGTGTATAAATGATACAATAAAATCAATGTTGTGTTTGTCGAAGTAAACATTCCAGTCAATGCTGTTTATGTAATAAAGAATAGAATCATAGTCACAATGTTTAAAGTCATAGAACACACTTTGTAATTTTGCATTGTTGTCAAGCTGATTGTAAATCAGTTGGTATTTAAAGTAAAGAGCAGGATGGTATCTGTCACTGAGTAATAATGATTAATAGATTTAAAAATCTTGATATAATCAAAATCAAAAAAAGAGATCAAGTAGCAAATTGTGATTATTGTATACAACTTTGTGATGGTTAAAATTTTAGAGACGCAATCATATTAGACACAACCAATGCAGATAAGATTATTGATATCCTTGAGGAGAAAGGTGTAGATGAATAAATACCAGTAGTTAATAGTAAGTTATTTCAATGTATGTTTGGAAGGTTGTAGTCGTCAGTAAGAAGGTAGCTGGAGGAGGGATATTTGTCATGGATAACGGATAGTTCATGGGCATAATCATGTCAGAGTTAGGTGGAAAGTAAACTGTACTTAGGATGAGTATGTTGTCAGAAAAAGAGTGTTTGACATACAAAGATACAAAATGTTTTTCAAATCTTCACAAAACATATGGTGATGTGGAATATGGAACTAGAATTTGTGATGGTGTAGAATGTGAATCACACTAGAGTGGCATACACCTACATCTTTGGCAATATGTTGAGAACTTATATGTGGTTGAAGGGATGTGATTGCCAGTACCATTATTTCACTTTCATCATTCATGGCTGTTCTCTTCCTGTTCATGTATTTGAAAGTGCCACTGTTTGTAAACACTGCTTGCAGTTAAACAAATCTGCAGGTGCTCTTGAAAAGATTTATTATCTGTAGATGGTGGGCATTTTGAACATCATCTTTGGTCCTGTTCTTCCATAGACAGAAGTTAGGAGACCCATCTAGATGGCTCCACAGTATTATCATCATGATGGCTTTTCTTGGGAGGATATAATCACTGTCGTTTCCCATTGCTTTCCCTGATGGCACTGAATGAAGTGATACGCTGGTGATGAGAGTTGAAAAGGACTAAGATGAGGTGGGAGGTGATCGTGGCATTTTTGAACCATGTCTACATGTGCTTTATGACTGAGGAAAACTTCAAAAAACCCATCAGGATGGCTGGCCTGGGGATCAAACCCGGACCTCCCAACTGCGAAGTCAGCACACTATGCACTGAGCCACTTTGCTTGGTGTTTTGAATATATACACCCTACATTTCTACTCAATTTACTTGAGCATATGTGCCTTTATTTACTATATTTTTGACAAGATTTTTATTTCAATGATTATTGTTATTATCTTACTGGAATTTTCTATTCCTATGTTGTTATTATATGCTCATTAACATTTCAATTTTTTTTTGTTCAAAATGGGCAATATTCTTTATATAATTTAGTGATTTATTCTTATTGTATTTTGTTTCAAGATTCCATTAATATCCTGTGGTATGAAACCTCATTAAATGGAGTTGAAGTAACAAACAATTGTATTTCAATACATACTTATGACAAATCTTTATTTTCAATCCTTCAATTCCTTCACTCAAAGAAAGGCAGAAAAATCTGAAAATTTGGAAAGATAGAAAGCAGAGTTCAGGAAAAATTGTAACAGTTTTGTGAAGATTTGAGTCACTTTTTATCTTCAAATACTTCAATCTGCTTTTTATTGTTGGCCAACCTTATGTATCAATTAGTAAATAAATATATGACCATTTTTCCCTCTCACAAAAAAGGAATCGCTTAATTATTTACTTCAATCAGCTTCCCTGTCCCTAGTGCGTATTAGCTGGGGCACTGCGTCACAGGACTGTGGCGGACTGTTTCATTCAAAATATCCATTAAACACGTACAAAAAAAATCCCAACAAAAAACACACTACTCTGAAATATCTTTATCTAATATATGCCAATATGTATGTCATTGGATTGGTCTTTTTACACACCTCATGACAGACTAAAAAAAATGTTAGTTCCATTTGAAAAAACAAAGTTTCTTCATTATCTCGCAAAATACAAATAATGAAATAGAAATGAATACTTTTATCAATTAGCCCAATTCTCTCACGCACTTCTGTGAAAACTACATTGATTTAAAGATCTTTAATTTAATGATTTTATGCATAAAACATTGAAGCCAAAAGAATAAATTGCACTGTTTGACAAAAACCCATGTTTGACCATAGGACACTAAAGTAATTATAAGTCATTAATGACATTGTTAGTTCTACAGAATTTCAGATACTTTTTTTGACAAAACGTGGACACCAGCATTGATTCAAAATAGTCTCCAACTAAATACTCCTCTCTGTACATTAGAAAAGGTGAACATTCTTTGATTAAATGATTAATATTAAGTGGAATATTAGTGTTGTCATGTTTAGGAAGGAACCTTAAACATTAATTTTATGGCTGATATTTGAGATCATATTGAGGTAATTCCAATACTTTCTCACCATACTGTAGTAGAGGGAGGAAAAGTTCAATGGAAAATTAATTCGTAACACAAAAAGTTTTATTCCCACTATTTTATAAGTCTACAGCATTACACATTGTGATATTCCATTTTTCCAGTAATTTTATTATTCATTTTGTATTGAATATTGTATGAAATTGAAAGATTTGGAAACAAGAGATACTTAACTTATGGTAATTTTTTTAGCCTAGGAAATACTGGTGAGTTGGCATTGGCAGTCCTACTTCCCTTTCACTGGATTGTTAAATTGGCAAGAAGTGAATCGCTTTGTGATGAGATTGAGCTCACTAGTTAGTTTCAGACCCAGAAAGTACTTTCTTAATCAATCCCTGAGCACTTCTACAACTTTTTGATAATGTTCATTGTTACATTGTTATCTTCATTTGTAAAAACAATATTGTTAGATTTCTTGGTATTTATTAGCAACTTTTGAGATTGAGAAATTAAGAGTTTGTAGGTTTATTTAATCCAGTCAGAGAAGGATACTGAACTCAACTTTGATGAGTGTTCATGGTGAATAATGTTGAATTAGTTGGAAAATTTTTTCAACAAGCATTCATACTTACAAATACAATCCATGACTACAGTAATGACTTTTCAATGTTATAATACTTGCTCGGAGGGACTGATAAAAATCTTGAAAGATTTTTTAAAAAATATTTTTTAATGTTTTCCTTAATTCTTTGTTAGATATATTACGCCAGAGAACTCGTGATGTGGAAGTTAAACGTTACTGTGTATCTCTTTTGGAGCGTTTTGGTTCTTTCAGCCATACACGCAAAACTTTGGAGCAGTTGGATGCTGAGGCAAGAGAAGAAGTGGCACAACTAGGAGGCAATCCTCTAATGGAGGCTGTGTTGGATGGCCTGATTAACTGGAAAAGCACTACTGAAGGAAACTGAAGAAAATTTTTAAATGCCACTTTTGTGGCTTTCCGTTGTAGGGTCCTCTTGGAATATTGGACCTAAACGCAAGGTCATTCATTTTTCATTCTTCAAGTCAGTGAAGATAAGTTTCTAGTGCTATACTTATATTGTTGATTGAGGTTGAGAGTAGACAAAGCAGCTGATTATGCTACAATCGCTAATATATTTGCGTCACATCATTTTTATTTTTTTCTAAACAAAGAAGCTTTGTACAGAATTTTAAAGACTGTTACACATAATTTTTGTGGTATGTTTATCATTCATTTTTGTAGATATGTGCTAGAATCAAGTAGATCTCATTACTTCTAGCCTCAACATTAAAAGTTCTTTCTGCTCTGCTCATTTATGTTAGATCATATTGCTTTTTTTTAGAGTATTCTTTATGTAAATGATTTTTAAAGTGATGTATGTAAATGCAAGACTAGCAAAAATTACCCCAAAATGATAAAGATATAGTAAAACTTGATTTATATGTTTTAAGGGGACGAAGAAAAGAAAATGAGAAAAACACATAACTGAAATGAAAATTTGATTTCAAATTAAAACTGTCTGAGAAAATTTGTAATCTTCAATTGTTTACACTGAAGGCATAAATTTCCCCCTCAAAATGTGACAGCTGTTCTTTTAGCTCCTCGGAAACATCACGGTGAATTATAAATTGTTTTAGAAATTCTATAGCATCTGCTGCATCTTTGAAACCAACTGGATTATTTGATTTATTACCATATCCATTATTCATCTACGTAACTCTTGCTCATGAAACTCTGGCAATCAAGTGTTCTAGGTGACTTGACAAAACAACTTGACTGCTGAATGCAACACAGATTCCTTGAACATCTCTAGAATAATGTAATAATGTAGAATGCTAGTAATTGTAACCTCTAATAAATCACCATGTCATTATGCTGATTATTATATGGTTATTATATGCTCTTTTTGGACTTTTATTAGTCACATAAGTGTAAAAAGGGGAAGAAAGATAAAACACATACCTGAAATAATTTAGCAAGGGAATGTTAAGGAAATTAACTGAAAATAATAACAAGTAAACATGAAAATTCTACAAGTGCAAAACATATGAATTGAATTTTACTGTATGTTGCGATTTGAAGCTGAAGATGGAATCAAATCTTTATTTCAAGTTTATTATTCAGTTACATGTTTCAAGGTAAAATGAGTGGAATTAAAAAAATTAATTTGAGGTATTTCATTGTTTTTTAAACTTTTATTAATGTTGTTTACATACTAGTTATAGTTAATTGTGAAATTAGGCAAATGGATGAAAGGGTGCCCATTTGCAGTGTTAGTAAAATCATTCATGGAATTTCCATTATCAGTATAATAATGGAAGATAAATTAACTTTCACTTTTCCAACTTTACCGGATGCCTATCTCATAGTTAATCGTGCTGTTCCTTTTAGGTTAACTTATTGTCAAGAAATCGCTTATATGTGCTGCTAAGGATATGCAGAATTTTTCCTGTGCTATGAAGATTATAAATTTTTAATGCACCTTAAGAATAAGAAAAAGTCCAATTTTTTTTTGTCATTTCATTATGATTTAATGATTTCATTTAATTTTGAGACTGTTCTGTTTATATTCCTTGCTGGTCTGACGTATTCTTTACTGGACTTCAAATATTCATACGCATCATATGCATATTTTGATTGTATAATGCAAAATATATTATACTTTCTAAAGGGAAGCAATGAGACTTATTAAACATTTGCTTCATTTGCTTGCTCTTCACCTTCAACTCTTAAGTAAATGACACTGTTTATATAATGCGTTAGTTGATGTGATTTTAAGTATTGTGACCTAGTCTAGATTACTGAACTTCTGCTTTTGTTAGAGAAGCAAGGGTAAATAATTCTTAGATATATTATTTATTCCCTAGATTATTCTTTTCTACTTATAGGTATGTAACTTCTTTATTGTTGAAAAATTTTGTTCAGAAATATTTTAATTTTGTTAGATATGACTACCTCTTGGAAACAGCAGTAGTTTTGCTTTTCAAAGTGCAAAATATTTTGTTGTTATGGTACAAAAGAATTCTAATGTATTTGATAAACCTGCCCTATTTCTTTAGTAGTTTCATCTTGCTTACTGAATAATTATTTTCTTTGCAACATCATTTCTAATGAAAAAAACAGAATTATTGAATTAATTGTAATATACTGATATACTAATTAGAAGATTGAAGATAAATATCTATATATGAGTACATGCTCTAATAATACAGAACTCTTTTCTTAGAACTTCACTTTCAATTTTTTTTCTTTCTTTCAATTTCCATCACTTTACTTTTACATTCCATTTCCGACCCTTGCTGTAGATACTGTATAATGCAGTGAAGAATGTCAGATGTCTCTTTCAACTTTACACAAACTTTTGTATAGTGTTGCTGGTGTCTTTGATCTTACAATTGTGTGATGCATTTGGCACAATAGAAGCTTCATTTCTAAGGCTTTAGTGATATTTTTCTTCTTGAAAGGTAAAATTACAAAGCAGCATTCAAACTTGGTTTATGGTTCTAAAAGTTAATGTTCCTGGTAGGTTGCTTGGTAAATGTAAGGATCTACATAAAATACTTATCTTCTGTTCTCAAAAAACATTGAGTGATAGAAATGTGTGAAACTAAATATTTAGGTACCATGTTTTGAGGGTTCTATATAAGTAAGCAGAAATGCCTCTCTTAAATGAAATAATCTAATTGACCCTTGCATAACTAATACATCTTTCTTCAATTAAGGGGACTCAGACTTATCTGGATAAAATTTTGTAATACTGCTGATATGATCTCATTATTTACTATAGCTTATTTAGAAGCAAAAGTGTGTTTACTTCTATATTGCATATTCATGAATTAATATGTGCTTACATAAATTAAAGAGTGTGCACTAGTGCTTTAGTACATACATGAATACTCTATTTCTTAGAGACTCTGACAATCATTTGCCCAAGTTCATTAACAGAGATAAATATTGAAATTGAATAAATTAATAATTGAATTTATAGACATTTGAAATAGTTGTCAGCCATTCAAACTATTCAAAAGATAAGAAAAATGTGTGTTAAAAATGTAAGTCTAAATCTATTATAGACCTCTACTTTCATTTACTGGATGCAGTAGGCATTTCACTAGGGTCTTGAAGCTAATAAACATTGAATTAAACATCTTAAAACTAATAGAAAATTCTTTCATTTGTATGAAACTGAAGAAAGGCATTGTTCTCTGTAACTCTTCTAAAGAAAAAGAAATGCAGTTGGTTAGTTGTACTTCAGGGTTGTAGTTTAAGGTTGCATGACATTTTTGCATGGCTGAAAGTATGCTTGATGTCATTTCAGGGGTTCCCAATCGATTTTCTGCTTTCATCAACATATCAGTAGTCACTTTCAGTGAGTTCCCCCTTTGTCCCATAAATATGTTTTCTTCTTGGCATTATCAATTTGCAAATTAATAAGAGTGACTTTTTAAAATTGAATTATTGAGAAATAATTCACTTGTGACAGAGAAGATTTTTAATACTAACCACCATGTATACTGTTGTCTGAATTATCCTCCAACCTTCCTATTCCTTCTCTTACTATTGGACACCATGAAGTTTGGGAACCTCTGGATATTCAAGTACTTCAGCAAGAAGCCAAGTGTCAGCACTTTAGTGTAACAAATCTTCAGTATAGAAGTCTCATTAGATGAATGAAAATTTTGTATCTTTTCATTTATGTTATGTGTGTTTTAACTTGTTAAACATTAAAATGTGCCAAGAACTAACAATGAGTAATTGAAACATGATGACAATAATATGTGTCTTTTTAGATACAAAAGTCCTTTAGGACAATATTAGATGTACAATGCCTTTTAAAACAATTTTTTTTAAATAGTTACTGGGTAGTGTATTTGTAGGTTCCTTTTATTTTCTGTTACATCTCATTTGTTAAAAGTATTTATTAAAAATTGGTTTTTACTACATGTGGGGAGAAAACTTGTACAAAATGTAAAAAGTGTTATTGGACAAAAATACTTTTATGCCAATGTGTAAGATTTATCACATTGATTTGTTTGAAAGTCTGTGTATTAATATGCTAGTAACACAGATTTGTTGTGAATTTATGAGCATTTGTTGGTAAATAACAAGTAATGTTGTTGTGTGTTGTTTGGGAAAATTATATTGATTTTGCTGATATGTAGTTGTAAATTTCTTACAAAATAATCATTTTTTTCCTTCCATTGCCTTTACATTTCCTTTTTGTTTTTTTATAAAGGAGTGAATATATAAGAACATAGCAGAAATATTTTGGAACTAATGATAGATCTCCCTGATTTGCCTCAAACAGCACCAATTTGTTGTAACAAAACAATAAGAGTTGATAGGACAAAAAATTGAAGTGTCAGAAGAGATAAGAATGAAGCAACAAATGCAGGTACGTTTTATATACTTCTAATATTTTTGTTTACAGAATATTGCTGAATAGTACTGACAGGGAAGTAGCTAATTAAGTCTGTTGCTATCTGTGCACTACACTGGAACTTCCAAATGAGAACAACTACTGGTCGCCTGTGAAAGGGTGACTCCTGGCCAAAAAAATTGTGGTTATTTCATTGCAAAAGATGCTATAAGAAAATTCCTGTTTACTAAATAATTAAATTTCTTCCTTTTTATAGTTTCATTTCTATGTGAGAAAAATATTTCAAAAACCTGAAAACTAATGCTACAGTAATACTTATTTACTGACCAATATAATTTGATACTTATCAAGATAATAATGTTACAACTTGAAACTTCGTAATTCTGTTGAAAAACTCAGCCAAAAGAAGCATGGGCAATTTGATTTCGCAATTTTAAATTTTGAATGTTTTAATGAAAATCATATCTAAAACTATTGTATTATACCAGGTCTTTATCGTATATATTGACCCATGTCTGGAAACACCACCTCTTGTTTTGGCAATTTAGCAATGTGTGAAATACCTTTCACTGCTAGCGACCCCCGGCCGCGTACCCACAGATTTTGGGCTAAGAGAATGTGTCTAATTTTAGTTGGAAGAAAGAGAAAGCACTAATTCTGTCTTTGTTACTCGCCAACATACTGCAGCCATTACACTGGAAAGTGTAAACGCCTGTCTCGATAAATGGTGGTCACTTTGAGCATTTACTCGAAAGTCAGTTTTTTGTCATTTTAAGGAAATTATATTTTATTATTTTTTATTAATTGCTTTCAATAATTATTAATGTACTACTTATTTACATTTTATTAGTATTTTTAATAATTTTACTAAGGTTTTCTTATTTGCTTAATATGTAGATTCCATAATAATAATTATATTAATTTTATATATAATATATAACATTATTTATAATATTGTTATAAATAATGAAGAGCTTGGCAGTAATGTTTCACGAGGTACCTTTCTGATTTCTCCCTGAGCTTAAATAATAATTATTGTTACGTTGCTGTCAATAAATCGATAAATCAGTCATAACTTCACTGCACATCTTCAGTATTACATTTTTGTTTCTTAAGCATACCGCTCAGAATCGCTTAAAGGGATGTTTTGTTTCCACGCTCATGCCTCCCCACCCCAGCTCACCTCACCCCACCCCACCGACTCTGTGCAGCGCGAAAAAATTTTGGCGTGTGAGCCGTGTACATGGCCGCCGAAACTCTTGAACGGAAACACACAAACAGGAAAGTCAGTCTGACGGTTGCCTCCTCTGCTGTCTCGATGTGTCAGGCACGGCTGTATTGAAAGGTGTCAAAGAGACGTGGTTGCCAAATTACCAAAACCAGAACAAGTGCTCTCAGACATGAGTTGCGAGTTAAGCTAAAAATTCTGTATATTATTTATAAGCCCAGTTTGCTCTTTTTTAGCATAACATTTGGAGTCGTTTTAGAGAAAATATTTTTTATGAAATTTTGGAAAATTGTTATGATTTGATTTAAAATTATATGAAAATTACATATAATGAAAAACATGCAATAATTTTTGTGTAATGACATGTAGTCAGAACATTTTAGGTGCTTTTGTTGTTCACACACGGTCGGTCATAGGTGACTGTGAAAAAAAAACAACCTCTTTTCGAATCTCAGTATCAGTTTTTGCATATTACAGTATCATCTCTATATCATGAATTCAATAAAATAGAATCATGAAATACAAGGGGAGGAGAGATCCTATGTATGTTTACGCACTTTACTGCTATTGTAGAGCACTGCTGTTGTAGAGTTCAGACATGAAATCATTGGAAATTTGGAATCAAATAGAAAAACAGCAGGTTTATTCATTGATCTTTCTAAGGCATCTGATAGTGTATCTCATGAAAAACTGTTGACAAAACTTGATTACTATGGAATAAGGGGTGGATCTTGTTAGATCATACCTCACAGGTTGTAAGCAATGTACTGAGATCTCCTGGCGGTCTGATAATTTCTTACCCAAAGTTAAATCAAATTTTGATACAATTACCACCGGTGTTCCATAAGGATCTGTGCTTGGACCTTTGCTATTTCTATTATGTGTTAATGATATTCCAAGCTCATCTAATTTCTCTGTAATTTCTTATGCGGATGATACAACATTAATAAGTAGTGGGCAAAATCTTTGTCATCTAGAAACTAATCTGACTGAATCATTAAAATCAATTAAAAAATATTTGTCCATAAATGAATTAAAATTAAATGTTGATAAAACTGTACTAATCAATTTCAAGTTTCATCACGGTTACCAACACCAAAACATAAAAGTGGCAGTAGACAATGAATCAGTGAACCAAACTGATTGTCATAAGTTCTTAGGAATATTCATAGATCAGAACCTAACATATAACAAACAAGTTGATACACTTTGTAATAAAATAAACTCTAATATATTCCTCTTGAGATACTTTTCCAGATACCTGGAAACTGATGCACTTATTTCGGTATATTATGGGATAATCTTCTCTCAACTTCAATATGGTATTGAAATTTGGGATGGTACAACACAAAAAAATATGGATAGATGAATGGTCCTACAAAAGAAATGTATAAGAAGCATTTTCAAACTGAATCCCAGACAGTCCTGTACAGATTTCTTTATTAAATACGAATTACTCACTGCTATAGCACTCTATTCTTACAAAGTAATATTACTATTGAGAAATAATCAAAATCAATATTTTATGAGCAATAAAGAGATACACAACCACCATACTAGAGGACATAGGGACTACCACAGGATATACACTAGCAAGTTAACTAACAAAGATCCTTTCCACATTGCTGCACAACTCTTTAATAATCTCCCAGTTAACACAAAAACTACTGAGAATAAATATTTCAAAACATCACTTAAATGTCACCTTATCAGTATGTGTCCATATAGGTTATCTGAATTGCTTTAACTTTCTGTAATTAAAAACCATGTACCGCTACAAGAGTTACCACTCTTTGTGCCAGTGATCAAATAAAATAATGTAACTATATGTCAAGATCTTGCAATTAATGTAATTATTATTTATGTCTAATGTATTTACTGTTACTGTAAGTTAAATTACTACTGTAAGTTAAGGGAATTATTCACTCTAATTGTCTGCCACTGTATTATAATCTACTATTGTTAATGTTATTTGTTATGTGATAATGAGTCTTCGTGTAGTTTAAAATGTAAAGTACTTTAATGTTTATTATGAGCAATTGCATGCCTATTATATATGTAATTTATCAAGAAAACAATATGTATTATTACTATACGTTATGTAATTGAATGAAAAACTTAAATTAATGGAATTGTATATATTAATCAATTAGGTTTATTTTTAACATATAATTTAGAAAGTAAACTTATTATTGTATTATTACTGTAGGTTAATGAAATTAATTTTCTGTAATTTTAATTAATTTCAAGACAGACTTTGCTTGATGCTCTATGTAAGTCTATAAGCAATGAAATATTATTATTATTATTATTATTATTATTACTATGTAAAGAAAAATCTCTATTTTGCAAATTATATCGATGTTCTTATGAGCTTACAAACACCAACATTCAAAAAGCCACAAAAAACAAACAAAATGAAAGGTTAATTTTAAGCTTTAGGTAAAACACTTTCCAGACATTCTTAAGAAAATTCAGAACTGTACTAATTAAAATCAATAACATGCATTCTTACAGATGAACATGTACAAGTACAAAAACTTAATATCATTACTAAAATATGACACAAAGGCAAAATTAAGAGTCAGTTTTAGATTAGAAAAACAATCATTCCAAACATAAAATTAAAATGTTTTACGCAAATAACCATTGGTGCAAAGGAACGGCACAGACTTATCTCGATCTTTTACCTACAGGTAGAGGTACACGGAACAGCCGACCACCGTTTTCTCGCACAGATATCAAATACCCGAGACGTCACAAGAAAGTTGTTTCGCAAAATTAAGTTTGATTCTCTTATAAATTTGTAATGCTGTTATACAAAAACTAGCGTATGCAACTCGTTTAGAATGTTTTATTGCGTTCGTACAAATTTGAAAACTTCCTCCACTCGTTTTCAAATTATATACTCATGACTCGTATCTCTTTACCCACACGTATAGAGTTTTTACTGTTTTTTTGACCAAATAAATAAATACTGATTCAATTATCACTCTTAAGTTGGTAGATAGGGATGGACTGCAGAGTGCCAGATCGATTGACGAGAAAGTGCTTGAAGTCATAGAGAAATAAATATAATTTCCAGAATTAATAAGAATTAAGTTCTGCTGCTCAATATTTTCAAGAATAGAACCTCTCGGGCAGGTCCTCGTGGCACCCTAAAGGGGATTGTGGGCATTAAAGTACCCCACTATAAGAAAAAGGGTGAGCAACTGAGAAAACACATCTTCAAGTTCCTCTTGTGGCACGACTTGGCCAGGATTGTACATATTGCACACCGTTAACGTAAAAGACGGTAGGTGTACCCGAACGCATACGGTTTGAAGGTCGGTTTGAACGTTATGTGCCTCAGAGAACAGGGAGTCACGAATAAGTATCGCCACACGCCGTGAACCCGAAATCCGTCATCTTGATCAAACCGCGAAAGCGCAGGGGATGATGAAGATGAGTTTCCTGAAGGCAGACTACAGATGGCCTATGGTGAGAAATTATCAATCTTAATTTTTCAGAATGAGTGCGAAAGCCGTTTAACTTCCATGAGAGAGCCATTATAAGGAATTATTTCTTTGGTTGTTTTTTTTTCTTTCTCACCTTCTGAAAGGTTGTAGAGAAACTCTCTTGGTGTTCCTCATCTACAGCAGAGTCATCCTGACTGCTGCTGGATGTGGTCGCCTGTGTCGGGGGGATTTCCCGTTTTTTGACACAGGCGACCGAGATCTACAGGGGCTAAAGGATCGTCCGATGTGAGTCTCGGAAGCAGTAAGTGGTGGACAGGACTTTGATGACGTATTTGTGTTCGGAGGCGATATCAGCTTGGGGTCGAATTCCATAAGGGCCTGAGTGGAAGTCATAAATGGCTGGTGGGGTTTTGGGGGAAGTTTTTAAACTTCGTAAGTATAATCACCTTTCCACCTTGAATATACGCCGTAACTTCGGGGAAGTCTATAGGCGACACCTGACAACTAAAGTATGCTACTACTGAGTTTGTCAACTTGCTGTTACCCCTGGGGACTTAGGTTTTAAGGCTCTGGAGAAGGATCGTGACAGGTCTACTGGGTTTCTGGTTTGGTATCTACGTTTGGACTCAGGGAAAGAAACCTTTTTGGTCACTCTTTATCTTTGAATCTCTCTTTCCCGGAGAAAGGTGGGAACTGGATGTAGTTGGCTGGAGGCTTGCCTTCACAATTGACACATTGCGGTGGAGTGTCGCACGGTTGCGGGTCGTGCACTGATGTTCCGTACTTCCCGCAAACTGCGCTTACCGGTATACAACGTTGCTGGGTATTCCCAAACTGTTGACACTTGAAACAGCGCAGAGTTCGGTACATACTGTCGCACACTGAGGTTGTAAAATCCACTAACGATCCTTTCTGGGAGGGATGGACGGTCAAACGTAAGGATCAGGGTCGAAGTAGGGATCACTTTCCCCTGCTCCTTCCTTCTGATCCTACCTCAGACACGCCATGCTTCTTGAAAAAAGTAGAGAGATTTCACTTTCCGAAACAAAGTACTCGTGGTTTACCACGTCTTTGCATAGGTTCAAGGTGGGATGGACTGTGACTACTACTTGGAGGCCGGCAATCTGCTTGGTATTCTGATTTTTTTTATTTGCTCGTCGGTAAGCGCTTCAAAAAGAATCGTTCCATTCCTTTGTCGCACGACCGCTTGGAGCTTCCCGTATGCTTCCTCTATGGCTCGCGCCAGACTTGCAGAGCTTACACCTTTAAACGTTTTACCTTCTTCGGCGCATGACATGAGAAGGAACTGAGGCTTCTTCGGTCGGTCTTCATCTTTAAAAAAGAAACTATTCAAATCAATAGTTTTTTCTGGACATCTCCTCTTCCCTGCGAAAGAGGGCGGGGAAAAGGTTTAGTATCCATAGATGGATATCGGATTCTTCCCCGTGGTCCCCACCCACCACGGATCCCAACAAGGGGACACTCCATCCGAATGCTAGGGTTGCCACGGAGATATATTGGGATGTACACGTAAGCTTCCGCGGGTCGAGTCCATAACTTCTCCGGGTGACCCCGCGTCGTTGGCAGAGAGGTCGACGTTTCGCCTACCATGTCGCAGGCTTCTTCAGGGCAGTGACATGACATTGTATGCGTCTGATGTTATAAGACGTGCCCTTTTGTCTCGTAAATTTGTGAATATCTTGGTGTCTTGGAAAATATTCTCCCCGTAGAGATTATATTCTCCCAGTAAGATATATTGGGATGTCACAGCGTTGCACCGCCGTGGATCCCTCCGCTCACCCTGGAGTTCACTACAAGACCTAGTACGAGCCGATTGATAGGGAGTGGGTTAGCTCTCGAACGCCCATCTAGAAGAGTCCGAGGCCAAAGCGAGTGTGTTGAAACCTGCAAGGAAGTTCTCCAAAATACGTAAACAATGTATCCCTTAGTGCAATGCAGAAAGTAGTCCAAGGAGTAGTTGGGAATCAGACGGGTCCCTCAACTGCCAGGACATACATGCCCTCCGACACGGGTCGCCATGCACGGCAAATACATGGGTGGACGTTCAGCATACAGAGAAGGCCAGTGAGGAAGAAAGAGGAGTGAAAAGAACGTACATGACATGAAATGAGAAGCAAGAAGATGAGAAAATGGAGAAAGGAACACTTGAGAGCCTTCTCTGCATCTCCCCAGCAAGACGTGGACCAACCCACCTCGACGGGGCTTGATCGATTTGCGTGCGGAAGCTCCTCTTGATCGACGGCGGACCATTTGATGCATTTTTCCGCAAGGGAGCGACAATTACCGCCGGGAGCCATGGCAGTTCCCTTATTCATCTGGAAACTAGCGGTGCAACAGAATGGCGCAGATTTCCTATATTAATTTTCTATTTCCTTTGGTCTCGGCTAGCTATTCGGACTTGCCACATACTCTTGCCATCTGCCATCTATCGCAGCCCTAAGTACATTTTTTGTCATTTTCTTGATTTTTCGGTTTCCTAATAGAGCGGACGTATTATTTTAAGAATATTAAAAAACAGTCAAATCTCAACCTAAATAGCAATTTTCTTCCAAAAAATTGGAGTAATGTTTAAGAAAATGGCGTTTAAGCGCTACTGTAAATTAGAAATTTAAAGCTTTTTCACAGAAAATTTTTGAGTTTTCGAAAATCTTCATTAGAAGTCATTTGAAGCGCATTAACTCACAAATACAATAGTGTTTACAAATTGTTGGAAATGCGCGTATTCACGGGGTGAGAGATCTTTAAAAAAAATTACATTTGTGTAGTTTTTGAAAAAAAAGTTGTCTGAAATGAAATTTACCGCATATTAAAGAATGCATTTCGCCGTAGAAGCACTGTGTTGTGGACTCTTCCAGGAGGAAATGTAGAGAATTTCTTCTCAAAGCAAGTTAACGCGTTACTTAAAAAGTGCGCGCAAGTTAAAATATACTTCAGTTTTTCTTCTTGGAGCATGGGGGGTGTCCTCAAAATGGCATATCTCAAGGTATTTCGCGTCGTTCTCCGTTGTGCCGCCAGGAATCGCATGATCGCCAGCACTGCTCGATACAGTCGCGAACATGCAACTCCTAGCGGCACAACCGAGAATGACACGAAATATCGTGAGATATTCCACGTTATTGACACCCCCCCGTGAACCAAGAAACAAAAACCGAAGTATAGATCAAAGCTAACAACTACGATGTAAAATATTATACTGTTTCTTTCATAAATCGAATAATAATGTTTTTTGGTGATTCCAATCAAAAGACACTATATGAGGACAATTCTCCTTTCCTTCCCGTAAGAAACTGGCCCTGTTTGAACATTATATACGTTAAAATGGAGTTTTTGCACGGCATACTGCAATCTCTGTCTTCTACGCATAAGCAGTGGCGGGTCCAGGGGGGGTGCATGACCCCCCTCAAAAGGCCTACAGTTTTCTTTTGTTACCTTCCTTTATTTGGGAAAATTGATTTAAATGGTTATTTAAAATATGTTATTATTTATCAAAAATCTTTGATGCCCCCCCCCCCCCGCAAATGATCGTGCTATTGCCATCGTATCCGACTTTGCCCAATGAGCTTCAGGCACCAGTTTGCGTCACAATAATAGCAGAAATTTTAAAAGCAGCCAGATATCAAAGTTATCATCTTGTTACGACTCATTGAAACAGATATATGAAGCATTTCTTTTAAATATTGCATCTTGTACACCTTCATCGCGTTATTTTTGGTTGGCCACCGTTGAAAATTATCACTTTATGCCACTTTCAAAATGTTTCTCAACACTTCTCACTCTCCATGCAACATGGCGGTCAGCGTTTGGTCTGCCTTTTCAAAAAGGTCTATTCCAGTGGCGTGCATTCCATGGAATGAAGGGAATGAGTTATTCCCCTAAGCAAAGCACAGAAAAATCCGTTCTATATTTAAAATATTCGTTGCTTATGGCCAGAGCAAAACTGTTTACTCAACTCTGATTCTGAAGTAAGTACTAGTGGTTTAACCGTAACAATCGATGTTTTCAAAACGGTGTGTAAATTCGTCTCGTGACGTCAGCGAAGCTTCGTTCTTCGAAGGTGCAGGCGCTCGACTTCGTCATGCCTTGTGAAAAGTCGGGTCGGCCGTGAGTGCGCGAGGAGAATGAATATTAGAATTCATTCCGTTGTGATCGACTGGTAGCAATTTCAAGTTCGAAAGAATTTATTATTTTGGCACTTTGAGAGTATTTTATGTACATGCTAACTACATTATAATACAATGAAGGTATAAAGCACCTAATAATACCGAGAACGTTAAAGAAAGCATTTTAAACAAACTAATTCTTTGCGTACCGTTCGGCAGTTCTCCCTTGCGAGAAGGGAATGCATCGGCGAAGTCATTCCGAGCAGTAGTCATGGCATCTAGCGAGGAAAGTAGGAACCACGAAGTCTTGTAGACTTCGTGGTAGCAACATCCTGTGCTCGACACGGACGACGCAACGCCCACGGATCCTTGCGATAATCTCCGTTTCCGGTGATACATTCGAAGTAGGCACGAACAACTTCCAGAAGAATAAAACATTACAGATATTTCACATTACAGACACACAACACAAACATTACAGACACACATAAGAATTGCAGACGGAAGTTTGGATCGTATTCGCCCTTGGTCTATTATGTGATAAATTCTATCAAGATTGTCGCGAGAGTTGATACAAAAAATAATATATTATTTGCATTCAGAGCAAAAACAAGAAACACAAGATGCAAGAAATAGAACAGGACGTGAAATTTGTCCAAGGAATTTAAACCGCAGAGCATCCAGAGAATGTGAAAAGTGTAAGAAAACAGTAGAACGGACTTCACATTCCTTGTTTGTATAGATTGTGAAAAACATTATTACTGAACTCTATAGTTACATTTTCAATTTAACAATCACCATATATTAAAGTTTACGCACTTATTTTTTATTTGATGAAAGAAAAAATATGCTTTGATGGATTTTATAAATTTGTTAATAATTTTAAATAACTAAGAACTCGATAAGTAAGGTTTAGTTATGTCACATAAATTATATTTGTTCATACCGAATTATATTTGTTCATAATGTTAGAAGGCATTTAGCCAACGAAATTTTTTGTGGGGGTCTGTTTACTCCCGGGCGATCAGTTACGTTCGTATGCAAGACGTCCGGGTTAATATTAACATTTTGTGAAAATTCACGTCATCTTTAACTGTTTTACGTCTTTTATACCTTGGACTTCAAAAGTGCTTCCCCTACCAAAAGTATCACCGCACGCCACTGGTCTATTCTGTGGTCACGTGTTTCTTGGAGGAGGAGCCCACCCATCCCTTTCTATTATTACAGTATCAGCTAAGAATTGTTATAATTGATTTTTCTTGTCAAGAGGAATCGAACGAGCTATTTGTCACCTTTATTGGTACCTTTATCGGTGTCTGAATTATTATACGAGTACTTAATGAATATTTACATAAATGAGTTCGACGTGTTCATCAGTTTTATGACAATTAAATATAATTTTGAAATGAAACAAAATTTAAACAATTAGTTTAATTATGTTACTTTACATGCCCAAAATGGACCATCCGGACAACTGCAATATGTTTAAAATTACATTTATTACTAACCTGCAAAGCACAAATAAAAATTTTTAACATGAAAATACCCCCCCCCCCTTCCCGAGGTATCTCGTTAACGTGGTATATCATATTCAGCACGCTATTGTTCGTGGGTGTAGCCAAAAGGATTTTAGAAGATACTGAGGGTACATGGTATTTTATTATTCAAGACGTTTGATGACGGCTGTTTTGCATTCATTACATAGTTGAAATATTAGAAGAACTAATTTAAAATATAATTCATATTTTATGTAATCTTTAAAAATAATAGGATAGAATCTATGCTACGTTGTAGCACCACGTGTTTGAAATTATTTTTTCGGTACCAGGAACCTTCATCCGAGTATTTGCTGCAATATAAAAACTTATAAGGAGGTGATTATTGTATTTACGCTCATGTTGCAACGTTCAGCTTCTTTTTTACGGCCATGATCGATATTATAACACGTTCATATCTGATAAATGTTCTGTTATTTCCCGTTCAATGGAACACGCAATGATTGTTTTTAATCGTTCAGCGTTTCACAACTGAGCTACGTTATTAAGTGCTTTTCATTGTTTCATAGATTCTCCATACGTGTGGTCAAGAAATGTGTTTGCTGGAAAGAAAATGTTTCCTGATTACTTATTTCCTCCTTTTGTCTGTAAGATATATCAACGGAGGAAGCAGTGCTCTCCTGCCATTTGCGGAACTTCACTTTACTCACCAAAACAACTCACCGGTTTATTCACCAAAACAATGGAGTGGTGATGTGCCACCAAGCTATTTAACTCGAAAAACACGATTTCTTGTCGACAGAAGTATTCCTCTAGGTTTTGCCGATTGTCTTGAGAATAATCAGTGGCAAGTACATGGTCGAGATGCAAAGATGATCAAACAAATAGCTAATTTCATGGGGTCACAAATATGCCACAATATCGAAAACTTGAAAGATCAAAGGACCTCAAAGAGAATTCCGTTTCCCGTCCTTTTCAGAATAAATTTTATGGATGTGTTTGGCAAATCATTTTACCTTTCACACCCTCAGATTGAAAATAATCAACGACAGTTGTATCCGCATTCTAAAAGCGATCTATGTGTATTGGTACATCGCAATTTCCCGACCCAACGGTTGATAACCGATTCATTTTCACTGGACACATGGGTGAGCACTGGAAGTGTGTTCTTTATGTTCGTGGCGGCGCTTCTTGCATTTGGACACACAAACGCACTTTATGCCACTTTGGAAACTTTCATCACAGGAGGATTCGTCCGTAACAGACGATTTGTTGTCAACTATGTATTTCTCTTACTCAGTATATTTTCTCTCATCATGACCAACGCTTTCTCTGGATGTTTCATGAGCTTTTTAACTGTGAAGGAGGAGCCAGAGCAACTAGATACATTGGAAATGATTACTAAACATACTTCTACTATATTGGTACCAGAGTATACAAAGGGTATGTTTAATGAAGATACTGGAGTAATGGGAAAGTTGGTAGCAAAAATGGACTCTAAATCGTTCGGCGCTCACAGAGCTATGGCTCGTGTTGTTAAGAACCCAAAAGTGGCTACTATCGGTAACACGGAGATGTTTCATTTGCTTCGTCTTTTGCCAGAATTTAAGAGTGATGAAGGTTATGCACTTACGCACATAGCCAAGGAGTGCATCTCCAATGATATGTACGCAGCTTTCTGGGTTCGGGCGGATTGGCCATTGGCCGATTATATGGACCGTTTAGTTCAGCGTATGGTGGCAGCCGGTATACCGGACAAACTTTATAGGTAAGAATCTGCCATTTTTTCAAACAGTCGCATTAATATTATTTTAAAAAAAAACTATTTTGCTTAACGTTTCGACCCTAAGTCTTTTACAAAAATCGTATCTCAGGTCCCAGATTGAACAAAATAATTTTTGTTAACATTTTAAAACTCTTGAGTATCGTTTCAAATAAATATTGTTAATATTTTATGTCAAAATGGCCAAGTAATTTTAACATGGTAACATTAATAAATCCATAGTTGTTTATTGTAATGACTTAACAATGACAATGAAATGTTACCCAAGACATCCAATGTGATATAACACTGCGGATGCTAACTGCCTAATTCATCTGGCCATGTCATCCAACAGCAGTCTGCCTCTCTCTCCCGTCTCGCGTTTGGCAGGCAGAACGTGACGACACCAGCAAAGCTCCGGACAGGTCTACCGGGTTGCTGATTTTGTAGCGCTGTCGTGCGTCTGGGAAGGACACCTTGGGGACTCGCATGTTCTGTATCTCTCATTATTTAAACATCCGGTTAATTTGTTCGAACTCGAAGGATGATACCAGATCACACACAGGGTAATTCAAAATGATTGTCGGTGTTTCGTAATTTTTTTTAGAGACAATGGAAATAAATACGATTATTGTAGTTGCTGCGGTTGACAGAAACTCAGAAAGTAACGTTATGCAACGATTGTAGTTACCTTAGTTAACGTCAGATGGCAGTAACAGCAGAGCTTATAAAATGGCGATCAGCGGTAAGGAGAAATCGTTTTGTACTCTTTAGTATTATCAACATCAATCCATTACGATAGTCCAGCTCCATTTTCTAAAAAAGTACGGAAAGGACCCTCCTTCTGACAGCTCTACTCGCAAATGGTTTGTGGATATGGGCGTTTTGTGTAAAGGGCGGAGCAGTACTCAAACCGCTGTGCCAGAAGCGGAAGTGAATCGGATCAAGCAAACTTATCTCCGTAGCCCTAAAAACTCGTCTACCAGACGAAGTAGGGAAGTGAATGTTCCTCAAAGCACACTGTGACGTGTGCTACGCAGGCGTCTTAGGTAAAACCATAACATTTGCAAATTAAAGCCATTACATTAACAGATAACGAATGACAAAGCTTTACGTTTCAATTTTTGCGTGGTACTGCAAATACCGTTTTGAAGAAAATTGTTTTCGTGACACTAGCTTTTAGCGACGAAGCAACCTTTCATGTAGCCGGCCCCGTGGCCGAAATCGCTAAAGCACTAGTGTCTTAGTTATCTTTGACCGTGGGATCGCGGGTTTGAGTCCCGCCTCGGAAATGGTTGTATGTGTTCGTCCTTTTACCCCCATATCACCATGTCGTTTCATCCTCATACCATAACGTTACATCCAATAGTGGTCGCTAATGACCTAGTAGTTGATGCGACCTTAAATAACTAAAAATACTTTCATGTGAATGGAAAAGTAAATAAACAAAATGTTCGCGTTTGGAGAGCAGAAAAGCCCTACTGTTATGTGGAACATGTGCGTGACTTCCCAAAAATTAACGTGTTTTGCGTCGTTGCAAAGTCGAAGGTCTATGGCTCGTTCTTCTCCGCTGAACAGACAGTGTCAGGGATGATTTACCTTGATATTAATACAGAATGGTTGTTACCTCAATCGAAACACGACAGGGACGATTTCCTACTACAGTAGGATGGTGTACCACTTCATTTCCAAAGGCACGTAAGAGTGTTTTTGAACGACCCACTTCGACAGCGGTGGATCGGACTCGGGACGAGCAGCGATCAGATGCTCTTATCCTGGCGACCATGTTCACCAGGTCTCACGCCGTGTAATATTTTCCTGTGAGGATATGTTAAAGAACGAGTTTTTATCCCCCTCCGCCGACGAATATTCTGAAACTGAAGCAGCTTCCAAAGTATCATTGCTGAGATGCTGGAGCGTGTTTGGGAAGAAATGGATTATCGCGTGGATGTGTGTTGAGTGACTAAAGTCGCCCACATTGAGCATTTGTAATGTATGTAAAAAAACAAACTTTATGGGTTAGTTCACAATATAATAAGGTTCATTTTTCTATGTCAGTTAGCCCGTGTGTTATGAGCTTTTGAAACCCCGACAATCATTTTCTATAACCGGGATGTTAGAAATGTCCATTCATGTAACTGCACGTTATTGCGCGAGCAGCGATATTTTTCTGAACGTCTAGTCGCCCAACTTCAATGATATTTGTTACAGTAGCATGCTCACATGCAGCAACGTTTCCTAAATTACACACCATGTTTCAGTAGCCTTTTTGTTTCAAGTAGCTTCAGAGAAAAAATCCTAGGATGTTAAATCAGGTGACATCGCAAGTCAAGTGTCCCTTCGTTCATTCATCCTTCATCCCCAGGTGTCCCTTCGTTCATTCCAACAATTTGGAAAATACTCCTGATGTATTTGTTTTCTTCGATATTCATGAGCCTAGTTTTAGGGGTCATGTATCCACTGAGTCTGTAGGTCTATAAACTAGGTGCTACAACAGCACATACTTTCCCGTGTTATTGGAAACAGCTTCGTAATGAAATATTGCACTTTCTGAGCTACTAACAACTTAGCTATTATTTGAAAACGTCCAATTAAACCAAGAAGCGAACAACTGTTTCCATCGCAGTGTTGTCAAAACTATGTGAATTTTACAACTGCATAAATTATAATACAAAAGGTTTGTAAACTTGTATTGGAAAAAGAAGCCTGATACCTTACAGTTATATCAACTCACAATAATAACACGTAATTCACAGAAATTCGTGACAACGAAACGGAATTCCATTGTTGTATTCCCTGCGTTGTCGATACTCCCTTAAAGATATAGCAATTTTTATTTCAAACATTTCAAAATAAATATTTTCTAAAAGGTTAATGTGTCAATGTATAACAAAAGGTCGAATGTAAGAAACGAACAAAGAAATAATGTACAAAATTCCAAATTCTAATTGACGACGCATCCGGCTGTCTGAATCGCAGTAAATTTGCAACGGGCTATTGTTTGTCACGAAATTATAGAAAAACTACTCGTATTTTCAAAATATTATGAAAGACCTTATTTGAAGATGTATTTTTGATGAATATATTTCATTGAGAAAAACAAATACCATCTATCGCCGCCCAAAGTACATTTTTTTTACATTTTCTCAATTTTTCGGTTTCCTAATAGTAGAAAGGAAGTATAAATTTTAGAATATTAAAGAACACAAAAACCTCGTCCTAAATGGCAATTTTCTTTTAAAAAATTGTAGTCGTGTTCAGGAAAATGGCGTTTAAACGCTAATAAAAATGCGAAATTTGAAGTTTTTTTCACTGAAAAGTTTTGAGTTTTCAAAAAACTTAAATTGAAGTAATTTCAAGCACTTACATTCACAAATATAATAATGTTTACAAATTGCTGGTAATGTGCATATTAAAGATGTGAGAGATCTTTCAAAAAATAACATTTGTGTAATTTTTGAAAAAACAATAAAAACCAACCAAAATTAACTTTACGTCATATTAAAGAGTGCAATTAGCACTATACGTTCCGAAAGGTCGAAGAAAAAAATTGTAGCCATTTATGAGAAAATGGCGTTGGAGCGTTTCTGAAAATGCGGAATTTTAAGCTAGTTTTCAGAAAAAGCTGTTGAGTTTCCGAGAAATTTTATTTGACATTATTTAAAGCATATGTACTCGTAAAGATAATAATGTGAACAATTGGCCGCTAATGGAAATATTAAGGACGTGCGATACAAGAAAAAATATTTTTTGTAATTTTTGCAAAAATAAAAGAATATAGCAATATGACGTTTCGTCACCTCACAGAGTACATTTATTACTATCCCAACCAAAAGTTTAAGGAAAAGATTTGGAGTCATTTTTGAGAAAATCTTGTGTTTGCAATTTTTATAAAATAGCACATAATGAACGCAACATGGAGCGAAAACTACTAAAATTTTCAAAAAATGTACAGGATCTTAATTAAAAAACTCACATTGGAGAACAAATTTTATTTGGAGGAAAAAATTATATCTTCAATTTTGTAGTTGTAGTAAGACGCCGAAAAATCAAACTTTTGCAATTTTCGAAAATTCAGATTTATCCGTGAAAATCGGACCTGTGCCACCTTAAGTGTATTTTACTCTATTCTCACAACAAATTTAGATAGATAGATAGATAGATAGGGTTTATTCTACAATTGGGCTGATGTTGCCCGGTGGCAGAATACAGAAAAACAAAAGTACATAAAAAGTACAAAACACAATTAACTATAAAAACAATATATAAAAAATCAATATAAAAATCAAACGATCATGCAACTGCATTTACATGCCTATACATATACAACAAATGAAACTACATATATACTAACATTTAAGTAATAAACTTACTTACATATAACACCAACATTCATACATACAAACATACACGCTTACATACATATCATACAAAGACAAAAGAACACTCGCATACACACCAACCTACAAGTATTCACTCACAATCATATTCAGACAAATATGGATAATCACTTTTACCTACAACATAATAATATACAATACTTATAATAATTTTTACATTTCTAACACGTAAAACACTCGTTAACATCAATCAATAAATACGAACTTTGTCAGAATAGCCTATAAAAGACGCTTAAGATTAGCGAACTAAACTACGAAATGAAATCACTTCACTGCACTTCACTTCACGTCACTGCACCTCATAACACTTTACCTAAATACTAATAGCTCAATACTTTTTAGTTTACTACCCATAATCGCACCTTTCACTTCACTTCACTTCACTTCACTTCACTGCACTTTTCACCCTATTGATTAATTTCCTATACTTTTTTTCTAAAACCACGCGCTGAGCAAGGAAAGGGCTCAAAAACTGTCGCAGGCAAATCGTTCCAATCTAAGATTGTTCTGTTTACAAAGGAGAATTTGCCTACGTCCGTTCTTTGAATTCTAGTTCTAATTTTATATTTATGATCAAATCTATTAAAATAATCCGGTTTATCTAGCCTTCCCCGTATTTCCTGCCATGCAGGGCCACCAGTGTAAGATTTATACATTACGCAAAGTCGAGCCCTTTTTCTCCGATGTTCTAACGATTCCCAACGTGCAGGTATGTTCTTCCGAAAAGTGTATTTTGCCGCTCTGTTTTGTATCCTCTCTAAGCTCTTCTTAAGTCCTATTCTGTACGGATCCCAACAACTAGCTCCATATTCCATTACTGGCCTAACAAGCGAGGTATACGCGATTTCTTTTGCTTTCGTATTGCATTTTTTAAGATTTCTCATGACGAAATGCAAAGACCTCCAAGCTTTACCCACTACGTAGTTAGTTTGTTTCTCCCATCTCAACTTGCTATCCAGGAGGATGCCAAGGTATTTACAGTTTGAGACTCGCGGAACTACGTCATTACCTAGCTGATAAGGCAATGTATGAAAGTCTCTGGCCCTACAAAATGTGATCGCTTTACTTTTATTTCCATTTACAGTCATTTTATTAGCTCTTGCCCAATCATTAATCTTATTTAAATCTTCCTGTAGTTGAATCATATCGTGCTGTTCTGTAATTTCCCTATATAATATACAGTCGTCGGCAAAGAGTCGAATTTTTGACGTTATATTTTGCGATATATCATTTACAAAGATAAGAAATAACAGTGGGCCAATGACACTGCCCTGAGGGACTCCGGAAGTAATGTTACCCTTTTCCGATAAATGCTGTCCAATTCTAACCTTTTGATTTCTATCGCGAAGAAATTCACTTATCCATGCTATTACCCGCCTGTCAATTTTAGCATCAATAAGTTTCAATATTAGTATGTCATGCGGTACTACATCAAACGCTTTGGCAAAATCAATAACTATTGCATCCACTCTTCCCCCAAAATCAATTACTTCAGACAAGTCTTGGGTAAGGGAAATAATTTGACTTTCACAAGAAAAGCCATTTCTAAAGCCATGCTGCCCGCGAAAAAACCATTCTGTCTGATCCAAATGATTTCTAATCGAATTAGATAATAATTTTTCAAACAATTTACAGACTACTGACGTAAGACTAACTGGCCTATAATTTTGCACTTCACATTTTTGTCCACTTTTAAAAATTGGCACTATTAAAGCAGATTTCCAATCATCCGGTACACTTTCATTGTTGATTGATACATTGAAAAGTCTGACCAAATATGGTATTATTGTCTCCCCTGATATCTTTAGCATATCGGATGTAATACCATCCGGACCGCAAGACTTACAGTTTTTCATTTTCTTCAATTGTGAACGTATTTCCCTTTGATCAATTTTGAATACATGATCCACGTTGTTGTGCCCTATAACAATTTGGTTAGCTTTTTGTTTGTATACGGAACAGAAATAATTATTAAATACATTGGCTTTCTCTTCATCATCTACGATATCTACGTTATTCCATCTTACAGGAGGTGTCTCCTCCTGTTTACCTCGACGGTGACGTACATAGTTAAAGAACTTTGCCCAAGCGTTTTCATTATCATCTAAAATTAACTTAAGATATGATTCTTGCGCAGTTTTCTTTTTATTTTCTACTTCTTTCCTAATTTGTCGGAATTTCTGTAAATGTACCTCGCTGCGATGCCTATTGTTATACGCTTTTCTCATTTTTCTCTTCAATTTGCGAATTTCCGTGTTATAATACTCTGGGTCTGAATTCTTTTTTAAGTACTTAAAGGGAACGAAACATTGCCGAGCTTCCTCAATAATTTCTTTGAATTTTTTCCATATGTCTTCCAATCCTCCGCCTAACTTTTCGAAAACCGCGTAGTTCAGTTTTAAGAAATGTTGCAGTCCATTTAAGTCAGCTTTACGATATTGCCAAATTCTATTACCGATTTTATCATTTACCCTTGAAATAGTAGCATTTATTTCAAGAACTACGGCATTGTGGTCACTTATTCCCTGAATAACATCGCAATAGTATAACATGTCTATCGGTCTAATGAGAAAAATATCTAACATAGAATTTTGACGCGTTGGCTTGTCAACAACTTGCGTCATTCCTGCATCCCAAACTAGTTTATTTATTATTAACTGTATTTTTCTATCGCATACTTCGCCTTGCCAATTAATATCGCTTAGATTTAAGTCACCCCCAATAATAATCGGATTACTGGTTCCATTCAAAGTTTCCCCCAATTCGAGAATATTATCAAGAATGGAATAATTACCGTTTGGTGGCCTATAACATGCAATAAGATCTATTGTCTGCGAGTTGTCTACGTTTATATCTACTCCTATCATTTCATAGTCAATGCTTTTCCATTTCAAGTTCGCGTTTATATGTGATTTAACTAAAATAAAGACCCCCCCGCCTCTAGTTTCCCTGTCCCGGCGAAATATTTTATAGTCGTTTCGACAAATTTCTGAATCTAATATTTCTTCAGTAAGCCATGACTCCGTACCGATCACTACGTCAGCATCACATGCCTCAATTAAGTTCCAAAGTTGAATTTCCTTATTAACAACACTTCGGCAGTTTACCTGCAACAGCTTCAGAGCTCCCTTACTCACCCTTAATCCTTTCTCGGAAAATGAATCTCGCTTTGGCCGCTTCCCTTCACTTTGCAACGTGCCCCCCTGCAAAGCTCTTCCTCCCGTACACTTTCTAATCGCTGACGCCGCCGTAACCGTTGCCGCCATCGCTGCCTCTCCCGTTGTCTCCGCCACTGCCTCCACCGTTGCCGCCGCCGCTGCCGCCGCCGCCGCATCCGACCCCGTTGTCGCCGACACCAAAGTCTTCTTCCTTGAAGAATGCCCTCCCTCCCTCTCCACTGTCACTGGAGAAAAGGGCAACACCGCTGTGCGTCCATCTTGTCAATGGTTTTGCCCTGGTGCGCTGCAAAACCCGGCAACTCTAGTGAAGAGCCCACTGAGCTCGGCGACACCTTTGCGGTTCAAGTGCACGCCGTCACGACCGAGTCCACTCTCATTGACCCATCCGTTTGGATCTACAAAGAGTAGCCCTAGTCTCTGTGCCACCCACTCCATATCGCGGTTAACCCGCCTGATTTTCCGAGGCCAAACGTCCCGGCGGAAGAGCACTCCGCTCAGAACAATACGAGCACTCGGAAATCTTGATTTTGCAGTAACTGCGAGGTCATAAATGTCACCCAAGAGGTGGTCAAATGACTGACATTTTTTTATGTTGTTTGACCCCACGTGTAAAATTACAGTTTTAGGGTTAACCACATTACATTTCCCGATTTGCCCCTTCATCTGCTCCACTCGTATTCCCGGAAAACAGCGCACTTTAATGTGTTGCCCCTTCCCCACATGACGCACTATCGAGTCACCAAGTATTAAAGTGTCCGCCGCCGTCGTCACCGCCTCCGTCGCCGACGTCGTCACCGCCGCCACCGCCGCCGTCGCCGCCGTCGCCGCCGTCGCCGCCGTCGCCGCCGTCGCCGCCGTCGCCGCCGTCGCCGCCGTCGCCGCCGTCGCCGCCGTCGCCGCCGTCGCCGCCGTCGCCGCCGTCGCCGCCGTCGCCGCCGTCGCCGCCGTCGCCGCCGTCGCCGCCGTCGCCGCCGTCGCCGCCGTCGCCGTCGTCGCCGCCGCCGCCGTTGCCGTCGTCGCCGCCGTCTCCGCCGTCGCCGCCGTCGCCGCCACCTCCGTTGTTGTCGCCGTCACCGCCACCCCAGAAGATGAAGCCGAGACTGTTCTGCCAAGCCTCACCGCCGGTTTAGGCGCCGTTGCTGTCGCCATCTTCATGTTTCGTAGTTCTCTTTGAGTTTCCTCGAGTTTGGCTGATACTCGTAGGAACTCATTTCGAAGCCGCGATAACTCGCTTCGCACATTTCCATCACCGTTTCTGCAGTCCTCACAACGCCAGTTCGAACTTGGGGGAAAACCTCGTCTGGTCGTTACCGGACCTGGATTTGATTCCACTCCTCCTATTATCAGTAACGCTGCAATTATAAAAATCATAAAAGCATCATGTGTTGAACCGCTAGTTGAATGCGTTGGACCAACACAGGAACACGCCACCTGCTGCGCCCAGCGGCCGATGCGGGCCCGGTAGGCCTCCAGCTCGCAACCCATAATCTCACTACCTGCGTGCGGAGCCGCTAGAGAAACACGTCCGCTCGCAACCGTGTCCAGACTCAGACGGAACTTAAAGAAAAAAGAATTTGGAGTTGGTTTTGAGAAAATTTCGAAAATTCACGGGAGGGCTTCATATACTCAAAATTTGAGGAATATTTTTTAAAATTGCGGCGCCTTGAGTAGAACCAGATCGACCGGTGAATATCCATTTCGGAGAAATCGTTCTTGTGATGTTGTTCACAGACACTTGACAGACGGACGGACAGGCGGACGGACAGACAGATGGACGGACAGGCGGACGGACAGACCGACGGAGGGACGGACAAAGGCAGGGACGCTGGGAGGGACGGGTGGATGGACGGACGGACGGACAGAGAGACGGACAGGCGGACAGACGGACAGACGGACAGACGGACAGACGGACAGACGGACAGACGGACAGACGGACAGACGGACAGACGGACAGACGGACAGACGGACAGACGGACAGACGGACAGACGGACAGACGGACAGACGGACAGACGGACAGACGGACAGACGGACAGACGGACAGACGGACAGACGGACAGACGGACAGACGGACAGACGGACAGACGGACAGACGGACAGACGGACAGACGGACAAACGGACGGACGTTTTGAAAAAAACACTTTTTCGGTATCAGGGGACCCCAATACGTGTATTTCTGTTAAAATTTCAAAATCGATTTTGCACAGCATTAACATAACTTTTCCTATACTATGTATATTACTCCGTATATTCGTATGCATACGGGAATGTAAAAAGAGACTAAGAAACACGAAATATTGATTAATAAAAAGTTATTAGGTGTAGGTAAGTATCAGTTAGATTGGCGCATTTGAAGTGTAGTGCGTTTTTTTATATCGTTCAAAGCGAATCATCTCAAATGCCTGAATTTGTTTTCGGAACTATCTACCTTAAAAAAAGGTTTTACTCTAAAAGTGGGTGTTAGATGTTTGAAAATAAATATTCTAGGCCATGTTTAAGCAGTTTCTTGAACGAGCTTTGCAAGATATATGATTTACAAAACGTTAAAAAGGTTTATGATAATTATTACAATTTTATGTAATCGTTACAAATAATATGAGAAAAACAGGGTTATGTTGCAACACCACTAGTTAACTTTAAACATTTTGTTTTAAAAATAATTTCATGCTAGCATTTTTTGAAAAGAAAAATTCAAAATTGTCTATTTTCCTGATTTTTTTCCCTAATCTGTCATTATCAATACGAAATGTAATTTGTTTTATTGCTTTGTGTGTGTTAACAGGGACAGCTTAAGGGAGTGGTCTACGGTGAAGGACAGGCACCTTAATGTCAACTTGACATTTGTAGCTGACAAGCCGTGGCCAACCGATCCAATTGCTCTCGCCCCTAAAGACATGGTGCAGCCTACGGTGGTGCTTGGCCTCGGATTGGTGGCGTCGCTTTTCGCGTTCGTAGGGGAGCTGTTCGTCAACTGGAAGAAACGGCGCTCTTTCCGCAAGATTAGACGACCACTCGTGCGTCCATTCTTGAATCGAATCCCTCCACGTTGATTCACAGAATGAAACTATGGCTTTCTGTCAGTTACTTGTACTGGCAGCGTATAAGGGACTCTGGCAGTTTAGAGCGCAGTTGCCGCACATTGCTAGGCACATAGCGCCACCTACATGACATAAATTAAGTCTCAAAACATTAACTCTTATTGACAGCCTATGATCTGTCTTGATATCATGCTAATAACCTTCGCCAAAGCCGAACCTTATCAACTCCGCGACTTCGTGCGAGTCAGATGAGCGGCAACTCTGAACCCTGGCTATGAGGAAGTAAACAAATCCTCGCAAGCTGATTTCTTCGGAGTAGGTCACATGACGTAAAACAGCACGTGGCGAGAAAACTGTCAGGGTCGCTTATCCGCCGCCTGTACGTGTAGTACCGTAATCATTATTTTCCGCTCGTTCTCATTGGTAAGCCGATGGTGAGAAGGCTGGGCGATATAATTGAGATGCGGAAAATTCGGTGCGGTATTCTTGACTATCACCTCTTGCTTGTATTCCCTTCCTTCCCTCATCTTTTTATTGTATATAAAAATGTCATAGTCTTTAATGTACTATCGATATTGCAAGTTTTCTAATGGCATGCATATTTTGTGTTTTCCTTTCATTTCTTATATACTTTTCTAGAAAAGGCGGCCTGTTCCTGATACTAGTCGTATCATCACTGAGTTCTGATGTTTTGAAAAGGTAACATTTCGTTTTCAGTGACCACTGTTATAAGGTGTGGTTATTACTTCTATAAAAGGTATTTTACTGCCAGTACTGTAAATTTACATCAATTTTTGTAAATTCTTTGGATGTATAACATTCATATTCAAATAAACAGTCTCTAGCTTAAGAATAATTTTATCTGCGTTTGAAATTACGATAAATTCCATCGTTACTGTTGAAGAATTGAAATTCTAATTACTATGTGCATCCACTAGTACATACTTTGACGTTTCAACGACTAATAACCATGTCAAGATTTCACTTATTTATTTTTTTGCAAATTTATAGTTCATAAAATTTATTCTTTATTGTTGAGGGTGTTGAGAGACGTTTACATGGCCATAGGGGGCCATGAGGGGCTTCCCTTCCTAAATCTTCGAACACTTATCTTTGTTATAAAATATAGCATAAAGTATCGTTGAAACATTTTTGAAATTTACTAACCTAAAATTGATTCAAAGGCGTCATTTCTCTTGTCCTGTTATGCAACACTTTTACTATAGAGTGGCAATTCATCGCCTTGCGTAGAATAAAAATCTAGGTAAGGTCAATTGAAGGAAACGACTCAATGGATTATGTTTATTGAGAGTGCGCAAGATATGTATTTCACAAAAATGGGAAAAAATATTAAAATTCAATCTATGAAAAATTGTGTTTAACAATGTGCCTCTTCCAAATCACATTTTTACATGTGTTAAAAATATAAAAATGAAATGTAAGGTTTAATTTTATATTACGATTTATTAGTTTTAAGAAAATAGAAGTTATTGTTATAGGTTTTAATTTAATGTTAAATTTTATTGAAAAAGTTAATGTACCTAACAATTTTTAATCATTTAGATATTTATTTCATGAATTTAAATGTATAATTTATTGTTATTTAATTTAAACCCATCCGGCTGTCTGAGGCACAGTAAATAAGCAGCGGTTCTGGTTGCACCCCGTGTTAGGAGATTTTTTTCTTAATTTAGCAATTGGATGTATCTACTTTTTCGTTACCAGGGCCCTGTAGTACGAGTTTTTCTGCCGAAAATCCACTGTTTTTTCGCGCAGCATTACGTAACTTTCCATATACTATACGCACAAGTAAAAACAAACAAAAGCAAACTAAAATTACAGCTTTGAAAAAGATACGTAAATATAATACTGGGGTTCAGAGCCACTTCCGCACTCTACTGCGAGGTTAGTAGCAAACGTAGAAGGCGGCAACTGTGCAAATCCTTCCCGAACGTACTAACTGAATTTACATGGGAGTAAAACATCCAACATATTTATTTTCCAATTAAACTTATGTAACGAAATTTGGTTGGGGGTCCAATAGATCCCAGCGTTATGTTTAAAGGTTAACACCAGTTAATGGCACATCGTTCAATGGAGTGTACAATTGTTTATTTGAAATAAAAATCTGCACTGAAACTGTTTTCCTTTTGTTTTCTATTCACTTATTTTTACGAAACAAATTTTGAAACATCTAAAATAGTATTGTAATTACTGTTTCATTATTGCATTGAATATTCGTATCATTGGCGGAGAACCGTTCTTCCGTTTAGCCGAGGGAATGTCATTTGCATACAGTAGGAAGAGAATAGGGTCTAAAATCGAACTCTCTGAAAAACCATGTTCAATTGGCAACGAATTGAAAAGCTGAATAAATAATGTCCTATCATTTCAGTATGGTATATCTATTTGAGACCGTTGGTTGAAGTACGAACATTACCAACCTAGAGCACGAATTCCATACGAAAGTAATTTTGAAAGTAAAATGTTATGATCAATGACGTCAAAAGCATTTGGAAGATCTAAAAATATTCTAAATGCTTCGTCTGTCGATCTCTGGCAATAATCGTGTTACATACTATATCATTACTTCAATAATAATTGTATCTGTATTTCTTGCGAGAGGATATCAGCACGTTTTCCATGCTCTGTATAACCTTTAATTTTCAAGCCATTTGCCATGTCTTATCAAACCATGCTGGGATTGTGCGAGCTCAGCGCTGCGACCCCAGTTGTAGGAACCTCTTGAACGTGCAGCGCGCTGCTGAAATTCCGGGAACCGCTAGCGGCCAGTTCAGCAGTCGCGCCCGAGCTCCACCTCGAGTACCCAATTCAATCGAATGTTCTAGAAGATTTCTAATACGTTAATCTGATTAATCAAAAGCACTTCCCACCTTTCTTTATGATACAACGCATCGACCGTAGAAGTCAGTTAAAAAAAATAGTTTCGAGAAGATTTACGTTGAAGGCAGATGCATCTGCTCACCATGGCAAATTTCGTGTCTCTTTGCAATTCAAAGACCCATTCTCCGGCAGTTCTACATTAGCACTAATGTGCACATTACAGTCTGGGGCCTAACATTTTTGGTTCACTACATCTGAGGTTCACTATAGCTCATGGTGACAAAGTTAAGCATAATTTATTCAGAACGATTGATTTTATTAATATAAAGATACAGCGAAATAAATTCACAGCACGATCTCAATATTTAAATAGCTTGATTGATTCTTAAAAATGATTTTCAATTGTTTGCTTCGTACATTTTTCATTAATAATTTCTCTAGAACCTTCTCCACAGTTCGAACTCTCTCCACTGATTTGCATTGTCTTCTGTGTCTAAGTATCGTAATGCAGTCTTCACACCCTTCAATACCTCTTGAACTGTTGGAACACATCTTACACTCCGAAGGCCCGTTTACTCGCCTAATAACACACGAGATTTTTTCGGCGGCGGGTTGGTGCAAGCGACTAATGAAACTGATCGCTTTTTTGCACGGCACGGCGAATATCGCTAGGCTGTGGCAGTCGCGTGCTTCCTGTTGCCTACGTAGAATTCAACGCACTTTGTTCCGCGGAATATCTCGTAACATCACGCTTGAAACGAATGCAAGCAATTGCGCGTGGCCGCCGCCAGTTGTAGCCCACGCATGACATGGCCTTTGTTTCCGCAGTGAAACTGAGTAGTATTTGTCCATAGACTAAGGAAGTAAGTAGGACTAAGGAGATCTTTACGCTACGATTGGGCCAGTTGGGTCCTCATTCCGGGTGCGATACCTACACCTCAGGAGGAACTTCTTGGATTCTGACCTTTAGTCGACTATATTTATTCATGCGACCTAGTGTTGAAATTTGTGGTACTGTGCCAATATTTTCTTTTCCTGGAGGTAATTAATTTCCAGAACGTTGTATTTCCGTTTACTATAGCCGAGGTTCAGGTTCACTATAACCGAATCTTCTTATGCTTATTTGTAATGTAAGTGAAACAGGAACAGTGACTTACGGTCACTGTAACCGAGGGTTTACTATATCCGAGTTCACTATAAACGGAGTCGACTGAATATAAAATGTATTTTTAAACTGTGCGGTAATCGCAAGTAAATTGTGATAAATTTGTAGTAAATTGTGATAAATTTCACAACTATTGCAAGTTATAACTGTGTCAGTTAACCGTGGTAAACAAACTCGTGCCAGGCGCTAATCGCAGCGTTCGTCCGAGACTGTCGTTCGCTTGGGCGGACTCCTAATACGTGTTCAAAATGCGCGCACCAATGCTTGTTACAAGAGTACTTCCCCTTGAAGGTTGAAATTTTGGTAAAACTAGAAAATTTATATGGCTACAAGTTCTACTTAGCACATTGTATTATCTGCGTCAGAACATGAGATATTATTTAAAAAAACGAAGGAAAAGTACTTTTTATTTTCCCTTCTTTTTTGTTGATTGAAAGGGTCAAAATCGGATATAAACGCCTGAAAAAATTCTCGATATATCTTTATCATCTATAAAAAATTGCAAGAATGATTAAAGTCAATGTTTATGGACGTAATGTGGTTAAAAAATTAACTCATATAATAAGCTAAAATACGAATTTTTTAATTTGTACGAAGTATTCCGGGTAAATTGATTATATTCCCGGTTAAATACAGCCAAAAAGTTAAAAAATACAGAGAGTTCGCCGGAAATGAGACCTAGCACTATTTTTTACTGTCCTTTGATAATTACGAAAAAAATTTAAAGAAAATACTTCGGGTAGTTTTTGAGAAAAAAATTGTTTAAATCATTTTTTTGAAAATGCCTACATTTTATGCAAACAATTACGCGAAAAGTGTTCTTATTTTCAAAAAATTGTACAAGACCGTTTATCAAGATGTCTGTAAAGAACAGGCTTTATTTCGAAAAATCTCTATCTTCAATATTGTGCTTGTAGGAAGACGCCGAAAAAAATTGAACTTTTGAAATTTTCGAAAAATGATTGTTTTCAATGAAAATGACGCCTACGCCAGTCTCTTTAATGAAAATGTTTGGGGCAACTTTTGAGAAAAATTTGGAGGTGTTTAGCTTCAAATAAAGTAGGTTAAAATTAAAATATTCGTTTCAAACTCAGAGGGCCTCGAGTTCATGAAAATCGTTGGGGAATATCAATTTTGGAGAAAATCGGCGGAACGGTTAAGGTGCTACAGTTGACCACTGGTAGTCAGAAGGACGGTGGAAGGGAAGGACGGAGGGTGGGAAGGTCGGACACTTTTGCCGTCAATCGATTTTTCGATATCGCGAATGCACAAAATATCGTCTCCTGTATTATTTCAGTAGTATACCTTTGGGTTCCGGCTCTCACACGCAACCAATCTTTATATATGAGGGCTCTAAAGAAAGAGAATTTCACGGAGACTTGAATTCCATTTTGACTTTAAAAATATGGATGATTTCTTTAAAAAAACGCATCGAAATATTCATGTAAAATGCAACCCGCATCACATACCAACCTATATCGCCAAATAACTCATAAACAAAGCGTTTTAGAGCCTTAAAAAGTACAATTTTGAGGCCAAAGGCCTCAAAGAATCGTTTTTCATACCATAATCTACAAGAGGAGACATTTTCAGATCCATTCAATTAACTTTTCGGTTCCACGTTTCAATACTATCAAGGCCACCTCAATATTTCAGTCCTTCCTGCCGGTAGCAGTTTTTGTGGCGACACGCTTAGAAGGCGTTCGACAATCGACAATATTTACGCTTTCTGTTAACACGGTAGTTTGTGCAGTCTGACGAGGTTTATTTGCATAATCATTAATTGAAGATTTGCTCTCCAGCAACAACTAGAAGTACTATTATAGTTGCTTGATACCTATACCTATGAAGATTGTTTCTTTTGCTTGTAGTGAAACAATTCAATTAACGTTTTTCATGGTCTATAAGTGCTGTGTACTTAATTGTGGAAGGATGTGGGTGTTCAGTGAAGAGTGAAGACTGTGTTTGTGTTTTACCTGTACCAATATTTTCGTTATCATTCGATGAAATTTTCAAGTCAACGGGTTCAGACACGTAGCTTTCTCAAAAGTAAAAAGCTAATGTTTGTGTGACTGTCACGAAAAACTGAAACCTTACTGACCAAGAATATTGAATAATTATTTCAAATGTCTTTAAGTAAGTGTTGGGAATTGTTCCAAGCAAATTCTCCATAATATTGAATAAATATTTATTGATAATTTCGTTTACACATTAATTGCATTGTTTTTTATTTTATTTGTAATTGTGTTAGTACATTGCAAGTTACCTTTATAGATTTTAAACAAATAAACACGTTTCGTTAACGACTTTCCCTCTTAGAATGAAAATAGAGGGATAGGGATGTGTGTGGTGTCTAACATGCGAGAGTTCTCGCACTGGTACGCAGAGGTAGTGGGGGAAAACTTGTGCGATGGCACAACACAAAGAACAAAGTCTTTAAAGTAGCTAAAGTAAAATAGCTTGAAATAAATGGAAAACAAACATCAAACATCAAAACTAGCCCACAATACTACGTGAATCAATTAAAAAACAACTAAATTTAAAATTATAGAAAGAATAGTGCAAGTCACCCGACAACTGCCAATGATCGCAGTCCAAACGCACGATTTAAATGTTGGCGGTATCTGGAAGTATTTACACCAACGCCCAACAGCAAAGTCATATTTTAAATAAAAAAAACAGTTTGATTAAACTCAAGGTGTCGGTTCGTTAAGCTATTAAAAACGCAAACATAGTTTGAGCAACATTTCCATGTACCGAAGTGGGTTTACTAATGCCTACTAAATTGTTTCTAATGCTAACAAATGGTATTCATTACTCAGAGGTGAAAACATTAGTTTGATTATTTTTTGGCTCGGAATTATTTTTCTTGAGGTACGTAAGGACGCAGAAAATAATTCAATACTTTTTAATAAACAAATAATCTCTCAATTTCCTCACCCCAGCAAGCTGGCCCCCTCACTCTCCAAAACCCACTCGGTTCTTCATAACAAATCAAGAAAAGTTAAATAATATTGCAATGAATAGGTCTGTTCTTGCCCGATCCGGTATTTTCGCACTACTTTACTTGGCTTTCTCAAAAGTAAAAACCTTTTCTAATATTTGACTATCAAGGAAAGCTAACTCTCAAGGAAGATTGAAACATTTCTTCAAATGTTGTTTTTAAAGAAGTATGAATTGTTCCAAGAACATCTCTCTATAATGTTGAATAAACATTAATTGAAAATTTGTTTCAAAGATCAATTGCATTGTTATTTTGTTTGATATTCTGTAAGTACATTAGTAGTTCCTCTGCTTTAGGGAACGGATAGACAAATGGATTGGAAAAGGGTGGGATTTAACATGCGAGAGTTCTCGCACGGGTACGCTAGTGTATACTAAATACACAATGTGTTAGAGGAAGTAATTGACTACGTATACGAGGAAGTAATCGACTCTTATACAGGAACAAGGTTTATCCACATTTTCGATACCTGGTTCCGGCCTTCTTCTTCCGTCAGTGGCGGTGTGAGGTAGTCAAAGCTCTGCTCTGCGACCCTGTCAGATACGTGAAAAAACCGTTACTTCGCAGTTCGTCACTCCAATCAATGGAGTGGCGGGGAGTCATGCGTCGCGACCGTAACTAACTTATAAACTAGTGAAATGAATTATACAAGTGCTACTGTTAAATAGTTCACCGGAATAATTCCGGTGAAATGCGATTTCAGTGCAAATCAGTTTAGTAAATGGCATGCAGCTATACCCTCCAACAAGCGAAGCCGTAAGTGATGCATTAACAACAGTTCTTAACAACAGTTCTAACACTTGCTCTTAACAACAGTGCGATCCAGCAAGCAATGGAAAGTTTCATCCCGTATAAATCAAATCATTTCACCAAAGACGAAATGGAGGTGACGATGGAGAACATCGCCAATCATCATGACAGCCCCAGTGCGTATGGCAAAGAATCCATTCAACTCAGCCAACCCTCAACCGTTCAGCCACCAGACAAACGGTCGATATCACCAGAGCTGATCAGCAGCTTTGACGGACGTCAAACGCCTTATTTACGTTTCACCAAGGTCTTTTCGCCTGACGATCGTCAAAGTACTCGTCAAATTTTGATGGACCGGTACCCCGCCATCAACGTCTTTGACGACTCGTTAAACTGCTGTTGTGAGGTTAGGATGAATCAAACGCGTGCATTGTATTTCATTAAACCATTAAATTTTACTTTTTTGCTGTTCAAGTGGGGCATGTGTGATATGGGAGATAATTCTGATGCTTAACTTTTGCATATTTACAAACCATGAATCTAGAACAAGCGATTATTCAAAAATATATTACTTTATATTAATTGGAAGATCATCAATTCATAACGAGAGAATGTCGAAAACGATGTTACTGAAGAATTTAGAAGAAATAAAACCGCGTCTGGAATATCCCTCAAACAATAAATCAACGCCAATGCCCAGTAGTTGATAACTTTAATATTTTATGCTGCATGACATTTCCTCCGGCCATTGCAATGAAATTTTGTCATCACAGAGCGATTACGTAAATAGAAAGATCGTTTCTTTCACAAATCATTCTCTTTGGCCATAGAATGTGGTATTTCCATGGGGCGCCGAAGCCTAACCAAAACTCATTTTTTTATAATAGCGAACTTTTCTGGAGATACAAAGATGACAGACTGCACACATGTGCAAATTTTGTCTTCAGGGGAATTGAATTAGAACGATTCAGATATAAAAAATGAATTTCTTCGTTAATGTGCAAATATGTGATTTTCATGTGCCAACCACGAAGTTGCTGTAGACTTCGTGCCAACCTACCGAATATAATAGTTCGTCTTCAGAAGTCAACAAGTTCAATAGCCAATGCGGAACCGAGTTGTAACCTGACATGATAGCTAACCTCTGTACGAAGAGAAAAAAATCGACACACGATCCTTGACGAATCGTCAAAGTTAACGGAGCGTCAATTCTAACAGAAAAGCGTTGGTGAAACGTAACGATGCGTCAATATTTTGACGTTCCTCAAAAATGACGATCGTCAAGAGATATTTGACGAGTGAAGTTGGTCAAGTGAAGACAGTTGGTGAAATCCACTGAAAGACTTCCCATTCACTAGGAAAAGGTCTGTGACGAAGAGTGATGTAGGGCGAGAACCCACAAAAATTAGTAGAAATGACAATAGTTCTTCTTGTTCTTCTTCCCTCTCAGGATACACTTTTTCACGCTGATAGCATGTTCCCTCTTCACTCGAACTGTCTCTTCCTAGGACGTCCTATTTTTGATCATGCTACGGGTTTATCGTTTATCCCTTTTTTCTTGCATCAGTCGTCTTATAGATTCATCCGGGTGATTGTGAAGAGACAGTACGCATGACGATAGTTAGTAATCTAAATACAAAATATGACTATTAATAGGTGCCGGCAAAAATATGTTCGGACCCTTAAGTAAACTAGATAAGCAAGCAACTGAAAATAGATTTATTCATATTAACGACCTCCCTAGGAAACAGTGACACCCCCAGTGAAATACCAGCAATCATAGTAGCAGACGTCACCAATATTAATGCATTCATCAAAGAAGTAAATCTAGTTACCACAAATGGCTAGTGGTAAGATTTCATAAAGAATTCCAGTTAGAATCGATAACCAACCACATTATTTTTTTATCCATCCATTTTTTCCCAAACATACCAGATATACCCAATTTAACCCCTCTAAGACTTTGTCAAAATCTACTACATAGAATCCTCATCAAGAACAAACTCTCGTGTCATACATTCCTAAATAAATTCTCAGATTTCGACCCAAAGTAATCGTACACAGATACCTCTATACCCTACTAGTAATATTAGTTGTATTTTAAGATCATTATAATAAATACTGATATTTGTATTGTTCAATCCACAAGAAAATAAAATAGCAGGTCCCAGCAATAAGAGTTTTTCTGCTGAAAACACGCCGTTTGCCGGCATACGATTACAAAACTTTATCTTCTTACGAAGTTGCAAACTTTTACGATTTTCAATAAATCATAACTTTTTAGTGCATCACTAGCAAATGCTTTTCTTAGCATTCAAGGAAAGCCATTCTCTGTAGCTGTGCATGACTCACGTGGGTTCTATGCACGCGATTGAACTCGTTTGTGACGTGAATGCGCTTGCATGATTGGACATTGGCATACTAGTGGGAATATATAATGGCGCATAGGGAAAAACGTGAACATTGAAGTGTCACTAGAGAGATGTACTTGCTTCATGCGTATATTCCTCTGTGACTGACATTGCTAGTTGCACCATTTGCTGCTCGTCACGCCCTTTGAGGTCGAGGTCATCGGGGACGCTTGCGTCGATTTCTTATCATGCAATTCCTAGGTTTATTAGGAACTCCATTTCTTGTTAATTTTTAACTACCTTATTGTGGGGCGTGTGGTTGGTATTTTCATGTTAAAATTATTTGAGATTTGAAACTTCATAAAAAGCATATAGTGTAATACAGTAGTTCTGCTTGGTCATCTGCGGTTACAAAATGTAAATGAAAAATTGGTTCCGTAATAACAAATTAAAAGTAAATGAAAATAAAACAGTTTCAATGCAGTTTTCCATATCAAATAAAAAATTCTGTACTCCATTGAAAATGAACGGTGTGCCATTGACTGATGTTAATGTAACAAAATTTTTAGGTCTATCAATTCAGTCAAACCTCAAATGGAATGCCCACTTAAATGAATTGAACACAAAATTAAGCTCATTATGCTACGCGTTCAGAATTCTTTCAAATTCCGTCAGCCTTCATACAGCTCGTTGTGTATATTTTGCCAATGTTCACTCCCGCCTGAGATATGGCATAATATTTTGGGGAAACACATCTTATAGTTCACAGACTTTCAGATTACAAAAAAGAATTGTACGAATAATAAGCAAATCCAACCCACGTGATTCTTGTAAGTCACTCTTTATTAATCTAGGAATTTTACCATTACCTTGTCTCCTGATTTACGAATCAGTAGTTTTTGTCAAAAATGACTTACTTAAGGACGGGAATATATTTTCAGCAAACGCCGATGTCTATAAGTATAACACACGACGTAGTAATCATATTCACCAGGTGGCAGTATCAACAGCTCACTACAAAAAATTCACATACAATTCATGTACATTACTCTACAACACTTTGCCAGAAGACATTAAACGATTAAATTCAATAGAAAAGTTTAAGTCCCAAGTAAAATCTTTTCTGCTGCATAACTGTTTCTATACAATTCGAGACTATACCGAGCATCAAAAAGGAAAGTAGAATTAATTTTAACAATGATAGTTAATGTAATTATTTATCATTTGGACTGTATAATTCTAAAGAACCTGTAACAAGTATTGTACCACAGTTTCTGGGTTGATGGCCCCCATCTCGATCAGGTTTTTCGTCCAGTTTCCCTGATCCTTGAGCAAATGCTGAGATGGTCCCTTGTTTTGCTTCTGGACATAAATGTAACTTCATTATTTGTGCACGTCTTCTGAATTTCAGTGGGAAATATAGTTATTCAAATTATCGTTTTTCATATTATCGCGGCAAAAAGTATTATTCTTTCATGAAGAACATGAGGGTTCAGGGCAGAAATTTATAGCTAATTTACCTTTGAAAATATATTTTATTATATAGGAGCGAATATTTTGTCAACAAAACTCGAAAAAACCTCTCTTTTCTGTATTCAAAATTCGACTAGAATATGGTTTAGGATAGAGACCACAGAATTATGAAAACGTGCACAAAATTCACTTCTCCCCATAGCTTGTCATACGCAGTTTTTAACTGTTTTTGACGTAAATAAATAAATAAATAAAGTTTCATTCACTAATTTGTAACAAAAATGAAATACCCATTGGAATATTCTTAGATCTCTCGAAAGCTTTCGACGTTATTGACCATAAGATCTTGCTCTCAAAATTACCTTCGTATGAAATTCGTGGTATTGCCCTAGATTGGATAACTTCTTACCTTAAACATCGGACTCAAAGAGTAGAAATACCATACTGGCAGGAAAGGACATTACATACTTATATTTCCAATTCTTTGCCAATTGTGCATGGGGTCCCGCAAGGTTCGATCTTAGGTCCTATTCTCTTTCTGTTAAATGTAAACGATATGCCCTCGTCTATTAAAAATGGAAGAACGGTTCTGTTTGCTGATGACACGAATGTTCTTTGCAAAAAAGAAGCAGTAAATAGTACAATTTCAGAAGTTTCAAATTGGTTTAATAATAACAAATTAATTGTTAACGAAAGAAAAACTGTTTCAATGCATTTTTGCATCTCAAATCGGAAATAGCATGTTCCATTGAAAATGAACAATATGCAATTAGCTGATGTTGAGGCAACAAAATTTTTAGGTCTTTCAATTCAATCAAACCTCAAATGGAATGTACATATAACAGAATTAAACACTAAATTAAGTTCATTATGCTATGCATTCAGAATTCTTTCAAATTCTGTCAGCCTTCAAGCAGCTCGTTGCGTTTATTTTGCAAATGTGCATTCCCGCCTGACATATGGCATAATATTCTGGGGAAGCTCATCCTGTAGTATTCAGACCTTCAGATTGCAAAAGAAAATTATTCGAATAATGAAAAAATGCCTTCCACGTGATCCCTGCAAGCCTCTTTTCATTGAGCTGGGAATCCTACCATTGCCTTGTCTATTTATTTACGAATCTGTAATATTTGTCAAAAATGACCTACTTAACGGAGGGAACATATTTTCATGCAATATTGATATTTATAATTACAACACACGCCGTAGAAATCACGTGCATCAAGTGTCAGTATCAACAGCTCAGTACAAGAAATCAACATACAATACATGTACGTTACTTTACAACGCATTGCCAGATGACATAAAACAATTAAAGTCGGTATACAAATTTAAGTTAAAAGTAAAATCTTTTCTGCTGCAAAACTGTTTCTATACAATTAGAGACTATACTGATCGTGAAAAAGAAAAATAATGTAACCAAACAAAGATTTATAATGAATTAGTTTATGTTTGCATTGTATACATTTAAAAAAATATTTAATACGCCTGTAACAAGTAATGTACTTCAGCTTCCGGGTCAATGACCCCCATCTCGATCAGGTTTTTGTCCAGTTTCCCTGATCCATAGAGCAAATGCTGAGATGGCCCCTTGTTTTGCTTCTTGACGTAAATGTAGCTTCACTGTGCGCACGTTTTGTTGAGCACTCCTTTTGCTTGTAGTTCATTTACAGTTGAAATTTATTTTCTATAACTCGGGAAAAACATTTTTCAAATATCTTTATTTTTCTAATATAATTATTTTCTAAATTAATTTTTTCGTTTTCGTTTTCGTTTTTTTTTTTAAATAAAATTCTGGCCCTCAAGAAAATGTGCGCAGATAAATTTCTTGCCCCACACGTCATATACAGTTTTTACTGTTTTTTGACTAAATAAATAAATAAATAAAAAGTATCGATTGTAATAGTTATAAAAGTTTTGTTCAATTATAAAATTAGTTTTAATTACACAGACACGGACACACAAAAAAAGGTTTTTCTAGCGAAAATTCGTCGTTTTCTGGCGCATGATTATTTAATTTTCTCTTTTTACGAAGAATTCACCTGGCGAGATTTTAAAAAGAAGTTGTCAGACTCAAAGACTTGACACATGCTTCTCTATGAATGTCAACGCTCTGAATCCGAATCTGAAGCCAGAATTACGCCACCACCTTCCATTTTTTTAAATCTAAAAAACATCATGAAATTGTATTTTTTTTGTTGTCTGGAGTTATTATCAGACCCAAAGACTTGACACATGTTTATGTATGTCAACGCACTGAATTCCAATCTGAAGCCAAAATTCCGCCGCCAGCCTACAGTTTTCTTTAAATTGCGAAAAGCACCATGAAATTGTAATTTTTGTTTTCGGGAGTTGTTGTCAGACCCAAAGACTTGACACATGTCTCTCTATGAATGTCAACGCGCTGAATCCGAATCTGAAGCCAGAATTGCGCCACCAACATCCAGTTTTTTTTAAATCGCGAAAAACTGCCGCGAAATTGTAGATTGTAATTTTCACGGTGGTTTTTTGCGATTAAAAAGAACTGGAGAGTGGTGCATTCAGTTTCAGATTCAGAGTATCTATATACAAAGAGAAACATGTGTCAAGTTTTCGAGTCTGACAACAACCCCAGAAAACAAAAATACAATTATCAGTAGTTTTTCTGGATGGTGGTGGAGCAATACTTGGTGGTGGTGGCTTCAGATTCGGATTTATCGTGTCGATATACATAGATGTGTCTTTTAGATTTGACAACAACCTCCAAAAACAAAAAAATACAATGTCACGATGTTTTTTTGCGATTTATAAAACAGAAAAACACGTGTCCAGTCTGTGGGTCTGACAACCCCCGAAAACAGAAAATACAATGCCACGAAGTTTTTTTGCAATTTAAAACTAGCGGTGCTACAAAATGGCACAGACTTTCCCGTTTTAGTTTTCTATTTTCTTGGGGTTGGGCTAGCTATTTAGAATTGCCACATACTCGTGTCAGCTGCCATCTATCGCCTCCCAAAGTACATTTTTTTGATACTTTCTTAATTTCTTGGTTTCCTAATGGTAGAACGGAAATATTAATTTTAGATTATTAAAGAACACCAAGACCTCGTCCTAAATGGGATTTTTCTTTAAAAAAGTTACAGCCGTTTTAAAGAAAATGGTATTTAAGCGCTACTAAAAACGCGAAAATTGATGCTCTTTTTCACAGAAAATTTTGAATTTTTGAAAAACTTCATTTAAAGTAATTTTAAGCCCGTTAATGCACAAACACAATAGTTAACAAATTGCTGGTAATGTGCATATTAAAGCTGTGAGAGATCATTCAAAAAAATTATATTTGTGTAGTTTTTGAAAAAACAAAAAAATACCCCAAATTGAACTGTAAGCATATTAAAGAGCGTAATTAGCACTATTCGTTCGAAAAGTTTGAAGAACAAATTTAGAACCATTTATGAGAAAATGGCGTTTGAGCGTTTCTGAAAATACGGATTTTTGAGCAAGTTTTAACAGAAAATGGTTGAGTTTTCGAGAAACTTTGCTTGACATTATTTAAAGCACATGTAGTGATAAATATAATATTGTGAACAAATTGCCGCTAATATAAATGTTAATAACGTGAGGGACAAGTCAAAAAATATATTCTTGTAATATTTGAAAAACAAAAGAATAGAGCCAAATGGCGTCTACGTCATCTCATAGAGTACATTAAGCAATATTCTCACCAAAATTTTAAATAAAAAATTAGGACCGGTTTTTGCAAAAATCTTGTTTTGGTGATTTTAAAAAATTTTACATATTGCTCGCAATATTGCGCAAAAACTACTAAAATTTAAAAAAAAGTACATGACCTTAATGAAAAAACTCACTTTGGAGAAAACATTTTATTGGAAAAAAAAGTCTCTTCCATTTTGTAGTTGCCGAAAAAAGACGCCGAAAAAATCCAAACTTTTGCAATTTTAGAAAATTTAGTGTTAAACATGAAAATTTGTGAGTGAACCGGGAAAGGAAGGAGTACTGTAGGGAATGAGAAACTGTTTTGGGGGAGGATTTCGTTAATAACCGCACAAGTTTTCTTGACCGATGAATTGAAGAAATGAGGTCGGAGTAGGGCTATTAGTTACAAAGTTAACTACTAGAGTATCTTAAGTAATATCGTCTCGAAAATGAAAATCAATGACAATTACTCATTCATTGATTAGCCCGGCAGTGGTAACGTGACTTTTTGAAACAAAAGTGGTAACATGGGGTGTCTCCAGACCCCCACACTCTTTTCATGATATATGCTAAGTTATTAAAAAATGAATTAATATACAAAAATTACAAATGTATTATTCTTCTATTATTAACAATTGTTTGTGTGTAAACAATTTACTAAGAATTTACGTGCTAAACAACTCTGAGAATTCATTAGGAATGCATCTAATATTTGGAGTTAATTTTTCTACCGGTCTGCGCGTGTTGCCACATCCAAGCCCATGCTTCGTAGCAGAAATTGAAATCTTTTCATATTAAAAGTAAAATGGAAAATTTCAATACCCATATTATCCACTTTCCACAATTCAGCAAGATTTGGGTGCCCTGATTTCACAGACGCAGCCAAAATACGTAGAACAATTACTGCCTTTATTTCCCCTTTGTCAGACTTATTGGTGGTGCCATCATTTTTATTCCTCTCTAAATCCATTTCATTTTTGATGTTGGTGGATTCTGTCATTCTCTTAATCATATCCAAATCAATAAACAAGGAAAACATTATCCTGGTATTTTGGAATTGCGTGCAGACTGCTTTTTCCAGGGCGGTGAGTAACGATATTCTGTTCCCGCTTTCAGCAAAACTTGGTGTATTCTTCCACTCCTTTCTTAACATATAAAGTGACCTAAAATGTTTGTAGTACTTCAGTTTTAATTTTGCAGGGGAATCCTAACGTAAAACTACAGCATGCAATACGTTCCCAAACTAATAAAATGTACGAGACTGAAGACACCTTTGATAACGTAGAAGGTAACGCGGGGGTCTCTGGGCACCCCAAACAAAACAATAGCTTGCTACACGGATAAAACTCACTAAAGTGGCAAACTGAGAGCACACTAAATATCACGATACAAAAAGAGAAAGGTACTAAAGCAGTGGTCACAGTAACCAACATGGGAAATACAACAAGCGGGAAGAAAGGATCGTGGGGGTCCCACAGACCCGCGTTACCACTCCCGGGTTAAGAACAAAGATATATTTAATTTCAGAAAATATTTCATTTCGAAGATACTTTCGAGATACGGCATTCGGTGAAAGAGTGCGAGCAAAGGGGTGAGGAAGAGGGGCAGACGGTGGTCGCCGGTACCGAAAACCTTGGCAGTGGGCCTGACCCGGTGTTTCTAGCAGCATAAGTGGGAAAACATCTACACTCGTTAACTTTCATTCTGTTAGGGAAGAAAAGTTTCCTTTTGTAGATACTGGAACAATGGCGAAGTGTTTTGTGTATTCGAAAGAACTGCAGTATGTTAAAAAGTCCAACCTGCAGATGCTTTACGTAGCTTTATGGCCCAGAGAAATCTGGGAGATTAAAATAAATTCTGAGGATTTACATAGCTCGCAATCATGGGATGAGTAAAGGATTTTGCAAATTGAAAATCATGGAAAAGATACTGAAAATCACGAGGATAAACAACATTCTCAAACAAAACTGTACAGTAATCCCTCGACATCCGCGAATTCGCTATTCGCGAGCTCCGAACATTCGCGATTATTATAAATGCTACCGGTTTTAACATTCGCGAATGCGTCATTTGGTACATTATTTGAAAGCGAGTACATTTCATTTCCTTTATCAGCGTCATCTTGGAAACGAACTCGGCAGACACCTCAAAGTTTCACATTCTACAAAAATGTTAAAGTTGGGAGGTCAATTCACATTATCAGAATGACAGTACTGCAATATTCCGTTGGGTCAAGTTGTAGATAAGGCTTTTGAACACACGGACAGGAAAGCCTTTCAAAATATGTACAACTCTCATTATAATGACCTTGCTGAATGAGCTTCAGGAAATCAGCGAAAAAACCTCGTTGAACGCATTGGTGAGGAAATGGAAGTGAAACTGCGTTCTGAAGCAACTTCAGTGTCAAAAATTTTAATGGCGGTCTAAAATTTCAACAAGCTCCGGTGGAAAGGGCATTCGAACGTGATCGGAACACGTTCAAAAATAACTTTGAAATTTAAAAGAGAAATAGAAGCAGCAACTCTTCCACATTTGGATCTGGATTTGAATTTAAATTTGGATTCCCCAACGATGACACTCATACAAAAAAATCTTATATCCAATCACTTTGAACTTTTAAAACCTGCACATATTGTTTTATTTATTTTCTTTGGGACGTTAATTGTGAATTCTGTTTGTATTAGCGCTTACTCAATTCTATTGCAATTGTTTGACTGATGTTTTTTTTCTTTCTTTTTTAAACAGCTTTTGGATATCCAGGAACCTAATCCACCTTTTTTCATTAAAAGATAGACTGAACATTCGCGATGTTTTTTGGGAACCTAACTCGCGAATATTGAGGGATTACTGTAAAAATAATAAAGCCTGGGGTCAAACTTCTCTCGTGTGACCCCTACTTGGTACCTGTCTATTAACATTAATAGTTTCAGAACGAACTAATTCGTTATTATCATTTGTATATTTTGTAGATTGTAGATTTATTATTAATTCTGCAATGAAGTATCATTACTTGGTGGCAGAATATTTAAATTACAAGAGAGTACTTGATTTAGGAAAAAAAAACAATAATTAAGAATAATGGTACATAATTTCACAGCGCAAACCTTACTCCAATTCATTTTACTCCACTTCACTTCAGTTCACTTCAGTTCACTTCACTGCACTGCACTTCACAACACTTAACTGATATGCATCTCTTTCGCATTTCTTTCCCTCCACTACACAACACTGCACTGCACTGCACTGCACTACACGAATATAAATAATAATAATACTAATAATAATAATAATAATAATAATGACAATACTACTACAACTACTACTAATAATAACAATTAGACAAATTACTTAATAGGAAATTCCACTTATTTAACAGTAGAAACTTAACAATAATACAATGACATAAAATATAGATGAATAGCTAGGAAACTAATTTATTTTTAAATTTTCTCAGGTTTTGAGGAAAGGGTTCAAAGATTGTCGCAGGCAAACTGTTCCAGTCTCTAATAGTTCTGTTTGTGAATGAAAATTTCCCAACATCCGTTTTCTGCACTCTTGTCTTAATTTTGTGCTTGTGATCCGCTCTACCGAAGTAAGTAGGTTTTCCTAGACGACGATTAATTTCACCCCAAGCAGGATAACCTTTGTATGCTTTGTACATAGCACAGAGTCGCAACTTAATCCGCCTTTTTCGAGTGACTCCCATGCACCTTTATTTTTTGTACCCCTGAAAGTGAATTTTAATGCTCTGCGCTGAAGCCTTTCTAGATTACCTTGCTGCGATATTCTGTACGGGTCCCAGCATACCGCGCCGTATTCTAACACGGGTCGCACTAGTGACATATAAGCTAATTCTTTACTTTTCACCGTACTCCTCTTTAGAATCCGCATAACGAAATGTAAAGATCTCCAGGCTTTCCCTACAACGAAATTTACTTGATTTTCCCAACTCAATTTACTGTCTAACTGTATTCCTAAATATTTGCAAGATGTAACTGTAGGTATGACATTGTTATTCAATTTGTACACTGTTTCACCATAACATCGACCCCTACCAAACGTGATGGCTTTGCTCTTCGAACTGTTTATTTCCATGCCGTTTGTTTCTGCCCAGGAGTGTAATTTGTCTGTGTCTCGCTGCAAAATATCTACATCCTCCTCTGATTTGATAACCCGATAGATGATACAGTCATCGGCGAAGAGTCTTACATTTGAAGCTAAATGTTTTGGCAAGTCATTCACAAAGGCGAGAAACATGAGAGGTCCAATGACACTTCCTTGTGGAATCCCTGACGTAACACTAGCGGAGGTTGATAAAAAGCTTCCTATTCGGACCTTTTGTTTCCTATCACGTAGTAGTTCGTTTATCCAAGCCACCACCCTTGTGTCTATACCCGAATCTATTAATTTGTTTACAAGACGATCGTGTGGAACAACATCAAAAGCTTTAGCAAAATCTATTACTATCGCGTCTACCCTTCCCCCATTATCAATTTCATCGGCTAGGTCCTGTAGAAGGGAAACAAGCTGACTTTCGCATGAGAAACCGTTCCTGAAACCGTGTTGACCTTGATACAGCCATTCCTTGTCCTCCCATTCTTTCCGGATGTAGTTAGTAATTAATTGTTCCATGAGTTTGCATACGACTGATGTGAGACTTATCGGTCTGTAGTTACTAAGGACTGTTTTATCACCGCTTTAAAAACAGGTACTACGAGTGCTAACTTCCAATCTTCCGGTACGCAAGCGTTATTGATAGAGACATTAAATAATCTAATTAGATACGGTAGAATAGCCTCACCGCCTAATTTAATGATATCCGTGGAAATACAATCGGGCCCTCGAGATTTTCCGCTTTTCATTAATTTTATTCTTTTCCGTAGAGTATTTACGTCGATATAAAATAGATTTCTATCTGATAACGTTGGTATCCGTGTATCGTTAGTTTTTCTGCTGAAATACCGACGTGAAATACGCATTAAAAGCGTTTGCTTTTTCCCTGTCGTCAGTTACTTGCGAATTATTTATCCGAACAACTGGTATTTCATCTTTGTTTCCCTTCCTTCTACGAACATACTTAAAAAATTTCGACCAATTACTGCCGTCCGCATCAAGGATATATTTCAAATGACGTTCTTCCGCAATTTTCTTTTCCTTTTCTAATGCTTTTGAATAACTTCGAAATAATGACATATGGTTATCACTAATGTGTCTGTTTCTAAACGCCTTTCTGGTTTTTCTTTTCATGCATCTAATCTTTGCATTATAATATTCTGGATCGGGGTTACTTTTAACAATTTGCACGGCACAAATGTCTGCACGGCATTTTCAAGAATATTTTTAAATCCTCGCCATATTTCTTCAATCCCCCCTTCTATTCTAAGAAACCCTTCGTACTGTTCTCTTAAGTATTTTGAAGCCCTTCTACATTCGTTTTCTTGTATTCCCTCAGTGGAAATCCGGCGTTAATACTTTTCCTTGAAGTACTTAAGTCCAAGTCGACAAGAACTGCTTTATGGTCACTTATACCTTCCATGACGTCGCACGATAAGAATAAGTCTTTCGGTCTAACGAGGCAAATATCTAGAAGCGCTTCCTGTCTAGTGGGCTGGTCTACTACCTGCGCTAATCCGTTGTCCCAAACAAGTCTATTGACAAGTTGCTGCACATTTCCGTCGCAAACGTACCCTTTCCAATTAGTGTCTGGAAGATTTAAATCTCCGGCAATAACTACTGGATGGCTATTTATGTTTTTATATTTTTTTATACTACTGTATTTGTATATTTTATATACTACTGTATAAAATATATTGTAATCTATTAGAAGAATGAAAGTGGAATTACAGTACTGATTATGATAAAGAGTCGGATATTGCTTTGAGTTGTGTAATGCTGTATGTTCTTTATATAATTCTTCATATTGTTATTGAATCATAAACATTCCAAATAATAATTATCAGTTAGAAAACGTAATTATAGATTTTCCAAGCAAACGTTTCCCCCACTTCCGTAACATTATTGGAACACTGTGCGCCCGCTGCGGCGTCGGGCACTATCTTTGCTCCGCCGCTCGGCTCAGAGTAGGCGAGCAGATTTCTGTGACGTCATAGCATTGGGTTGGCAAGCACTGGTCTGAAGAGTAGCTAATAATGCAAACATGTTTAAAGTCTTAAAATACTATAAATCAGCATTTCATACGAAGATCTGTGTAAAGTTTGTAAAAATAGTATGAAAAAAATATAATTACATTGCGTATAATAAATTGGTTTCCTTGAATATTAACTTTATTGGGAGTTTATGGGGTTGTAAAGGGTATTTGACTCTTTTTGTCTTTATTGCACGTATCGTGGAAATACTAGCTCTAGAATACGCTGAAGCCCGATCTAAACCGTTACTCAAAGTATATAACAAAACCTTGTTCCCTTTTCCATTTCACAAGTATTCGCAAATTTTCCGATAATTTTGCGATCGCCGTTTCTCTTCTCAACATTCTCAGGAATCTGAGGTGCCTCCCTGGAAGGACCTGGGGCTGACACAGAAATTTGTTTAGATATCATTGAAAATGAACACGAAGAGAATTTCTTGACTTTGAAAGCAACTAGCGTTGACTAGCATCTATTTCGCATCAACGAAGTTTTAATGTTTGGAACGTCATTAGCGCTCGCTGCGAGCTTTTGCCTTCGACTGTTTATTGCTCAAGGGATAAGGAAGCAAGGTCATCGGTCCAGAAAAGTTGCGGGGTTATTATCTCAGGTACTCACCGTAAAATTACAGAACACCCTTTCCTATTCCTTTCCTAAAATTGAGACTCCCAACAATAAACTAGATTGCAGTTCCATTCCAAGCAAGTGAAATATCTACAGAATGACGTTTATTTTTCTCGGCACACCTATGCCCCTTCGCATTTATATGACAAATCTACGTTTACAGCAGTACTATCCCTTCACGTGGATCTTCAAGTTGATGACGAGACTCGGGGTCTTTGACCCTCGCGATTAATGTAAATCCTCCTTCAGTCTACGAAACGCATAATATTACTAACGTTTTTAATGGGAAGAAAATTAGGAAGCTTCTTCTCATAAGTCTGTAAACAGCTATATCTTTTGTTTGTTTCAGGATAGCAGTTATTTTATCACTTCTGCTAAATGCAATTACGTACACGCATCTTACTGTTTCGTCACATTTCCCTACATAAAAAACCATGGTTAAAGTAGAGAACGAGGTACACCCTTAGAGAAGCGCTGTGGCGTCGGTGGCGACGGTGCCGACGGTGGCAGGAGCGGGGGGGGCAGGGGAAGAGGCAGTAAGTTTGTGCCGTGTGTGTAAATTGTCGACAATCAGTGTTACAAATTTCTTTCAGAGCGCGGAATTGTGACGCTTCACTGCGCGTGTCCAAGTTGAAGACGAGGCTCGGGCCTTCGGCCCTCGCGTTCACATAAAACATCCTTGAGCCTGTCCAACGCATAATTACCATTTTCTATGCACTGAACTCTGGGGAAGCTCATCCTGTAGTATTCAGACCTCCAGATTGCAAAAGAAAATTATTCGAATAATGAAAAAATGCCTTCCACGTGATCCCTGCAAGCCTCTTTTCATTGAGCTTGGAATCTTACCATTGCCTTGTCTATTTATTTACGAATCTGTAATATTTGTCAAAAATGACCTACTTAACATATTTTCATGCAATATTGATATTTATAATTACAACACACGCCGTTGAAATCACGTGCATCAAGTGTCAGTATCAACAGCTCAGTACAAGAAATCAACATACAGTACATGAACGTTACTTCACAATGCATTGCTAGATAACATTAAAAAATTAAAGTCGGTACACAAATTTACGTTAAAAGTAAATTTTTTTCTGCTGCAAAACTGTTTCTATTCAATTAGAGACTATACTGATCGTCAAAAAGAAAATAATGTTTATTTTAACAAAACAATGATATACAGGTTAGTCACGTAACTTTAGCACCTCCTGTAACTTTTGAACGGTTAAAGTTATTGCAATGCAGTTTTCACGGAAGTGCATGAGGGGAAGGGGCTAATACATACGTGCATTAATTTCTATTTTATCACTTGTATTTTACGAGATGTTTTAGGTAACTTTGTTTTTTCAAATGGAACTATACATATTTTTCAGTCCACCATGACGAGCGTAAAAAGACGAATCCAGTGATGTACATATTGTCGTATGTTGGATAAGCATTTTTTGATTAATTTTGATTTTTGCGACTGGGGTTTAACGGACATTTTGAATAGTCCACCACACAAGGCCACGCAGCGCTCCACCAGCAACGCGCGCCCGGGCAAGGGAAGGGAGATTTGAAGATACGAAACATATTCCAAATATTCACAAAACCATTGCAGTTTTTTCCTGAACTGTGCTTTCCATCCTTCCGCATTTTCAGATTTTCGACTTTCTTTGATTGAAGGAATTAAAGGATGGAAAATAAGGATTTGTCATAAGTTTGTACCGTAATAAAATTGTTTATAACTTCAACTCCATTTAATGGGGTTTCATAAGACACGTATTAATGGGATCTTGAAACAAAACACGAAAAGAATAAATAATTAAAACTGTACAAAAAATATTGCATATTTTGAGCAAACAATTTCAATGTTAATAAGAATATAATAATAACTTAGGGATAGAAATAATCTTATTTCAATAAATACTACTTGAGACAAATCCATATTTTCAATCCCTAAGAAACACAAAATATCTGAAAATGGATCAGGATGGAAAGGAGAGTTCAAGAAAAAATGCAACAGTTTTGTGAATATTTTTCATATCCTCAAGTACTAAAATCCCTTCCCTTTCCCGACCCCGCGTTTGCTGGGGGGAGTGCTGCGTGACCTTGCGGGGCTGACAGTTACAATGAAAATATTCGTTAAACACTAGTCGCAAAAAATCACAATTACTCAAAAAAATGCTTATCTAACATACGACAATATTTATATCTTTGGATTCGTCTTTTTACGCTTGTCATGATAGACTGAAAAAATATGTATTGTCCCATTAGAAAAAACAAAGTTACCTCAAATATCTCGTAAAATACAAGTGATAAAAGAGAAATCATTACACATATCAATTAGCCCCATTCTCTCATTCACTTCCGTGAAAACTGCTTCTTCTTCCGTGAAAACTGCTGAATCTTCAACCGTTCAAAAGTTACAGGAGGTGCTATAGTTACGTGATTCACCTGTATAATGAATTAGTTTACGTTTGTATTGTATTGATGTTTAAAAATTATTTAATACGCGTGTAACAAGTAATGTACTTCAGCTTCCGGGTCAATGACCCCATCTCCATCAGGTTTTTGTCCCGTTTCCCTGATCCAATGAGCAAATGCTGAGAAGGCCCCTTGATTTGTTTCTGGATGTAAATGTAGCTTCACTGTGCACACGTTTTGTTGAGCACTCTTTTTGCTTGTAATGGTAAGAGTAGAATTGATGTTCATTACTATTTTGTTAGCAATGCAGAAAAATCAAATCAGTTCATTCACCGTTGAAATTGATTTTCTATAACTCGGGAACAAACATCTTTCAAATTTTAATTTTTCTAAAATAATAATTATTTTCTAAATTCTTTTAGTAGTTTTTCAAATGTTTTTATTGTGCCTCAAGAAAATGTGCGCAGATAATCTCTTTCCCCACACGTCATATACAGTTTTTACTGTTTTTGACCAAATAAATAAATAAATTTCCCTAATGGACCCCTAATCTCCCCTCCATGGTGGATTTCCCCCTCACCCGGGGCGGCACGAAGTGCCGGTTTAAACGACTTCCACAAGTTGTACCATGTTTTAGCCTTCAGCCACGACCATTTACAATTTCCACACCTTACACAATAAATACATCTGGAACACGGCACATACAACATAACCTATTGTCAACGAAGGCGTAGCCTTTTTCCCTCTCACCACAACATGGGTTTCTCCTGAGCGAGCGAACTGCCGGATTGAGTTGCACGTTTTACAAGACTCTTCCAATTTACTGCTACGCTAATTCATTTTAACTTCAACATCAATGTTTAAATATTTATGAAGTGTATGCAAATCTAAATTCTTCCGTGAATCTGTCAAACACGTGATACTCGTACTAAGATAATTGACCATCATCAATGACAGATTTCTAGTGACCAATATGATACTAGAATTTTATTAGGAAGAAAAATACTACAAATGATATTGAATACATCGCCCGTGTTTTCTTGTATTCCGGTGTTTCAACCATCCCCATGTATTCACACGCGCAATTGAATTGTGAATAAAGGGTAGTAACAAGCGTTGTTGATATTTGATAAGAAGTAATGTTCACTCCCGTGTAAAAGAAACAACTGGCATCGGCAAACGAACTACAGACAATACGATAGTGCAGCCGACGAAGTACGAAAAACCAACCATCTCCATTCCTCTATCATCTAGAGATATCGGTCAACAAGAAAATGCGTGCGGATATTACGATCAATTAATGTAATATCTATATTGTTGACACAAGCAATAATATATATTTTATTAAGTGTCTACTTAAAATTTAAGAGCGATCATTGCGAATTTCCCAACGGTAAATAAAATTTACGTTACCGTTGGAATTTAAATTATGTACTTGCATTCAATTCTAACGGGAAAATATCAAACATCGGAAAATTAAATATACATACCTTTCTCTTGTCTGCAAGATTTCTGTAGACCACGTTTTTATGCTAAAATTATTATTCAGTAAATAAAAACTATTTACTTGAATGTAATTTTTGTGAAAAGTAATTTCTGAAGATAAAATTACGCCAAATATCCTCGTTTCAATCAGTAAGCTGTTCACGAAGCAAATTCACCATTAGAACACTTCAATAACATTGTTGGAGAGATTGTTTCACTAACACAAGAACATGTTTTGAAGATTAACAACACAAGGTTTAAATAATTTTGTATATTGATGATACAATTCCATCGAGAATTTTCAAAGCTACACCAGTGGCGACGGGAAGAGCGTTTCTTATCACAGACTTGGAGCAGCCGAGAAACACAACTGGCAGGGTCTGACCGCCAGCGGCGGCCGCCAGCCAGAGAGAATACATATCCAATTCGCGCCTTGATAAAACTCAAAATTCTTTGTATTAGTGGCGACGCCAATAACTAACTTACAGAAAGGTTATAATTGGGCGGATGAGGGAAAACAGCAATATATTCTTAAAATAATTTAGTCTTGAAATAAATAAAGATTTAATATTATGTAATTTGGATTGAAGGTTCAGCTAGTTCCTTTGAAGCACTCAAAGAGTTAAATGAACAACTAATGAGCTAGCCCTATTTCTCTCTAATAGGTACAAACCTTATTTACAATGAATCAATTAATAATAAAAATATTTTTGAATACGGGAAGAATACTATGAACAAAATAAACATTAGCTTTGAGAGCAAAATTTGAGTATGTGACATTTTTGGAGAATCATTTGACGTTATCAAATTATTTATTTGTATTTCACGTGTTCACTTCGTATGTCGCGCATTTTCCACTCTTCGTCCACACTTCGTTTTGCAGCACGTTGTTTTGTCGTAGCCATTATATCAGTGACCAAATTGACGGTAAGAGGGTAATGTAATTTGCAGTAAATGACAGCTGTATGTAATGGTACTCATAGCTTACCCAAACATGATCATTCCATGCTCAAGGATGAGAATCAATGAATATGGTTGAATCGACAAATGACTTGCATGATGATACACGACAATGCGGAGCACTCTCCAGAAAAAACTCAATTTAAACAATTTAAAAAAAGGGGTAACACTATAATAGAATAACTTTTATACAAATGAAAATTTATAAATTGTTTAGAGAATTGAATATAATGTATTTTATTTATATGTATTCAAAAGGGTATCTTTCAGTAAAATAGGCCCTAGAAAGGTTGGAGATTAAATAAAACAATTTATCCAGTCAGTTTTAAAATTTAATGTTTACTTAATATTAGACTAATAAAACATTTATCAGATATTTAAATATAAACTTACCTTTGAATAACAATTGTTTTCAGATATTAACCTACTTGTTGCTTTTTCGTATATTTTGCCATTTTTTTCGGGTCCTATTGGATGAGAGCTCCTATGCAATTGCTTATTTTGCTTATACTTGACCTTGACGATTTACATTTTTATTCCCTTATCGGGTTGTTGATTTTTATAACTGAAACTCATTTTTTTCTTTTCATTATTATTATTATTATTATTATTATTATTATTATTATTATTATTTTAAACGAAGAATAATCAGACGTATTTATCATATTTTATTTGATTTCATTGCCAAAATCTTATTTTCTCCTTGGAAGCATATACTGTAAAACTTTTTGGATGAACCAACGTTTATTTGATCAACTATATAAGCAATAACCTTTTCATGTTATGAGTTAAATTCCTACCTCATAGTTTTATTATTTTATAATGCCACCTTCTTTAAATGTTCGAGTACTTTTAATATTCGACCACAAATGAATAAACACGCAATTTATTTATTAAGGGACGCAATACTCCAATTTTTGACCAGGGAGAAGAAAGAATCAGTTCAGGGAGATACACAAATATAATAAAGCACTGGGTACAAATGAATTAATATTTTATTTTTGATTAAGCTATGTACATTAATTGGCACAATTTATTTTAAAAATTTGTTAATACATAATCAAATGTACAACTAGAATGTATCCAAGAATTACTTCATATAAGTAAGCAACACATACAAGAGTAACTAGTTCATATTCTAAAATACAGGTCTGTTTGAAACTGACGGCTTCAGAACAATACTGAATCCGAAGGAAGATAATTAACCGTAGATTCTTACTATACGAAATACATGTATATTACATTATTTTATTAGATGTCAGTCACTATTTTCATACGCTAGCCAATTTTTTTTACGTCGTGAGAGATTAAGTATTGTTGGAAAATGCACTTCGGAAAATTTTCGTTTGAATTTTCAAGTCAAATATCATCAATCTACTCCCGTGAACGACGTTTGTCGCGACCGTTCCAGACTCACCAGGTCAACAACTCTGGAAATTATTAATTTCCTGCAACGAGCTGCACGCTGCACGAGGTTACGACGAATAATTGAAATCCATTGAGCGCGACTTTTAATGCGATTAACTTGGGAATAAATGCTGCCTGCAAAAGCGCAGCTGAAGGGCGGGGGGGGGGGGCAGGTCTCTCCATGCGGAGAAGAGGGGGAAGGACGTCGAATTTCCGCATATGTAAATAACAGCAGCGGCTGCGCAAGCGAAATGTGCAGGCATTAATGCGAAACCAAACAACCCCCTCCGGGAGTGTCATAAATTAAAACCGCTCTCAATTACACAAACAAAGATAACCGTTTTCCGCGATTCTTTTTTTCCCCTGTGTCAATTTGTGAAACCGCATCGGTTCGTTTCGCCGGTAATTATATTCGAAGAGATAGCGGCACTCTCGATGAGAGAATGAAAGGATCGACGCAATTCGCCTGACTAATGTAGAGCAATGCTCGTTCATCATTACTTTAGCCCGTCTGTTTGTTTATTCATTGTGTGATTTGGAGAGACCTCAATAAAAACTTTTGAGTATCTCCAACGAATGTCGAAAGTGGTCAAGATCAATTCTTTTCTGCACTTTGAAATCAAGACCAACCATAAGTGGAAGGAAAAAACAAAATTGAACAGGAACAATAAATATATATCAAAATATCCTAACAACAATAAAAAAATGTTTAATATATATTTTCGTTTGCAAGATTTAAATGAAATTCGAAGAAAGTTTTCACCAAGAAAACATGTGATTTACCACCAATTAAAACCAAACTGGACTTATGCACTGCAATTCCTTCCTTTATTTGAATAATGTTTATCCAGTGTTTCTTTCACTTTCATCCTTTCTTTCCTTGTTTTCTAAAAAATACAGGGTCGAATTTTATTTAGGAAACCTAAGTAGTCCCAGTTACAGAAACACTGCTTAAAGTCTGATTTGATGGAAAAATCCAGACATTATTTTAAGACCAATGAAAAAGGCAGAGGGAAACGCTCGCGATAATAATTTCAAAAGCCAGACAAGATAATTGTTTCAATAACTGACCATAATTTTCAAATGGAAGCGGCTATTAAATTAGAAATCAATCTTTACAGCTACAGCATGATCATCATTGTAAAGTAGTTGTTAATTCTATATGGAAGAGATCGTGACTCTGCGTTCGATGTCATTTCGTGGTAACACAATACGAATAACGTGCGATTTGCTAGCGGCATGTTGCACTCCTGAAACATGGGGTGCAAATTTGGGGCAAGACCGAACTGTAAGGCAGAGTAGTCGGTGACTTTCTACTGTGAACCAACAAGACGTATATGTGATAAACGTATATTTGCTTGGCGTATTCAAAATCTCGTGAATAAGCAATTTGCCCGATACGTCACTATAATTATCGGCACGTGATACACATGTTAAAATGACTGAGAATTTTTTTAAATGTTTAAGAAAATACATAGAAATTAACGTTTGTACAAATTTTGAATTGCCATTGCCTAATACTGTACAATAAATCCAGAAAAACAAGCACTAATTACTAGAAACTAGTGTATAGTTTCGAATGTTTGAAATCAAACATAAAACGAAATGTATTTGATTGGTTACGTTATGCAATAAAGAAATGTAGAGATAAATAGAAATTTAAACTTAAATTTTCTCTCGCAATATTTGATACATTACAAGCATGGTCTAACAAATCATAGCATGACCAACTCTTGCAATGTGACCACACATGAAAACATTCTAGCAATGAATTCCATTTGTCAAGTACCACGAAAGCACAAAATGTATGTACATATAATATCATTGAATGGCCACACTCAAACAGTTTATATCTTGCTTCCCCTACTCCTGCCTTACGGTACGAATTCACCTCTAAAAATGAATTTCTTCTAATGCTTACATTGCTAAACAATAAGTTCTACATATATCCATAAACATTTCTGTACGGTACAAAATACAAACTTCGCACAATTCCGTGATCCATAGTTCTATGAGGTAACTTCTACATGAGAATAGAATTGAACAAGAAAAAAATCTTTAGGATGAATTCTTTAAATCGAATTCTATCTATTCAAAAACAAACTAAACAATTTTCTATGTAGTTCTACCTAAAATAGATTTATGTGATACGTAATGTCAAAATTCTATAATATTTTTACTTACTTATCCAGAAAACTAAATTAGTATTAGGCCCATCCATGAAGATTTAACTAGAAGTCTCTCTAGAAAGATCATTAATCGCGCAATCATAGCAATCATTATTAAGTAGAAAATATCAATCTTCTCGGGTTAAGATGTATGAAGAGGTTCAGGTCAGAAGATAAATTTATGAAGACGCTTATACTGAATCACAATGGTTAATTTTGAAACTTGAAATTATGTAAACTACAGTATATCCTAGATAAAAATAAAAAGTATGTGCAATGCAATTACTTCGCAAAATTTGCCGGCTGTTCCTGAGGAAATTTCGTTACAAACAATTTTCGATCTTCTACCTGGACCACGGCATACACCAAAAGACTAGATAGTTGATTTAACTTCTTCCTAACTTGTGCGAACTACAGGACATGAAAAATCACAAGAATTTTCTTCAGTTCTTTCAAAAGGCACGCAAAATTTCCTGTCTTCGCGGAGCGTGTGTCTCCGTGTCCGTTGAAACCTTTTCAAAAACTTTCAGACCGCTTGCTGCTTCTTTACATTGGCACATTTATACGAAGAAATTATCTCATAAGACGTAGTACACAAACAGAACGCGGAGCAGGGTACTCCGGACAGGCGTTCCAGCGGCGAAGCGGCGCGGCATGCTAGAGTCCTGGACGCATCTCCAGCGCTACACCAACGCTGCCTGTTCAAGCAACGATCGTTTTCTCTCAACACGACATCGAATACACAAAGGGGTTGAGTCGGCTTCCAGCGGAGGATCTGAAACCGAGGTATGAAAAAAGAAAAGTTTTTTTTCGGCCGGGCGGGCTGAAATGCCCAGGTCCGTTGTGCGACATGGGTTCTTTGGAGCCGGCGGCTGTTAAGTGGCGTGGGTCCGTCCAGAGAAATTGGAGTGTTCAGGGGAAAGGATTGGCAGGAATGGTGAGGTAGATTTAGGAATACCAAGCGTTCTGAATTTAACGCTGCTATGGGCGATGAAGCCCTATTAGAGACTTCACAAGCTGTTTGTTTTATATTATCTAACTTATAGACCCAATATCGGAAAATTAGCGTACAAAATGGGTTTGTCTCGAAATTATTTCTAGGTTCTTCTTAATAAGTACGATTAATTGCTCTTTATCATAGTTCTGGTCATTAATCAATTTTTTACAAGAAAATTTGAAAATTAAAACATAATCATTGTTTAAATAATTTTACTGCAAGAAAATTATAGCAAGATTGTTTTATTTTTTGTTTGATTTTTACAAAATAATGTAAGAGCCTTTGTTTGTAAGAGCCTTTCCAAAGAGGTTTAAACGTAGGCATTCAATTTATCTGTAATTTTCCTCTTGTTAAACGAGAAAGGTTAACTCGATATCCGAAACTAAAATGAAAGGATTTTTAGCTTGAAAGAAAACAAGTTTTGACAATCAAAACCACGACACTCGTTTGTGTGATGACACGGACGTGAAAAAACAGTGAGTGGAAATTGGTGGTAGAAGTACTGGTGATTACGGAACGTTCAACTGAAGTGAATAGTGACGAAAATGTTGCAATCTTCTGTCTCGGATATTTCGTACAAATAAATCTGTTACAATTGTGGGTACACTACATGTAATAGTTATTGGCTGTTTTTTTTTCAATTATTTCGGGGATTGAATCTTCAAACTTATAAATAATGTGCACCATAAAGTCATTATGTAATGATGAGTGCAAAAATGAATAAAAAAAAAGAAAATTTAACATTTTCAAGCTTTCAAAATCGTCGTAATCGTAATTTTGATTAACAAATATTACTGACAAATAAATGAAAGGTTGGCCAAATTTTATAAGAATACCTATGATTAGTCAAAAGGAACAAAATAATTTTTCTTGGAGATAAAATTCTACATTTAATCAAGATATTTCATTGATGTTAATATTGTCATTATACCGGAATGCGGTCTTATGTTAAGTTTAGAATAAATCGAATGAATCGTGCTGACGAGAAATACTCCTACGTACATCTCAAAATATTCATTCAATAGCGTTTTTTCATCGATTATTTTCGAATGCACATACTATACAAAACAAATATGTCATATCAAATACAACAGAAATATGAAATAAATAAATAAATAAATTACGGATAATAAAGTTTGTTTTATAATAAATTCTCGTAAATCATAAGACTTCTTTTCATTCCAGATTCAAACAATCCTACTGGCGGAATGCCTTCATATAACACGCATCCGTTTATAATTCATTCTCAACCTCACATTACCTGCTATCCTCCATTTTAGATGAAGCTTCATTCATGAGGTGTCGTACACTGAACTGAACATTGAAAAAAATC
>JAHLJT010009436.1:241246422-241267989 GCA_031308135.1 Acheta domesticus
AATGCAAATGTTAATAAATCGTACACTTGTCATCGACACGCCTGAAAATAATATCATGATTCGTACCGCTTACGCCAGGAGCTCACAATGCACTGGCGCCAATGTACGCAACGTATCTGACGGATATCGCGCAGCGCAAGTTTCAACATGCTCACGGGAAATGATTCATCGAAAGGATAAAAATAGAAGGCCAGGCTTTGTCAGGAAAGTACAAAGAAGAAATACTTGAAATATCAGACGGCAAATGCATCGCACTCATTCAGGAAGACAAAATTGCCCTGGTTTGTATCTCACAGATCTATTGCGAGCACTCCCGGATTAAGGGTTTTAGTTGTGGACAATTGCTAAGAATCCAATTAGGTGTAAATTGGTGGTGGATAATCAATAATCGAACAAGTTCTAGAGATGTAGTATTTGAGAATAACTTCAACAAGGAGAAAGAAATCAAAGAGCAAATTATAAAGGGTAATAGGATCTCTGGCTCTCGCAACTACTCAATATGGTACAATAAACATCTAAAACAGGACTCGAAGGTTAGAACATATAAATCAATAATTAGACCAATACTAACATATGCAGCAGAAACAAGAAGAGAAACAAAACGTATCCAACAACAACTTGAGGTTGCTGAAATGAGAGTTCTGAGGAAAATTAGAAATCACACTCTACTGCAGGACCGCTCAAGCAGAGCAAATCGGCTGCGCGGAGCCGTGTTGTCAGCCGAGAGCGGGACACCGGAGCCCGTGTGTTGCGCGCCTTGCGATAACCACTGTCACAGTGTCCCGGTAACTCCAGTCGCGGAAACATCCTCCTCATCCTGTAGTATTCAGACCTTCAGATTGCAAAAGAAAATTATTCGAATAATGAAAAATGCCTTCCACGTCATTCCTGCAAGCCTCTTTTCATTGAGCTGGGAACCCTACCATTGCCTTGTATTTATTTACGAATCTGTAATATTTGTCAAAATGAGCTACTTAACGGAGGGAACATATTTTCATGCAATATTGATATTTATAATTACAACACACGCCGTAGAAATCACGTGCATCAAGTGTCAGTATCAACAGCTCAGTACAAGAAATCAACATACAATAACATGTACGTTACTTTACAACGCATTGCCAGATGACAATAAAACAATTAAAGTCGGTACACAAATTTAAGTTAAAAGTAAAATCTTTTCTGCTGCAAAACTGTTTTCTATACAATTAGAGACTATACTGATCGTGAAAAAGAGAAATAATGTTAATGTAACAAAACAAAGATATATAATGAATTAGTTTATGTTTGCATTGTATACATTTAAAAAAATATTTAATACGCCTGTAACAAGTAATGTACTTCAGCTTCCGGGTCAATGACCCCCATCTCGATCAGGTTTTTGTCCAGTTTCCCTGATCCATTGAGCAAATGCGAGATGGCCCCTTGTTTTGCTTCTGGACGTAAATGTAGCTTCACTGGTGCGCACGTATTGTTGAGCACTCCTTTTGTTTGTAGTTCATTTACAGTTGAAATTGATTTTCTATAACTCGGGAAAAAACCATTTTTCAAATATCTTTATTTTTCTAAATAATTATTTTCTAAATCCTTTTTCGTTTTCGTTTTCGTTTTTTTTTTAAATAAATTCTGGCCCTCAAGAAAATGTGCGCAGATAATTTCTTGCCCCACACGTCATATACAGTTTTTACTGTTTTTTTGACTAAATAAATAAATAAATAAAAAGTATCGATTGTAATAGTTTATAAAAGTTTTGTCAATTATAAAATTAGTTTTAATTACACAGACACGGACACACAAAAAAAGGTTTTCTAGCGAAAATTCGTCGTTTTCTGGCGCATGATTATTTAATTTTCTCTTTTTACGAAGAATTCAACTGGCGAGATTTTAAAAAGAAGTTGTCAGACTCAAAGACTTGACACATGCTTCTCTATGAATGTCAACGCTCTGAATCCGAATCTGAAGCCAGAATTACGCCACCACCTTCCATTTTTTTAAATCTAAAAAAACATCATGAAATTGTATTTTTTTTGTTGTCTGAGTTATTATCAGACCCAAAGACTTGACACATGTTTATGTATGTCAACGCACTGAATTCCAATCTGAAGCCAAAATTCCGCCGCCAGCCTACAGTTTTCTTTAAATTGCGAAAAGCACCATGAAATTGTAATTTTTGTTTTCGGGAGTTGTTGTCAGACCCAAAGACTTGACACATGTCTCTCTATGAATGTCAACGCGCTGAATCCGAATCTGAAGCCAGAATGCGCCACCAACATCCAGTTTTTTTTTAATCGCGAAAAACTGCCGCGAAATTGTAGATTGTAATTTTCACGGTGGTTTTTTGCGATTAAAAAAAGAACTGGATGAGAGTGGTGCATTCAGTTTCAGATTCAGAGTATCTATATACAAAGAGAAACATGTGTCAAGTTTTCGAGTCTGACAACAACCCCAGAAAACAAAAATACAATTATCAGTAGTTTTTCTGGATGGTGGTGGAGCAATACTTGGTGGTGGTGGCTTCAGATTCGGATTTATCGTGTCGATATACATAGATGTGTCTTTTAGATTTGACAACAACCTCCAAAAACAAAAAAATACAATGTCACGATGTTTTTTTGCGATTTATAAACAGAAAAACACGTGTCCAGTCTGTGGGTCTGACAACCCCGAAAACAGAAAATACAATGCCACGAAGTTTTTTTGCAATTAAAACTAGCGGTGCTACAAAATGGCACAGACTTTCCCGTTTTAGTTTTTTTTTTTTTTTCTTGGGGTTGGGCTAGCTATTTAGAATTGCCACATACTCGTGTCAGCTGCCATCTATCGCCTCCCAAAGTACATTTTTTTTGATACTTTCTTAATTTCTTGGTTTCCTAATGGTAGTAGAACGGAAATATTAATTTTAGATTATTAAAGAACACCAAGACCTCGTCCTAAATGGGATTTTTCTTTAAAAAAGTTACAGCCGTTTTAAAGAAAATGGTATTTAAGCGCTACTAAAAACGCGAAAATTGATGCTCTTTTTCACAGAAAATTTTGAATTTTTGAAAAACTTCATTTAAAGTAATTTTAAGCCCGTTAATGCACAAACACAATAGTTAACAAATTGCTGGTAATGTGCATATTAAGCTGTGAGAGATCATTCAAAAAAATTATATTGTGTAGTTTTTGAAAAAAAACAAAAAAATACCCCAAATTGAACTGTAACATATTAAAGAGCGTAATTAGCACTATTCGTTCGAAAAGTTTGAAGAACAAATTTAGAACCATTTATGAGAAAATGGCGTTTGAGCGTTTCTGAAAATACGGATTTTTGAGCAAGTTTTAACAGAAAATGGTTTGAGTTTTCGAGAAACTTTGCTTGACATTATTTAAAGCACATGTAGTGATAAATATAATATTGTGAACAAATTGCCGCTAATATAAATGTTAATAACGTGAGGGACAAGTCAAAAAATATTTCTTGTAATATTTGAAAAACAAAAGAATAGAGCCAAATGGCGTCTACGTCATCTCATAGAGTACATTAAGCAATATTCTCACCAAAATTTTAAATAAAAAATTAGGACCGGTTTTTGCAAAAATCTTGTTTTGGTGATTTTAAAAAATTTTACATATTGCTCGCAATATTGCGCAAAAACTACTAAAATTTAAAAAAAAGTACATGACCTTAATGAAAAAACTCACTTTGGAGAAAACATTTTATTGGAAAAAAAAGTCTCTTCCATTTTGTAGTTGCCGAAAAAAGACGCCGAAAAAATCCAAACTTTTGCAATTTTAGAAAATTTAGTGTTAAACATGAAAATTTGTGAGTGAACCGGGAAAGGAAGGAGTACTGTAGGGAATGAGAAACTGTTTTGGGGGAGGATTTCGTTAATAACCGCACAAGTTTTCTTGACCGATGAATTGAAGAAATGAGGTCGGAGTAGGGCTATTAGTTACAAAGTTAACTACTAGAGTATCTTAAGTAATATCGTCTCGAAAATGAAAATCAATGACAATTACTCATTCATTGATTAGCCCGGCAGTGGTAACGTGACTTTTTGAAACAAAAGTGGTAACATGGGTGTCTCCAGACCCCCACACTCTTTTCATGATATATGCTAAGTTATTAAAAAATGAATTAATATACAAAAATTACAAATGTATTATTCTTCTATTATTAACAATTGTTTGTGTGTAAACAATTTACTAAGAATTTACGTGCTAAACAACTCTGAGAATTCATTAGGAATGCATCTAATATTTGGAGTTAATTTTTCTACCGGTCTGCGCGTGTTGCCACATCCAAGCCCATGCTTCGTAGCAGAAATTGAAATCTTTTCATATTAAAAGTAAAATGGAAAATTTCAATACCCATATTATCCACTTTCCACAATTCAGCAAGATTTGGGTGCCCTGATTTCACAGACGCAGCCAAAATACGTAGAACAATTACTGCCTTTATTTCCCCTTTGTCAGACTTATTGGTGGTGCCATCATTTTTATTCTCTCTAAATCCATTTCATTTTTGATGTTGGTGGATTCTGTCATTCTCTTAATCATATCCAAATCAATAAACAAGGAAAACATTATCCTGGTATTTGGGAATTGCGTGCAGACTGCTTTTTCCAGGGCGGTGAGTAACGATATTCTGTTCCCGCTTTCAGCAAAACTTGGTGTATTCTTCCACTCCTTTCTTAACATATAAAGTGACCTAAAATGTTTGTAGTACTTCAGTTTTAATTTTGCAGGGGAATCCTAACGTAAAACTACAGCATGCAATACGTTCCCAAACTAATAAAATGTACGAGACTGAAGACACCTTTGATAACGTAGAAGGTAACGCGGGGGTCTCTGGGCACCCCAAACAAAACAATAGCTTGCTACACGGATAAAACTCACTAAAGTGGCAAACTGAGAGCACACTAAATATCACGATACAAAAAGAGAAAGGTACTAAAGCAGTGGTCACAGTAACCAACATGGGAAATACAACAAGCGGGAAGAAAGGATCGTGGGGGTCCCACAGACCCGCGTTACCACTCCCGGGTTAAGAACAAAGATATATTTAATTTCAGAAAATATTTCATTTCGAAGATACTTTCGAGATACGGCATTCGGTGAAAGAGTGCGAGCAAAGGGGTGAGGAAGAGGGGCAGACGGTGGTCGCCGGTACCGAAAACCTTGGCAGTGGGCCTGACCCGGTGTTTCTAGCAGCATAAGTGGGAAAACATCTACACTCGTTAACTTTCATTCTGTTAGGGAAGAAAAGTTCCTTTTGTAGATACTGGAACAATGGCGAAGTGTTTTGTGTATTCGAAAGAACTGCAGTATGTTAAAAAGTCCAACCTGCAGATGCTTTACGTAGCTTTATGGCCCAGAGAAATCTGGGAGATTAAAATAAATTCTGAGGATTTACATAGCTCGCAATCATGGGATGAGTAAAGGATTTTGCAAATTGAAAATCATGGAAAAGATACTGAAAATCACGAGGATAAACAACATTCTCAAACAAAACTGTACAGTAATCCCTCGCATCCGCGAATTCGCTATTCGCGAGCTCCGAACATTCGCGATTATTATAAATGCTACCGGTTTTAACATTCGCGAATGCGTCATTTGGTACATTATTTGAAAGCGAGTACATTTCATTTCCTTTATCAGCGTCATCTTGGAAACGAACTCGGCAGACACCTCAAAGTTTCACATTCTACAAAAATGTTAAAGTTGGGAGGTCAATTCACATTATCAGAATGACAGTACTGCAATATTCCGTTGGGTCAAGTTGTAGATAAGGCTTTTGAACACACGGACAGGAAAGCCTTTCAAAATATGTACAACTCTCATTATAATGACCTTGCTGAATGAGCTTCAGGAAATCAGCGAAAAAACCTCGTTGAACGCATTGGTGAGGAAATGGAAGTGAAACTGCGTTCTGAAGCAACTTCAGTGTCAAAAATTTTAATGGCGGTCTAAAATTTCAACAAGCTCCGGTGGAAAGGGCATTCGAACGTGATCGGAACACGTTCAAAAATAACTTTGAAATTTAAAAGAGAAATAGAAGCAGCAACTCTTCCACATTTGGATCTGGATTTGAATTTAAATTTGGATTCCCCAACGATGACACTCATACAAAAAAATCTTATATCCAATCACTTTGAACTTTTAAAACCTGCACATATTGTTTTATTTATTTTCTTTGGGACGTTAATTGTGAATTCTGTTTGTATTAGCGCTTACTCAATTCTATTGCAATTGTTTGACTGATGTTTTTTTTCTTTCTTTTTTAAACAGCTTTTGGATATCCAGGAACCTAATCCACCTTTTTTCATTAAAAGATAGACTGAACATTCGCGATGTTTTTTGGGAACCTAACTCGCGAATATTGAGGGATTACTGTAAAAATAATAAAGCCTGGGGTCAAACTTCTCTCGTGTGACCCCTACTTGGTACCTGTCTATTAACATTAATAGTTTCAGAACGAACTAATTCGTTATTATCATTTGTATATTTTGTAGATTGTAGATTTATTATTAATTCTGCAATGAAGTATCATTACTTGGTGGCAGAATATTTAAATTACAAGAGAGTACTTGATTTAGGAAAAAAAACAATAATTAAGAATAATGGTACATAATTTCACAGCGCAAACCTTACTCCAATTCATTTTACTCCACTTCACTTCAGTTCACTTCAGTTCACTTCACTGCACTGCACTTCACAACACTTAACTGATATGCATCTCTTTCGCATTTCTTTCCCTCCACTACACAACACTGCACTGCACTGCACTGCACTACACGAATATAAATAATAATAATAATAATAATAATAATAATAATAATAATGACAATACTACTACAACTACTACTAATAATAACAATTAGACAAATTACTTAATAGGAAATTCTACTTATTTAACAGTAGAAACTTAACAATAATACAATGACATAAAATATAGATGAATAGCTAGGAAACTAATTTATTTTTAAATTTTCTCAGGTTTTGAGGAAAGGGTTCAAAGATTGTCGCAGGCAAACTGTTCCAGTCTCTAATAGTTCTGTTTGTGAATGAAAATTTCCCAACATCCGTTTTCTGCACTCTTGTCTTAATTTTGTGCTTGTGATCCGCTCTACCGAAGTAAGTAGGTTTTCCTAGACGACGATTAATTTCACCCCAAGCAGGATAACCTTTGTATGCTTTGTACATAGCACAGAGTCGCAACTTAATCCGCCTTTTTTCGAGTGACTCCCATGCACCTTTATTTTTTGTACCCCTGAAAGTGAATTTTAATGCTCTGCGCTGGAGCCTTTCTAGATTACCTTGCTGCGATATTCTGTACGGGTCCCAGCATACCGCGCCGTATTCTAACACGGGTCGCACTAGTGACATATAAGCTAATTCTTTACTTTTCACCGTACTCCTCTTTAGAATCCGCATAACGAAATGTAAAGATCTCCAGGCTTTCCCTACAACGAAATTTACTTGATTTTCCCAACTCAATTTACTGTCTAACTGTATTCCTAAATATTTGCAAGATGTAACTGTAGGTATGACATTGTTATTCAATTTGTACACTGTTTCACCATAACATCGACCCCTACCAAACGTGATGGCTTTGCTCTTCGAACTGTTTATTTCCATGCCGTTTGTTTCTGCCCAGGAGTGTAATTTGTCTGTGTCTCGCTGCAAAATATCTACATCCTCCTCTGATTTGATAACCCGATAGATGATACAGTCATCGGCGAAGAGTCTTACATTTGAAGCTAAATGTTTTGGCAAGTCATTCACAAAGGCGAGAAACATGAGAGGTCCAATGACACTTCCTTGTGGAATCCCTGACGTAACACTAGCGGAGGTTGATAAAAAGCTTCCTATTCGAACCTTTTGTTTCCTATCACGTAGTAGTTCGTTTATCCAAGCCACCACCCTTGTGTCTATACCCGAATCTATTAATTTGTTTACAAGACGATCGTGTGGAACAACATCAAAAGCTTTAGCAAAATCTATTACTATCGCGTCTACCCTTCCCCCATTATCAATTTCATCGGCTAGGTCCTGTAGAAGGGAAACAAGCTGACTTTCGCATGAGAAACCGTTCCTGAAACCGTGTTGACCTTGATACAGCCATTCCTTGTCCTCCCATTCTTTCCGGATGTAGTTAGTAATTAATTGTTCCATGAGTTTGCATACGACTGATGTGAGACTTATCGGTCTGTAGTTACTAAGGACTGTTTTATCACCGCTTTTAAAAACAGGTACTACGAGTGCTAACTTCCAATCTTCCGGTACGCAAGCGTTATTGATAGAGACATTAAATAATCTAATTAGATACGGTAGAATAGCCTCACCGCCTAATTTAATGATATCCGTGGAAATACAATCGGGCCCTCGAGATTTTCCGCTTTTCATTAATTTTATTCTTTTCCGTAGAGTATTTACGTCGATATAAAATAGATTTCTATCTGATAACGTTGGTATCCGTGTATCGTTAGTTTTCTGCTGAAATACCGACGTGAAATACGCATTAAAAGCGTTTGCTTTTTCCCTGTCGTCAGTTACTTGCGAATTATTTATCCGAACAACTGGTATTTCATCTTTGTTTCCCTTCCTTCTACGAACATACTTAAAAAATTTCGACCAATTACTGCCGTCCGCATCAAGGATATATTTCAAATGACGTTCTTCCGCAATTTTCTTTTCCTTTTCTAATGCTTTTGAATAACTTCGAAATAATGACATATGGTTATCACTAATGTGTCTGTTTCTAAACGCCTTTCTGGTTTTTCTTTTCATGCATCTAATCTTTGCATTATAATATTCTGGATCGGGGTTACTTTTTAACAATTTGCACGGCACAAATGTCTGCACGGCATTTTCAAGAATATTTTTAAATCCTCGCCATATTTCTTCAATCCCCCCTTCTATTCTAAGAAACCCTTCGTACTGTTCTCTTAAGTATTTTTGAAGCCCTTCTACATTCGTTTTCTTGTATTCCCTCAGTGGAAATCCGGCGTTAATACTTTTCCTTGAAGTACTTAAGTCCAAGTCGACAAGAACTGCTTTATGGTCACTTATACCTTCCATGACGTCGCACGATAAGAATAAGTCTTTCGGTCTAACGAGGCAAATATCTAGAAGCGCTTCCTGTCTAGTGGGCTGGTCTACTACCTGCGCTAATCCGTTGTCCCAAACAAGTCTATTGACAAGTTGCTGCACATTTCCGTCGCAAACGTACCCTTTCCAATTAGTGTCTGGAAGATTTAAATCTCCGGCAATAACTACTGGATGGCTATTTATGTTTTTTTATATTTTTTATACTACTGTATTTGTATATTTTATATACTACTGTATAAAATATATTGTAATCTATTAGAAGAATGAAAGTGGAATTACAGTACTGATTATGATAAAGAGTCGGATATTGCTTTGAGTTGTGTAATGCTGTATGTTCTTTTATATAATTCTTCATATTGTTATTGAATCATAAACATTCCAAATAATAATTATCAGTTAGAAAACGTAATTATAGATTTTCCAAGCAAACGTTTCCCCCACTTCCGTAACATTATTGGAACACTGTGCGCCCGCTGCGGCGTCGGGCACTATCTTTGCTCCGCCGCTCGGCTCAGAGTAGGCGAGCAGATTTCTGTGACGTCATAGCATTGGGTTGGCAAGCACTGGTCTGAAGAGTAGCTAATAATGCAAACATGTTTAAAGTCTTAAAATACTATAAATCAGCATTTCATACGAAGATCTGTGTAAAGTTTGTAAAAATAGTATGAAAAAAATATAATTACATTGCGTATAATAAATTGGTTTCCTTGAATATTAACTTTATTGGGAGTTTATGGGGTTGTAAAGGGTATTTGACTCTTTTTGTCTTTATTGCACGTATCGTGGAAATACTAGCTCTAGAATACGCTGAAGCCCGATCTAAACCGTTACTCAAAGTATATAACAAAACCTTGTTCCCCTTTTCCATTTCACAAGTATTCGCAAATTTTCCGATAATTTTGCGATCGCCGTTTCTCTTCTCAACATTCTCAGGAATCTGAGGTGCCTCCCTGGAAGGACCTGGGGCTGACACAGAAATTTGTTTAGATATCATTGAAAATGAACACGAAGAGAATTTCTTGACTTTGAAAGCAACTAGCGTTGACTAGCATCTATTTCGCATCAACGAAGTTTTAATGTTTGGAACGTCATTAGCGCTCGCTGCGAGCTTTTGCCTTCGACTGTTTATTGCTCAAGGGATAAGGAAGCAAGGTCATCGGTCCAGAAAAGTTGCGGGGTTATTATCTCAGGTACTCACCGTAAAATTACAGAACACCCTTTCCTATTCCTTTCCTAAAATTGAGACTCCCAACAATAAACTAGATTGCAGTTCCATTCCAAGCAAGTGAAATATCTACAGAATGACGTTTATTTTTCTCGGCACACCTATGCCCCTTCGCATTTATATGACAAACTACGTTTACAGCAGTACTATCCCTTCACGTGGATCTTCAAGTTGATGACGAGACTCGGGGTCTTTGACCCTCGCGATTAATGTAAATCCTCCTTCAGTCTACGAAACGCATAATATTACTAACGTTTTTAATGGGAAGAAAATTAGGAAGCTTCTTCTCATAAGTCTGTAAACAGCTATATCTTTTGTTTGTTTCAGGATAGCAGTTATTTTATCACTTCTGCTAAATGCAATTACGTACACGCATCTTACTGTTTCGTCACATTTCCCTACATAAAAAACCATGGTTAAAGTAGAGAACGAGGTACACCCTTAGAGAAGCGCTGTGGCGTCGGTGGCGACGGTGCCGACGGTGGCAGGAGCGGGGGGGGCAGGGGAAGAGGCAGTAAGTTTGTGCCGTGTGTGTAAATTGTCGACAATCAGTGTTACAAATTTCTTTCAGAGCGCGGAATTGTGGACGCTTCACTGCGCGTGTCCAAGTTGAAGACGAGGCTCGGGCCTTCGGCCCTCGCGTTCACATAAAACATCCTTGAGCCTGTCCAACGCATAATTACCATTTTCTATGCACTGAACTCTGGGGAAGCTCATCCTGTAGTATTCAGACCTCCAGATTGCAAAAGAAAATTATTCGAATAATGAAAAAATGCCTTCCACGTGATCCCTGCAAGCCTCTTTTCATTGAGCTTGGAATCTTACCATTGCCTTGTCTATTTATTTACGAATCTGTAATATTTGTCAAAAATGACCTACTTAACATATTTTCATGCAATATTGATATTTATAATTACAACACACGCCGTTGAAATCACGTGCATCAAGTGTCAGTATCAACAGCTCAGTACAAGAAATCAACATACAGTACATGAACGTTACTTCACAATGCATTGCTAGATAACATTAAAAAATTAAAGTCGGTACAACAAATTTACGTTAAAAGTAAATTTTTTTCTGCTGCAAAACTGTTTCTATTCAATTAGAGACTATACTGATCGTCAAAAAGAAAATAATGTTTATTTTAACAAAACAATGATATACAGGTTAGTCACGTAACTTTAGCACCTCCTGTAACTTTTGAAACGGTTAAAGTTATTGCAATGCAGTTTTCACGGAAGTGCATGAGGGGAAGGGGCTAATACATACGTGCATTAATTTCTATTTTATCACTTGTATTTTACGAGATGTTTTAGGTAACTTTGTTTTTTCAAATGGAACTATACATATTTTTCAGTCCACCATGACGAGCGTAAAAAGACGAATCCAGTGATGTACATATTGTCGTATGTTGGATAAGCATTTTTTGATTAATTTTGATTTTTGCGACTGGGGTTTAACGGACATTTTGAATAGTCCACCACACAAGGCCACGCAGCGCTCCACCAGCAACGCGCGCCCGGGCAAGGGAAGGGAGATTTGAAGATACGAAACATATTCCAAATATTCACAAAACCATTGCAGTTTTTTCCTGAACTGTGCTTTCCATCCTTCCGCATTTTCAGATTTTCGACTTTCTTTGATTGAAGGAATTAAAGGATGGAAAATAAGGATTTGTCATAAGTTTGTACCGTAATAAAATTGTTTATAACTTCAACTCCATTTAATGGGGTTTCATAAGACACGTATTAATGGGATCTTGAAACAAAACACGAAAAGAATAAATAATTAAAACTGTACAAAAAATATTGCATATTTTGAGCAAACAATTTCAATGTTAATAAGAATATAATAATAACTTAGGGATAGAAATAATCTTATTTCAATAAATACTACTTGAGACAAATCCATATTTTCAATCCCTAAGAAACACAAAATATCTGAAAATGGATCAGGATGGAAAGGAGAGTTCAAGAAAAAATGCAACAGTTTTGTGAATATTTTTCATATCCTCAAGTACTAAAATCCCTTCCCTTTCCCGACCCCGCGTTTGCTGGGGGGAGTGCTGCGTGACCTTGCGGGGCTGACAGTTACAATGAAAATATTCGTTAAACACTAGTCGCAAAAAATCACAATTACTCAAAAAAAATGCTTATCTAACATACGACATATTTATCTTTGGATTCGTCTTTTTACGCTTGTCATGATAGACTGAAAAAATATGTATTGTCCCATTAGAAAAAACAAAGTTACCTCAAATATCTCGTAAAATACAAGTGATAAAAGAGAAATCATTACACATATCAATTAGCCCCATTCTCTCATTCACTTCCGTGAAAACTGCATTGCAATATCTTCAACCGTTCAAAAGTTACAGGAGGTGCTATAAGTTACGTGATTCACCTGTATAATGAATTAGTTTACGTTTGTATTGTATTGATGTTTAAAAATTATTTAATACGCGTGTAACAAGTAATGTACTTCAGCTTCCGGGTCAATGACCCCATCTCCATCAGGTTTTTGTCCCGTTTCCCTGATCCAATGAGCAAATGCTGAGAAGGCCCCTTGATTTGTTTCTGGATGTAAATGTAGCTTCACTGTGCACACGTTTTGTTGAGCACTCTTTTTGCTTGTAATGGTAGAGTAGAATTGATGTTCATTACTATTTTGTTAGCAATGCAGAAAAATCAAATCAGTTCATTCACCGTTGAAATTGATTTTCTATAACTCGGGAACAAACATCTTTCAAATTTAATTTTTCTAAAATAATAATTATTTTCTAAATTCTTTTTAGTAGTTTTTTCAAATGTTTTTATTGTGCCTCAAGAAAATGTGCGCAGATAATCTCTTTCCCCACACGTCATATACAGTTTTTACTGTTTTTGACCAAATAAATAAATAAATTTCCCTAATGGACCCCTAATCTCCCCTCCATGGTGGATTTCCCCCTCACCCGGGGCGGCACGAAGTGCCGGTTTAAACGACTTCCACAAGTTGTACCATGTTTTAGCCTTCAGCCACGACCATTTACAATTTCCACACCTTACACAATAAATACATCTGGAACACGGCACATACAACATAACCTATTGTCAACGAAGGCGTAGCCTTTTTCCCTCTCACCACAACATGGGTTTCTCCTGAGCGAGCGAACTGCCGGATTGAGTTGCACGTTTTACAAGACTCTTCCAATTTACTGCTACGCTAATTCATTTTAACTTCAACATCAATGTTTAAATATTTATGAAGTGTATGCAAATCTAAATTCTTCCGTGAATCTGTCAAACACGTGATACTCGTACTAAGATAATTGACCATCATCAATGACAGATTTCTAGTGACCAATATGATACTAGAATTTTATTAGGAAGAAAAATACTACAAATGATATTGAATACATCGCCCGTGTTTTCTTGTATTCCGGTGTTTCAACCATCCCCATGTATTCACACGCGCAATTGAATTGTGAATAAAGGGTAGTAACAAGCGTTGTTGATATTTGATAAGAAGTAATGTTCACTCCCGTGTAAAAGAAACAACTGGCATCGGCAAACGAACTACAGACAATACGATAGTGCAGCCGACGAAGTACGAAAAACCAACCATCTCCATTCCTCTATCATCTAGAGATATCGGTCAACAAGAAAATGCGTGCGGATATTACGATCAATTAATGTAATATCTATATTGTTGACACAAGCAATAATATATATTTTATTAAGTGTCTACTTAAAATTTAAGAGCGATCATTGCGAATTTCCCAACGGTAAATAAAATTTACGTTACCGTTGGAATTTAAATTATGTACTTGCATTCAATTCTAACGGGAAAATATCAAACATCGGAAAATTAAATATACATACCTTTCTCTTGTCTGCAAGATTTCTGTAGACCACGTTTTTATGCTAAAATTATTATTCAGTAAATAAAAACTATTTACTTGAATGTAATTTTTGTGAAAAGTAATTTCTGAAGATAAAATTACGCCAAATATCCTCGTTTCAATCAGTAAGCTGTTCACGAAGCAAATTCACCATTAGAACACTTCAATAACATTGTTGGAGAGATTGTTTCACTAACACAAGAACATGTTTTGAAGATTAACAACACAAGGTTTAAATAATTTGTATATTGATGATACAATTCCATCGAGAATTTTCAAAGCTACACCAGTGGCGACGGGAAGAGCGTTTCTTATCACAGACTTGGAGCAGCCGAGAAACACAACTGGCAGGGTCTGACCGCCAGCGGCGGCCGCCAGCCAGAGAGAATACATATCCAATTCGCGCCTTGATAAAACTCAAAATTCTTTGTATTAGTGGCGACGCCAATAACTAACTTACAGAAAGGTTATAATTGGGCGGATGAGGGAAAACAGCAATATATTCTTAAAATAATTTAGTCTTGAAATAAATAAAGATTTAATATTATGTAATTTGGATTGAAGGTTCAGCTAGTTCCTTTGAAGCACTCAAAGAGTTAAATGAAACAACTAATGAGCTAGCCCTATTTCTCTCTAATAGGTACAAACCTTATTTACAATGAATCAATTAATAATAAAAATATTTTGAATACGGGAAGAATACTATGAACAAAATAAACATTAGCTTTGAGAGCAAAATTTGAGTATGTGACATTTTTGGAGAATCATTTGACGTTATCAAATTATTTATTTGTATTTCACGTGTTCACTTCGTATGTCGCGCATTTTCCACTCTTCGTCCACACTTCGTTTTGCAGCACGTTGTTTTGTCGTAGCCATTATATCAGTGACCAAATTGACGGTAAGAGGGTAATGTAATTTGCAGTAAATGACAGCTGTATGTAATGGTACTCATAGCTTACCCAAACATGATCATTCCATGCTCAAGGATGAGAATCAATGAATATGGTTGAATCGACAAATGACTTGCATGATGATACACGACAATGCGGAGCACTCTCCAGAAAAAACTCAATTTAAACAATTTAAAAAAAGGGGTAACACTATAATAGAATAACTTTTATACAAATGAAAATTTATAAATTGTTTAGAGAATTGAATATAATGTATTTTATTTATATGTATTCAAAAGGGTATCTTTCAGTAAAATAGGCCCTAGAAAGGTTGGAGATTAAATAAAACAATTTATCCAGTCAGTTTTAAAATTTAATGTTTACTTAATATTAGACTAATAAAACATTTATCAGATATTTAAATATAAACTTACCTTTGAATAACAATTGTTTTTCAGATATTAACCTACTTGTTGCTTTTTCGTATATTTTGCCATTTTTTTCGGGTCCTATTGGATGAGAGCTCCTATGCAATTGCTTATTTTGCTTATACTTGACCTTGACGATTTACATTTTTATTCCCTTATCGGGTTGTTGATTTTTATAACTGAAACTCATTTTTTCTTTTCATTATTATTATTATTATTATTATTATTATTATTATTATTATTATTTTAAACGAAGAATAATCAGACGTATTTATCATATTTTATTTGATTTCATTGCCAAAATCTTATTTTCTCCTTGGAAGCATATACTGTAAAACTTTTGGATGAACCAACGTTTATTTGATCAACTATATAAGCAATAACCTTTTCATGTTATGAGTTAAATTCCTACCTCATAGTTTTATTATTTTATAATGCCACCTTCTTTAAATGTTCGAGTACTTTTAATATTCGACCACAAATGAATAAACACGCAATTTATTTATTAAGGGACGCAATACTCCATTTTTGACCAGGGAGAAGAAAGAATCAGTTCAGGGAGATACACAAATATAATAAAGCACTGGGTACAAATGAATTAATATTTTATTTTTGATTAAGCTATGTACATTAATGGCACAATTTATTTTAAAAATATTTGTTAATACATAACAAATGTACAACTAGAATGTATCCAAGAATTACTTCATATAAGTAAGCAACACATACAAGAGTAACTAGTTCATATTCTAAAATACAGGTCTGTTTGAAACTGACGGCTTCAGAACAATACTGAATCCGAAGGAAGATAATTAACCGTAGATTCTTACTATACGAAATACATGTATATTACATTATTTTATTAGATGTCAGTCACTATTTTCATACGCTAGCCAATTTTTTTACGTCGTGAGAGATTAAGTATTGTTGAAAATGCACTTCGGAAAATTTTCGTTGAATTTTCAAGTCAAATATCATCAATCTACTCCCGTGAACGACGTTTGTCGCGACCGTTCCAGACTCACCAGGTCAACAACTCTGGAAATTAATTAATTTCCTGCAACGAGCTGCACGCTGCACGAGGTTACGACGAATAATTGAAATCCATTGAGCGCGACTTTTAATGCGATTAACTTGGGAATAAATGCTGCCTGCAAAAGCGCAGCTGAAGGGCGGGGGGGGGGGGCAGGTCTCTCCATGCGGAGAAGAGGGGGAAGGACGTCGAATTTCCGCATATGTAAATAACAGCAGCGGCTGCGCAAGCGAAATGTGCAGGCATTAATGCGAAACCAAACAACCCCCTCCGGGAGTGTCATAAATTAAAACCGCTCTCAATTACACAAAACAAAAGATAACCGTTTCCGCGATTCTTTTTTTCCCCTGTGTCAATTTGTGAAACCGCATCGGTTCGTTTCGCCGGTAATTATATTCGAAGAGATAGCGGCACTCTCGATGAGAGAATGAAAGGATCGACGCAATTCGCCTGACTAATGTAGAGCAATGCTCGTTCATCATTACTTTAGCCCGTCTGTTTGTTTATTCATTGTGTGATTTGGAGAGACCTCAATAAAAACTTTTGAGTATCTCCAACGAATGTCGAAAGTGGTCAAGATCAATTCTTTTCTGCACTTTGAAATCAAGACCAACCATAAGTGGAAGGAAAAAACAAAATTGAACAGGAACAATAAATATATATCAAAATATCCTAACAACAATAAAAAAAATGTTTAATATATATTTTCGTTTGCAAGATTTAAATGAAATTCGAAGAAAGTTTTCACCAAGAAAACATGTGATTTACACCAATTAAAACCAAACTGGACTTATGCACTGCAATTCCTTCCTTTATTTGAATAATGTTTATCCAGTGTTTCTTTCACTTTCATCCTTTCTTTCCTTGTTTTCTAAAAAATACAGGGTCGAATTTTATTTAGGAAACCTAAGTAGTCCCAGTTACAGAAACACTGCTTAAAGTCTGATTTGATGGAAAAATCCAGACATTATTTTAAGACCAATGAAAAAGGCAGAGGGAAACGCTCGCGATAATAATTTCAAAAAGCCAGACAAGATAATTGTTTCAATAACTGACCATAATTTTCAAATGGAAGCGGCTATTAAATTAGAAATCAATCTTTACAGCTACAGCATGATCATCATTGTAAAGTAGTTGTTAATTCTATATGGAAGAGATCGTGACTCTGCGTTCGATGTCATTTCGTGGTAACACAATACGAATAACGTGCGATTTGCTAGCGGCATGTTGCACTCCTGAAACATGGGGTGCAAATTTGGGGCAAGACCGAACTGTAAGGCAGAGTAGTCGGTGACTTTCTACTGTGAACCAACAAGACGTATATGTGATAAACGTATATTTGCTTGGCGTATTCAAAATCTCGTGAATAAGCAATTTGCCCGATACGTCACTATAATTATCGGCACGTGATACACATGTTAAAATGACTGAGAATTTTTTTAAATGTTTAAGAAAATACATAGAAATTAACGTTTGTACAAATTTTGAATTGCCATTGCCTAATACTGTACAATAAATCCAGAAAAACAAGCACTAATTACTAGAAACTAGTGTATAGTTTCGAATGTTTGAAATCAAACATAAAACGAAATGTATTTGATTGGTTACGTTATGCAATAAAGAAATGTAGAGATAAATAGAAATTTAAACTTAAATTTTCTCTCGCAATATTTGATACATTACAAGCATGGTCTAACAAATCATAGCATGACCAACTCTTGCAATGTGACCACACATGAAAACATTCTAGCAATGAATTCCATTTGTCAAGTACCACGAAAGCACAAAATGTATGTACATATAATATCATTGAATGGCCACACTCAAACAGTTTATATCTTGCTTCCCCTACTCCTGCCTTACGGTACGAATTCACCTCTACAAATGAATTTCTTCTAATGCTTACATTGCTAAACAATAAGTTCTACATATATCCATAAACATTTCTGTACGGTACAAAATACAAACTTCGCACAATTCCGTGATCCATAGTTCTATGAGGTAACTTCTACATGAGAATAGAATTGAACAAGAAAAAAATCTTTAGGATGAATTCTTTAAATCGAATTCTATCTATTCAAAAACAAACTAAACAATTTTCTATGTAGTTCTACCTAAAATAGATTTATGTGATACGTAAATGTCAAAATTCTATAATATATTTACTTACTTATCCAGAAAACTAAATTAGTATTAGGCCCATCCATGAAGATTTAACTAGAAGTCTCTCTAGAAAGATCATTAATCGCGCAATCATAGCAATCATTATTAAGTAGAAAATATCAATCTTCTCGGGTTAAGATGTATGAAGAGGTTCAGGTCAGAAGATAAATTTATGAAGACGCTTATACTGAATCACAATGGTTAATTTTGAAACTTGAAATTATGTAAACTACAGTATATCCTAGATAAAAATAAAAAGTATGTGCAATGCAATTACTTCGCAAAATTTGCCGGCTGTTCCTGAGGAAATTTCGTTACAAACAATTTTCGATCTTCTACCTGGACCACGGCATACACCAAAAGACTAGATAGTTGATTTAACTTCTTCCTAACTTGTGCGAAACTACAGGACATGAAAAATCACAAGAATTTTCTTCAGTTCTTTCAAAAGGCACGCAAAATTTCCTGTCTTCGCGGAGCGTGTGTCTCCGTGTCCGTTGAAACCTTTTCAAAAACTTTCAGACCGCTTGCTGCTTCTTTACATTGGCACATTTAATACGAAGAAATTATCTCATAAGACGTAGTACACAAACAGAACGCGGAGCAGGGTACTCCGGACAGGCGTTCCAGCGGCGAAGCGGCGCGGCATGCTAGAGTCTGGACGCATCTCCAGCGCTACACCAACGCTGCCTGTTCAAGCAACGATCGTTTTCTCAACACGACATCGAATACACAAAGGGGTTGAGTCGGCTTCCAGCGGAGGATCTGAAACCGAGGTATGATAAAAAGAAAAGTTTTTTTTCGGCCGGGCGGGCTGAAATGCCCAGGTCCGTTGTGCGACATGGGTTCTTTGGAGCCGGCGGCTGTTAAGTGGCGTGGGTCCGTCCAGAGAAATTGGGAGTGTTCAGGGGAGAAGGATTGGCAGGAATGGTGAGGTAGATTTAGGAATACCAAGCGTTCTGAATTTAACGCTGCTATGGGCGATGAAGCCCTATTAGAGACTTCACAAGCTGTTTGTTTTATATATCTAACTTATAGACCCAATATCGGAAAATTAGCGTACAAAATGGGTTTGTCTCGAAAATTATTTCTAGGTTCTTCTTAATAAGTACGATTAATTGCTCTTTATCATAGTTCTGGTCATTAATCAATTTTTTACAAGAAAATTTGAAAAATTAAAACATAATCATTGTTTAAATAATTTTACTGCAAGAAAATTATAGCAAGATTGTTTTATTTTTGTTTGATTTTTACAAAATAATGTAAGAGCCTTTGTTTGTAAGAGCCTTTCCAAAGAGGTTTAAACGTAGGCATTCAATTTATCTGTAATTTCCTCTTGTAAACGAGAAAGGTTAACTCGATATCCGAAACTAAATGAAAGGATTTTTAGCTTGAAAAGAAAACAAGTTTTGACAATCAAAACCACGACACTCGTTTGTGTGATGACACGGACAGTGAAAAAACAGTGAGTGGAAATTGGTGGTAGAAGTACTGGTGATTACGGAACGTTCAACTGAAGTGAATAGTGACGAAAATGTTGCAATCTTCTGTCTCGGATATTTCGTACAAATAAATCTGTTACAATTGTGGGTACACTACATGTAATAGTTATTGGCTGTTTTTTCAATTATTTCGGGGATTGAATCTTCAAACTTATAAATAATGTGCACCATAAAGTCATTATGTAATGATGAGTGCAAAAAATGAATAAAAGAAAAAGAAAATTTAACATTTTCAAGCTTTCAAAATCGTCGTAATCGTAATTTTGATTAACAAATATTACTGACAAATAAATGAAAGGTTGGCCAAATTTTATAAGAATACCTATGATTAGTCAAAAGGAACAAAATAATTTTCTTGGAGATAAAATTCTACATTTAATCAAGATATTTCATTGATGTTAATATTGTCATTATACCGGAATGCGGTCTTATGTTAAGTTTAGAATAAATCGAATGAATCGTGCTGACGAGAAATACTCCTACGTACATCTCAAAATATTCATTCAATAGCGTTTTTCATCGATTATTTTCGAATGCACATACTATACAAAACAAATATGTCATATCAAATACAACAGAAATATGAAAATAAATAAATAAATAAATTACGGATAATAAAGTTTGTTTTAGAATAAATTCTCGTAAATCATAAGACTTCTTTTCATTCCAGATTCAAACAATCCTACTGGCGGAATGCCTTCATATAACAGCATCCGTTTATAATTCATTCTCAACCTCACATTACCTGCTATCCTCCATTTTAGATGAAGCTTCATTCATGAGGTGTCGTACACTGAACTGAACAATGAAAAAAATCACGGCGTTCCACGCCACCTTGGGTGGAACGCACCCAGCCGCCGTGAGGGGCGTCTGCCGAGGCTCGGGTCGAGGAGTCGCCGGGGGGTGAGGGCCCGGGTGGGGGGCGGTGGGCTGGGGAGGGGAGGGCCAGGGAGGGCGAGGGGCGGGGCCGAGTCGCTCAGCTGAAGGTGCTGTCGCTGTCGCAGCTGTCGCCGGTGTAGGCGCCGCCCAGCTCGTCGTCGTCGTCATCCTCGTGGCCGCCTCCGCCCACGCCCATGCCCACGCCGCCGCCGCCGCCGCCGCACACCGCCACGCCGCCGCCGACGCCGCCGTCGCTCCAGTGGCCCGAGTCCAGCGGCACCGGGGGTCACATCTCCAGGATGACGTCCTGCTCCTCCAGGCTGTCGCGCCCCGCCACCGGCAGCGAGTCGTCCACGCCCTCCGTCATGTCGTCAAACCTGCGCAAAGAGTTAGAGGTCGTTGGCAGAACGTCTAATTTTTAAAGTCTAATGTCAGAAGGTTTATGAACATGAGCTACTGAGCTCA
>JAHLJT010009436.1:241268989-241576632 GCA_031308135.1 Acheta domesticus
AGTCAGCTAAATGAGCAACAGTGATTCGCCACCTATGCGCTTGACCATTGTGGGCGTGCGGATCCCAAGTAGCTGAGGGGAAAATCTGCACGCGGATTCGATGGTGTAACGGTTAGCGTACCGGACTGCCATACCTAAGTTCGCGGGTTGAAGCCCGATCGAAGCCGTGGATTTTAAGGGCGAAAAAATCCTTCGTACGCCTTCCTTCGGAGGGGAAGTAAAGCCGGCTGTCCCATGTTAGTAGACGGTTCGTAGGCAGTAGTTAGACGGCTAGTAGATACACGGAAGAGCGGGCTTGATGGCCCGAGTCTCGCCACGTAAAATAAGGCATTAACTAACTAACTATATTGGTCGGCGCGTCACCAAATGGCTAAAATGCCAAGAGTGGGCGTTGGCTAACAACATAACAACAAAAACAGGTTCATGAAAACACGCCTAATGAAAATTTGGTCTAATTAAAAAAATGTCTAATAACATTTGGTGTAATTGTCAAAAATGTCTAATAAACTTCGGTCCATGAATGTCTAATCTATTATGATGTAACAGAAATTCGTAACAAACTGTGGTTCACATATCATTACGTCAGTATGGTATAGTCTAAAATGAAATCAAAATAGGATTTATACACTTCAATTCAGCAAGTACGTGATGTACAGTTGCCGACACATAGAATGGGTAACGGCCAAATTCAGAAGTGCCCGTCTTTATGCGCATTCTGGCACACTGTACGAACGATAACGCCATCTGGTTCTTTCATAGTTAACTATTACAAAAGAACATTCGGAACCAACTGCCAACGACTGAGAAGCTGATAGGCTAGATTTCCCGCAATCATGATCTCTAGTTTGAACGTTCTCTATGATACGCGTGTTTATCCGAATGATTGAGAGTTTTAGCGTAGAAGGCACAGGGGGCGGGGATAGTCTCCATCGCGTCGTCATACAAGCCATTCGATCGTCTACAAGAAATATAAGATAATATCAATATAAGATAATATCAATAAAGATAATATCATATAATACGACATAAAAAGTTCAGCACATGCAGTAGAATTAGTGGATTTGAAAAGGAAATTTGGAAATTTTTAATTCTGATTTACTTGCAAAAAAATCAATTGAATATCCCCTCTTTTAACACAAAACAACTTAAGTACGTGAATGAATATTATGGATCCGAGACGAAGAAATGAAGTGTGCGAAGGCGGCTCCAGGATCGGAAAAATAATTGGGAGTGGGAAGTTTTGGCAAAGTAAATAGTGTTCAAATATCAGTGTTTACGAAATTTAAGGTTTTTGCAATAATTAAACTAAGTATTCAGTAATAATTTTGCATCGCTTGTCAAAATTGTTAGTTTGCAATATTCACCTCAAAGACAATTTGAGGCCACTTCCTCCGTGCAGCGCACGTTGCGGAATTCTTTATAAAATTGTTAATTGTTGAAAAATTGTTAATTTGCAGATTTCGGTTCTGGAATATAAGGGACCCCTTTCCTCTTCAGAACTGCCAAATTTGGAAATTGTTCATAAATTTACAAATTTTGCGAAATTATTTTATTGTCTTTTCTAAACTGCCTTTGAAGGAGATGCAAAATTCCGCAATCCAATCGGCGCTACCGCCTTTCGTTTTCGAGATATGTAATTGTTTCTAAGAATTTAGCATGTCATGACAACTCCCATTTCTTTGGAAGACAATGGCAGTTCTCTCACAAATCTACCCTTCAAGCCGTTTTCCAAATGCAACGTGTATTGAGCGACACTCTTTTCTCATGCGACCCTGACACCAGAATGGTATACCTTCAGAACGCAAGTCGATTGCTTTGCAAGTCAAAATCATGGAAACATGAGTTGTTACAAATGTTCCCTAAATACGTAAATGCCAAGAAGGTCATCTTTTGGCAGGCCTCTCCAAGATTTCTGCTCCGCTCATGCTCAGGAGCACCAAGTTCGCTTCGACAGATGACGAAGCGCGCTTCGGTCCGGTTGTTTACGCCACCGCCCAACGGGAGTCCCCCGGCTGCCAATTACTCACTCCTACCGTAAAACTTTTCTCGCGGACCGGCCCCACTAGCTCGTATCGAATAGATCAAACACGACAATGTTTTATTTCGGGCCTAGTTCATGTAAAATCAAATAGGATTTTAATTTAATTTTATTTCAAAAAGTTTCCTTGCTATTTTCTAGTTTGAAACATAATTAAGGAGCAAAAAGAAATATTCTGGATAAGTATGTTCAGTTAAAACAAATAAAAGTAATTTCATTGTAACAATTTTCATTGTGGATTTTTGTTTACAATTCGTTCGCTGTGGGTCACAAAATTCCTTGTCGCCATCAAACGCAAGGAATTGCGAAGACTCTCGTCGCTCAAACACCCTCGAAACTTCGATTTTGTTAACTGCTTATGAAAAGAAGCTCTCATTTACACACGTGGACCCAAACATAGAAATTACTTTGGCTGCTTTCATATGTAGTTTTGAGAACTTATATGTGGAAAATATTCATAATACTCCAAAGAGTTCGCCGTTCGAAATCTTTCTGTCTTTTAGATAGATGGTCAGAAAATAAGTCCTGTAGAACCACTATGAAAGAAAATGTCAATACTCTTCGATGTCGCCATTGAGATAAAGCGCAGCAGCTAGCCAGCAGCAGGTTGTCCGTTTTCTTATCGCACAGACTGAAGGAATGCCCCACTTCCCCTGTGACTAACTTGCGCCGGCGCGCTGCGTGGGGCACGGACGGAGCAAAATTGCACCGAAGCACGGTTTTGGACAGGCCTGTCTTATGGGAACGCACAAATTCTCAGAGCATATGAAAGAATCAGTCATTTCAACAGCGAAGCTACTACCTTATAATAGTAATAACATCCATAATTTCTTTAATTTATTGTTATTTAGATGCAGCCCGTGTCTCATAAAAGCTAACATTAATACTGTTATTTAAACTAATAATATCCATATTTAGGATAAATAAGTTTCTTTTTAAATTTGTTTTGCGTTCGTAACACATCTACAAGCCCTTCTGGGGCATTGAGCGCTTGGTATGATCCTCCTTAAAATCCTGTTTTTAATGTAGTCATTCATCGTTAGACATTTTCATGTATCCTTTCGGCCACGGCATTTTCACATCTCTTTTTAATCGTTTGTAGAGAATCATGTGAAGTATTATTATATTATTGAATTGAGTTTTATTGAATTTGAAATGACTGCTTGGATATTTTGGAGTTTAATGAACGAAATATAGCGACCTGAATTTATCGTTCTGAAAAGTAAACGAAAAATGTGACAAATATCAGTATATCATCAACATTTGTGAAAAATCTTACGAATATCGGAATTAAATGAAGTTCTACCCATGCATTGAAAATAATTCACATATAAAATGTATAGTGACGACTTCTACTTCCACTCAAACAATACCATTTTTAAACTCAGAAAATTCCCCAACTTAAAGAAGCACACTCATTCACAGAAAAATATCATTTATTGCCCACCTTTTCACATATTCAATAATCCGATACACCCCACTTCCGTATAGTCTCATTTCTGTCCAAATAGACATGTGTCAAGAAATCGAAAATTCCTTCCGAAGATATCAAAACATTCTAAAACAGAAATTGTAACGAATAGAATCGTTGTTAAGTCATAAAATTATACTATGGAACGCGAATGGATTAATACGACACCACAGAGAAGTAATAACTACTCGTATATTGAATATTTTTCGTAGATTCAAAACTAAAACATAGTTCGTGACAAACAGGACTTTATACAGAGACGTTGGCATAATTCCACTGGATGACTATATCACCACAAGAAGCCAAATATATTAGAAGAAATTGTGCCAGCACACGAATCACCATCCAATTAATCTACTAGTACGTCAATGCATACGCAGGCGCACACGAAAAAAAATACTTATGAAACCTACAAAAAATGTAATAGTAGTGATTTATTTCTGATACTTTGTTGTACAGTATACCATTTGATGAATGTTCAAAAATGAACTGATTATAAATTTGCAGACGAGAAATAATTTTAAAATACAAAAATTAATTTGAGATTTCCTCTATGAGACGTCTTTCATCGTTCCTATTCATTCGTTCAGAATATTACAATCAATTTCGAGATTCCAATGGAAGTGCACGTTTTGGGGTCATCTGATACGAAAACTGTTTTTTCTGGAAACGTCCGTCCATCGGTCCACTTGTCGTTCTGTGAACACACTAGTGCCTAAACTATTCGTAGAATGTTTGCTAAAAACATTGCATTATTGATGTGGCCCGACTCGAGATCCTGCAATTTGAAAATAATTCTTTAAATATTGTAGTGATTTAGTTGACGCGATTTTTTCTTCACGTGAAATTAGTTCTTGACAATCAGTTCTTTATAAAATATCATGTAAACTTTTCTGAATATATTACTTGTTTTTGCACAATCTTGATTGAAATATGAGCGACATTAAATAATATTAAATTTAAGATTTTCTCAAAACTGCATCAATATTGTGTTCTTTAATGTTTTGCATGGATAGTGCTATATTCACTGAGTAAAATGAAATGAACTTAATTTTAATTTAATATTCTTCACTTAGGCGTTCTTTACGCTATTCGAGGCCAAAGTTTAATGAAAATTTTGGGAGTCATTTTGAGAAAATTTTAAAATATTTACAAAGGACTTCCAAAATCAAAATGTTTCTGGCAAACTCAGAGGGCCTCGAAATCATTTAAATCGATCGAGGAATATCAATTTTGAAGAAAATCGGAAGTACAGTTTAGGCGCTAGTATTAACCAAGATGGACGAACGGACAGACAGACAGACAGACTGACATTTTGCCGTCAAAATTAATTTTTATTGTTATATGTGTTAATATTTTAATGTTTTAATACATGACTCAAAAAAGGAATCATTTCAGCAAATATTGAAAAATTTAAAAAAATTATGTTACGTAACAATTAATATCCCCTTACCCCCATGTAACGCAGAGTAACACAGGCTCAGACCCCCTCCCCCTTTTTACCATTTCGTAATTTATGGACGTTCCCTTACACAACGTGTTAGAGGAAATAATTTGCTATATTCTCGTAAACAAACACGATTTACTCAGTTTTTCGTTAACAGGACTTGGCAATAAGAGTTTTTTGATGAAAATTCACCGGCATACGATTACAAAACTTTCTCTTGTAACGAAGTAAGTATGAAAAAGTAAAAATATGTTACAGGCACCAATAAATAGTAGCTGTGAAGAGGGTGAAAAAAAACGAAAAGCTAATTCAGACTAAAAGTATTAAGAGACTAACAAATACGAGAAAATCGTGCTATTTTGGAGTATAACTAGAAAAGTTAGCTTTTATCTCAGGAATAGGAATTTATATAACAAGTAAAGCTGGAAAAATAGCGAGTTGCTGTAATTTCAAACTGCGATACTGCGAGTATTAAACTTTTTATTTCTAAAAAGCAAAATTTTTGCGTCTCTGAAGTAGACAGGTCTTTCACTAATGAGATAATTAACTCTTATGTGGCTTTGCTATTCTGAGAATGAATGAATAGAAGAATGAATAGGAAATACGAATATTTCAGTTTGCTTTGGCGTGAGTGAAAATATTGATTTTTCCTTGGCAACGCTGTATAGCCCCTTATCTGATTTCACCCGGAGTCGAAAGTGCTTCCCCAGGAAAATTGGCAAGTCAGTGCTAGCTTGAGGCTTATGAGAGAAAATCGATAATACCTCTAAAGAAAGATGATTTTATTCAACTCTTTTCTGAACTATAATATCGAATCAAGCAAAGATATATCACTAACATTGTCGCCCGGTGTATAAGTGGAAGCAGTCATTTTTGCGTTAATTTTTGGTAAAAATATTTTCTGGATATCAAAAAAATTTCTATTCATTTTTTTACTCAAAATCTGTATTATCTTTGTTGTCTTTTAAAAAATAGAAGACACAAAATATATTTCTGCATACATTTGAAATCAATGTCCAAAAACATTTCCACCTTCAAAAATTTTTCGACAAATTGAATTTTGAAATTTATTTTATTTTACTTTAAAGCTATGAAATTTCAACACACAACTAAAAGACGTCCCATAAATATTCATCAGAACTACCTTCTGGAAAACTTGTTAATTTCAAAGTAGAGATTGCAAATTCGAAGTATTGACACAGTAAGAATAATTGTAATTGCTGATCACCAGCAATTCCTATCATCTTTATTCACATTCTCTATGAAAAGCGTTTGTGAGACAGTGCATGCTTTATATAGAAATTATTTTGAAATTAATAGAAATTATTTTGTTTCTTTCTAAGTAAAGGAGACAATATACGTAGTAGGAATATAACTCATATCAAGGCAAAAGAGGAAAAGTCAAGACGGGTTTTAGTGAATTACTCACAGACACAAAAAACGTCCTATTTGTTGTCGATATATCGCTAAAATTCTGCAAGATTTCTAACGACGTACGATTACAAGATTACTAAAAGACTCTCTTTCCGAAGTATGTAACTTCGAGGTATCCGAAGTATTAAGACCGCAATTCCATTGTCCTTTTTGTATTCTGAGACATACAAACAGTTTTGTTTGTGGAAAAAAGAAAATAACAGTACAATATTTTAAAATTCATTATGTTTCCGATTTAAAATCGTGTTATTTATTTTACTACAATAAAATCGTGTTATTTCAATGCCGCACGTCAATTACAATTTTTTTAGAATTCCTTGTTCGCTATCACGAATTTTGCCCGTTTCATGCATAACATTGTCAAGACAAAAGTATAATTTTGTAAATTAGTGGATTTTTACTTTCCCGTATACATACGTATATACGAAGCGTGAATGAGTTCCATTTTTCTCTCCCCACACAGCAATGTCCTGACATTGCTATTGTAATACATATCTTTGATTGTTTCTTTTTTGTTTTTTTTCACGTATTGTTCTTTATTATATGGTGTCTTGGATGCAGTCGTGTGTTGTTTAGCGTTGATGCTTTTTGTCCATGAACTTTTTCTTAGTTTTTTGAGTTTTTTTTCATGGTGTTCTCCCAATACTCCCATTTTAAATTTATTTCTATATTTTATGGCCAATCTTCATTATTTCCCCCTCTTCTCTTTCTTGTATTGCTACTTGGCAGAGTGCAGCATAGATCACTCTTTCCTGTCTTGTGAGAACATTTTCTATATAAGTGTCTTTATCTTTTAATTTATTCTTGTTCTCCGTGATTGACATTTTATCTCATTATTCTTCCTGTTTTATTTTCTCCAATAAAGAATGCATCAACAAAGTTTATATTCCCAACTACGGTTTCCAGGATGTTTTTTGTTTTTTGTCTTTGTATGTGGCTGGTTTTCCTTGTCGTGAATCCTTTTCATTTTCATCACTATGTTATTTCTTTTCTCCTTTTTTATTATTTTTACTTTCCCGTATACGTACGTATATACAAATTATATATGTAGTGTAGGGAAAGTTATGTAATGCTGCACGAGAAAACGGCGGATTTTCTGGAAAAAAAGTCATTTTTAGGCCACGATCACGAAAAAGTGGATAAATCCTGAGCTAAATTAAAAAAAAATACTCTAACACGTAGTTTATCCAGAATACATGTGTTGTGGGTCCTTGATACCGAAAAACCAATTGACGGCAAAACGTCCGTCTGTCCGGTGTATGTGAACAACACTAGCGCCTAAGCCATGCGTAGGATTTTTCCAAATTGAAGAAACCCCTGTCCATTTGGCTTGCGATTTTGAAAAGCATTCATTAATTTTTGGGGGTACTTTACATGAAGCCTCCGAACATTTTCAAAATTTTCTCAAAAACGGATCAAAATTTTTAATCGAAAATTATGATATAGGATTAGGTTTAACTTATGTAATATTCTTAATATCACATTTTTCTATTTTAAATGGCCTGAAAAATTGAGAAAATGTTAAATAAAATAATGTCAGCCATGGATGACAGCTGGAAAGTAGGTGATGTAAAACCAAAAAACTAGTCTAGATTAAAGAAATCAGAAGAGATCTAGTACGAGAAACTCTGTGTCATTCTGTTGCAACACTAGTTTCTTTTTATGTGACAACGAAAACGCTCCAAAACTGCGAGGTTTGGCATACAGGCAGTCCCACCAACTATGGGCCTCCCCCGTAACTTCTAAACGGTTCCCGATATAGAAATGTAGTTTTCGCCCAACAATGCGGAATCATGGGGCAAGTAATGTACCGTAAGGATATTGTCCGAAAAATTTTTAGTTTTCGAGAAAATTAATCATCTTTCATTTTTTAAATGGAACCATGATTTTTCTCACTAGCGAGAGGTAGATCGTAAGTAGACGAGTGCAATGACGTAACATGTTATTGTTTTAATAGTATTTTGAGCACAAAATTATACTTTCTGACAAGTGATTTTAAATTAAATGCACGAGATTTCCTGGGTCAATTCTTGCAACTGTTGCCATTCAGGAAGGTTGCATTCCCGGCGCCGGCTCTTTTCGAGGAGAGGCCGCGAAGGCCTTTACCAAAAGTGACAATAGCGACAAGCAGCTACAGCAAAACGTGCAGGTTTCATTTACAATCTCTTGCCAGAAAGTATAATTTATTACACAAAATACTATCAAAATTTGAACATATGTTACATCATTGCATTCCCCTTTTTATGATTTATCTATTGCTAGTAAGAAAAATATATGGTTCGATTTTAAAAAAATCAAAGTTGATTTAATTTCTCCAAAACTAAAAGTATTTCAAACAATATCTGTACACCATTTCACTTGCTCCATGACTCCACATTGTTGAGCGAAAACTGTATTTTGATATCGGAAGTCGTTTAGGAGTTATAAGGGTGGCCCACAGTTGGTGAGACTACTTGTAGTAAATCACCAGCTGGATTATGTAATGAAATCTCGAAACCTATGCTCTCAAATTCAAATCTCAGTTCGGAGAGTGATTTCGCGGGTGCTAAACACTCCCAAAACGACGTTTTGGATCAATGCCGCGATTTTTAATTAAGAGATGAGACATCACTGGCCGCGACAATATATGCAATCCAGTTGGAATTGTGAAATTTTTGTTGGGGGTTAACTTGAATTTTTATATTACGTAATTGTTATAAAGAAATCGAGAGAGTATGTCCACCACTAGTTTTTCAATTTAGAGGGGAGACAATATTACACAAGAACTACAAATACATAGTAACACTCGAATGAAACATAGCTTTGCTCGAAATATTCAAATTACGGAAAAATATAAATATTCTGAAAAACTATAAACTATAAAATAGAAAGTTCTAAAGTTGAAGAATAGATTTCATTAAAAAATATGGTTTGAATTTTGGTGGTGTAGGTCAGGATCACAAAAAATCAAATCAGATTTTCGATTTCGAGAGGATTTACTAATTATCGAACATAAATCATAATTGCAAAAGCATTTTACTAAAATTTAGGTAACAATTAAAAGAATTGGAGCAGATTTTGAATAGATTTTAAAGGTCTTATGCGTGAAGTGACAGCCACAATTTTGTTATGAGAATCAAATTCGGCTCCCAACGAGTTAAGTTATGCATTTTTCCCAAAATGTCGTCATCAATATATAGAATATTTATTTCCTTTTAATCACATTCTCCGCCGTCCTCTATCCGGGGTTTCAGTCAAATGGTAGAGAACGTAAGATTCTGGTCGTTCAATTATTCTGAAAGTAATCATCCTAACAATGGTTATATTTAGTTTAAATGATACTATTAATGTTTGCTTTTCTGCATGGGTTGAACACGGGCTGCATTTAAATAACACAATTAATTAACGAAATTGTGGATGTTATTACTATTATAAGGTAGTGGCTCCGCTGTTGAAATGACTGATTCATTCATATGCTCAGAGAATTTGTGTGTTCTCATAAGATGACCTTCTTGGCATTTACGTATTTAGAGAACATTTGTAACAACCCATGTTTCCATTCCGCAAAGCAATCGACTTGCGTTCTGAAGGTAGTTTCAAATACCATTCTGGTGTCAGGGTCGCATTAGAAAAGAGTGTCGCACAATGCGCGTTGCATTTGGGAAACAGCTTGAAGGGTAGATTTGTGAGAGAACTGCCACTGACTTCCAAAGAAATGGGAGTTGTCATGACATGCTAAATTCTTAGAAACAATTACATATCTCGAAAACGAAAGGCGGTAGCGCCGATTGGATTGCAGAATTTTGCATCTCCTTCAAAGGCAGTTTAGAAAAGAGAATAAAATAATTTCGCAAAATTTGTAAATTTATGAACAATTTCCAAATTTGGCAGTTCTGAAGAGGAAAGGGGTCCCTTATATTCTAGAACCGAAATCTGCAAATTAACAATTTTTCAACAATTAACAATTTTATAAACAATTCCGAAATTTGCGCTATGCGGAGGAAGGGTCCTCAAATTGTCTTTGAGGTGAATATTGCAAACTAACAATTTTGACAAGCGATGCAAAATTATTACTGAATACCTAGTTTAATTATTGCAAAAACCTTAAATTTCGTAAACACTGATATTTGAACACTATTACTTCGCCAAAACTTCCAACTCCCAATTATTTTTCCGATTCTGCAGCCGCCTTCGCACAATTCATTTCTTCATCTCGGATCCGTAATATTCATTCACGTACGTAAGTTGTTTTGCGTTAAAAGAGGGGATATTCAATTGATTTTTTTGCAAGAAAATCAGAATTAAATATTTCCAAATTTCCTTTTCAAATCCACTATTTCTCTTGCATGTGTTGAACTTTTTATGTCATATTGTATGATATTATATTTATTGATATATTTCTTGTAGACGATCGAATGGCTTGCATGACGACGCGATGGAGACCATATACTCTCTGATGGAGACTATCCCCGCCCCCTGTGCCTTCTACGCCAATACTCTCAATCATTCGGATAAACACGCGTATCATAGAGAACGTTCAAACTAGAGATCATGATTGCGGGAAATCTAGCCTATCAGCTTCTCAGTCGTTGGCAGTTGGTTCCGAGTGTTCTTTTGTAATAGTTAACTATGAAAGAACCAGATGGCGTTATCGTCCGTACAGTGTGCCAGAATGTGCGGAAAGACGGGCACTTCTGAATTTGGCCGTTACCCATTTTATGTGTCGAGAACGGTACATAAAATTATACAGGAGTTAAAATATGCAGTCTGTAGCTCATAACCGGAAGTTATAAATCAATATCATCACGATCTTTATAATTTTGGTATTTTGCTTTTATTCGAAACTTATGAAAATTTAATCCACAATGTTAAAATAAAGACTTTTGGTTTTCAGGAGTTTAAAAATGACGAAATGAAACTTTGCTACTATACCTTTGTGTATCTATTAGACCTTAGATGTTTATATCCATTAGCCCGTATTAATTGAACTTTCTAATTGTAGACGTCTTATGGTATTAGATCCACTGTGGCGTAGATCTTATGTCGCATTACACCAGGTTCGCAATAGACGTCCTGTTCATTAGAACTAACGAGGATTAGTCCTTTTGTCCGTGGACCTCACGATCTGAAACCGCGCAAAGCAATGCATCGCATCGCGTGAAGATCGGAGCAGCACACCTCCGGCATCAGAACACCGTAGTACACTTCCATTTTCTGTAACCAGACTTCACCTATCGGAAAAAATGTAAGCGGGTATGTGAAGGTCGAAGGATTACTAGAGCTCGCGAGCACTGCATCCAGAGAAATTGACGCGAGATTTAAAAATAAGAGTTGTACAAATTCCTTCGGAGTGACGGTACGTCACTGGAAACCTGCCACATGACAGTCTTTGGGAGAAGTTACTTGACACTTGTCACAAATTTAGCTTTCCCATTTAGCTAATTCCCATTTTATCTTTAAGGCAAAGAAATTATCCATTAAAATGAAATAATACATCAGTCCAATTTAAAATTCTCAATTGAGGGTAAAATTTGAAAAAAAATGAACCCAAATAATCTTGATTTTTTAATCCAGATTTTTAACTTAATCCTGATTTTTAACTTAATCTTAATTTTTAACTTGATCTTGATTTTTAACATAATCTTAATTTTTAACTTTAATCTTGATTTTTTACATCAGAGAAATATAAAAGGATGAACTGTCTACGTTCAGGTTAGAAGGGTAAACAGACAAATATTTTTGTCTGTAAAAAGCGTTGTCCGTCCGGAAGGGAGAATTGTTAACTTATAGAGACTTAATTTATTTCACATTACTTCAAAATACAATAAATAACTGAATGATTTAATAACACTACACAAAACGAAAACTTGGAGAAAATTCGACATTCAAACATATTCCTGTCACTTAGCAAACATGTTTATGTCAGGGAAAATTTAATAAGAAAATAAATATCAAACAGTAGTAAGTAATGAAGAATATCAACATATTACATTTCTCGGATATTTGATAGAAAAAAATCTGGCAAATATATGTTCGTACGAAGCCACTTTTCACCGTACCGCGTCGCTCCATCTTGCGCATGTACACACAAGTCTGGATTTTAAGGGGGAATGGAATTTCGGAGTCAAGGGAGTTGCCCTTGCCCGTACGAGCCCCGGGCTCCCCAGGCGGGCAAGTAGCTCGTGTGGGCGCGGTTTGACGTGTCTGCTCTAGACGAACAGTGGCATTGATTCGTAGCTGCTACAACGTATCACTATGCTGTGAGATTGATTGATTCCAACTGCTAAGGTCATAAATCCCGTTAGCGTAGTATACGTTGTATCGCGGGAGGTGGCGGCGATCTTTCCAAGCTGGATGGCGATATCTGGCGTCGACCTACACCTACTTCGGCTTGCGGGGTTGTCCCTCAACCAGTTACGATCCCAGTTTCGTATCTCCCACTAGCAGGGAACCTCCCCAGCTGGGACTAGTTCTAAGCTCACGTCTGGTCTCCCTGCATATGTGTTAGTGTAGTGCATGTAAGTGTAAGTAAGGTGTTAGGAAGGACAAGGAAGAGGAAGGAAAGATCGCATGCGGTCCGTGGCTCGTTGTCAGTGTATTGTTCCGTCATTCGCTTGGTGTTGATCCGAGAAACCACAGAAAACTACCGATCAGAGCAGCCCGTCGCTAGAATTCTTCTGATTAGAATTCTTCAGGCTAAATTCGACCAAGTTATAAAGCTGGTGTCGAAATTCTGCCATCGTTGAGTCTCCGACCCTAGGGCCTCCCGGTCAGAGGCACTGCACTGTGTTGTGAGACTCGAATGGCGCACCCAGGGTTGTTCCGTGTTAAAAATGAACGCTGTTGTCTTCGTGCCGCGGGCAGGGCCCCGTGTCCATGGAGAGGAGTGGGAATTATCACTCTGCTGATTGCTTCCACTTTTGTTCCTGCCCAGCTTGGTACCCATTCAGTACATCCAATTTGTTTCTAATTTCAATTCCATTAGGTTACCTGTAATGGAAAGATAGAGGAACACAGAACGATTGCAGAAGTGCGTCTCATTCATTCCAATTCAAAATTCCATCAATTAAAGAAAATTAAGCCGAAAAAGCGGTCTAAAATATTTTCAGGAATGGAAATTGTATTTTCACACCAGTTCCGTTTCGAGTTTTGTACACGGTTGATGTATTTTCTAACTTATTTTTTCTGTAATTTTCTTTACTATTATTATTCTGAAATCTTTCAGTTAAGCTACTGGTACTTGAATAACAATATTGAAACAAGTTAATTTTTTTTGTGAAATACTTGTTCTGAACGTTCTTGTATATATTCGTTTGTTTGCGAAGAGGGAAACTAGAAAACGCACTAGCCGTTTCTTTGAAAACTTTCTATTAATGGATAATAAAATGTATCTGTGACAGAGAAGTGCCATCGATCATATGCTTATGACTGTCATAAATAAGAAGAAAAGAGGTCATCTAAAATCTAACTACCGAGGACAACGAAAATTAATTAGGTATCATCTATAAAAATTTCCGGTTCCGTCATATTTTACAGACCAATTGAAGCAGTGCAACCATATTTAAAACTAAGGAATAAATGAAATAGTAATGTGGAGTGTTCTAAAATAAGAAGCCTCATGTTTTATTTTTGGAGAAGAACCCAATACAAGTGTTGTGCTACAGTGACGATTCGAAAGAGAAAATGTCGATAAATGTTTAATTAAATTAAGTGGGGAAATATGTAAATATAATGCAGGTGTAAATTTGATATAAATAAATAATTAAATTATAAAGAATGTAAACAATGAAAATAAGAGCCTATATCTTCTTTAAGTCATTACATTTCTTTCTTCTTTAAGTCAGATTGTTTGCAATTCACAGTTTAAATGAGCATTCTCATAATTAGAAAACTGCATTCGTTGAAAAACTAGGGCGGTATCCAATTGAAACTATAACCGGTCAATTTAAGTTGACATGGTTAAAAATGTAATGATACGCATTATTTATTATGTAAATTCATTAATTACGTAAATTACGTAATTAAAATCCATACCATTACTGAACAGTTGCGTGAAAATATTTTAAAAAAGCGTTAAGTAATATAGAATGCAAAGCACGCGAAGAAATTTCCTTGGAAAAGGCTTATTAAAACGAAAGAGAGGGGAAGTGGACACAACGCCATTTCCCAATCTCATCATTCTACTCCTAAACTTCACATCAACAGACCTCCCGTAAAATACACAACCTCAAATTTACATATTTCGATCACTTAGCAGTTTTAAGTGAATCTTCGCGTCTCTTCAACTTTCAACCCCTGCAGAAGCAATTATGAATTCGTTTTCTTAGCAAACGAGTTAATAACACAGAACAGAGAAATCGTTTTGACATCCCCGTCCTTCGCCCCGTTCGCCGCAGTTTGGCGTTGCAGGAATAGCGTTACTATTGCCGCATAATTTTATTACGCGGACTAAATATTCGCGAGGCCGGTCAGAGACGCGATTCAGCCGCAAGCAAACAAGTTTCCGCTCTAATTTACTATTGTCCTTAAATTACGGCGAAATCCAAACAATTAAACCACTAAGCTAATTATATTAATGGGCGCAATGCCGCCGTAGGAAGTTCAGCCGAAAGAGAAAGTTTAATTCAGTTTGACGAAGTTGCGCGGCGCCGCCTCCAGCGCAGACAGTGCGCACGCGGAAGCCAGCGGGGCGGGAGGGGGTGGAGGAGGGGGAAGCGGAGGATGCTCGAGAGCGCGGGGAAGGCGCCAAGGATACAGGTATAGAGATATTACTTTAAGAAGGGACCGCTTTGACAGTCACGGCTTGGCCAACTGCGGGCAACATAACTGCAAGTTATGTCCCTGCACTCCTTCTGTCAGTGACTTCGTTTACAGTTAGCTCATCAGTAAAATGGTTTCAGCCTCTCTCTAGCAATGTCATCACTCTGCATGACGCTCATTTGTTTCCCTGGAATCCCTGATGGAATCGCTATTTGAGGATGATTTCTCTCTGTTTTATGAATGCAATCTATCAATTATTGACTATTATACGGCTATCAATTATTGAATGCTCTATTGAACGAGGTCTAATTACAAGTTCATATATCTTTTGTAAAGATTTGCTTTTATAGTGCAATTTTGTAATTACAAGTACTTTTCTTGTAGCGTCACTAGCTTCTGAGCATTTGCTGTATACTTTCACCTCTCACGAATTGCTAGCAACTCTGTACTGAGAATTAACCTTGCTTTCCTTCTTATCAATGCTACATCAAGTTTCACGGATCATAGAAAGTTTCATCGAGTTTCACGGATCATAAATCCACTGTTAGGTATTTAGTTCATTACTTTGACTATACGATCACTTTCTGCGCCTAGACGGCACGCCTCCTGTCGCATTTTATTTTATATTTTGATATTACATTTTGTAACGTCGCATTTTAGCAACTTGATCGTATAGCGACCTCTGTTCTTTTTTTTAAATGTAGAGGGAACTGTAGAGAGAACTCATAAGGACAACACAAACACACACAAGCATCCTTACCCGAGGTGGAATTCGAACCCGCGACGTTTCGAGCCGAGGCAACTACAGCACGTCAGCCTTAGTGACCTCGGTTCAGGCCGGCGATATTACATTTCTCTTTCGAGTTTTTCTTTTCTCTACTACAGATGAAATTTCATATTCATTTGTACTTTACGCTTGACACATTTACTACATCCCTTGTTTCTGCTAACAGACATTTAGCTCCCAATTTTGTAAGTGTATGATTTACTAAGAAGAGTACATCGGAGTGGTAGAGGTAACAAAGCTGGAAATACTGAAGTGAAATGACGCTTTGCTGTCAAAACCCTTATTTATCTAAATTAACTTTTTTCTGTTTGCTAAGTTTAGAGAATTCTTCGTAACCTCAAACAACGAAATCCATTAATTCATTTTATTCACATCGAAATGTGGTTGAGAAGATGTTATACCGTTCATATCAAACCGGTTTCGAGAGAAAACGATTCAAATTCAAAGAAATTACTAGGAATAATAAAGGTACAGAAAGAAGGAAAGAAACAGAAGGAAATAAAAACTGAGAACAGAGGAAATGAGAGAAACACAATAAAATGAATGAGTGAAAGAACCAAATGTACTCGTCTGACCGTGGAAAGCATTATGTTACTGTTTAGAAAATCCGACACCGTGAAAGTTGTGCAGTGTATTAACGTAATTCTCTCTAAATACCAACTTATTATGAAGGTCATCTTCCAAAAATTTGATGTGAGCAATCGTTTTTGATATCTACAAAGTTCATGACCCTTAATTTTGTAGTGATATTTCGAGATAAATTTATTCACATTTATGCTAAAAATACTAATCTTTCAGGTCTTTCATTTTTTTACTACTTCGATTCACTGATCGCACTAATTGCACAAAGAGCGCAAGACGGAAAACTTCATTAACTGTAGAGTACATACTTACCTACACTAACTATACCATTGTTTTATTAACAATATCTTTAAAATTCCCTACTGATGGATTCTGTTTGTGGCAGTGCTTACGATAGATAGTTTTGAGATAAAGTTTAAAGATACTGATATTAATCATTATTGTGTTGGTTGCACAAAAATACTGTATTCAGTTTACTACGTTTGTTTTACGCATAGTTAGTGTATGCAGAAAATATATATTTCCTGTAATTTATTAATAGTATTAATGAGTATATACCTTGAAGTATTTTCAGTAGGTTTTGTATTAGAGGGTTTGTGATTAAATTTAGAACGTTTCATACGAAATTAGAGTAAGATAATCCCAGAATGAAGAGACGATAAATATCTACGATGAGTAACACATTTGGGAGATTATGAGTTGGATACGAGGTCTAACAATGGAGAAAAATAGGATAAAATAATGGAATTCTGAGGATAGAGACGACGGTCTCCATTCTTGCAAATAGAAAACAAACAATTTTCCGCACTTGCGCCTGGAAAATAATATCATTTTTTAAATTATATTCCTAAACTTAAATTTATGTATATGAAGAATATGAATCCTTTGCAAAGTTGTTCTTTTTGAAAATAAAAATCCGCAACGGCAGTTTATGAAAAACCTAGAATTTAAAAAATCCATTAAAATTAATTCCATTACTTGTAGGCAAAGTTCACGTGGGATTAGTATTGATTAAGTGTAAATAAATATTTGTATTCTAGGGTAAAGGTATTTGCATCAAAATGACACATTTGTATTCTTGTTTAATAAAGTCACCGACTGCAGTGGCTGAGGACGTCGCGAGCTGACTTCGCATTCTGGACGTCCGGGTTCAATCCCCGTGCCGTTCATCCCGACCGCGGTTTTCGTGATTTCCCTTGTTCATTCAGGCGAATGCGGGAATGGATCTATTGAAAGGCCACGACCGCAAAACGGGCGTCGCTAGCTAAATTCGTTAACTACGTGAAGTCACGAAGATTCAGCGAAATCGAGACATCGCAAGTTCCTTGTTAGGTGACCGACTAGGAACCCTGGAATGTAAAGGCGCCGAGGCCATATTGCCATTTGCAGGACATACAATGATCCCCTTAAGCCAGTGTTGTCAAGGTCGATGCCACGAGCGGGAGTCCGTAGCACGAGTGCCACGACGAAATAGCCTCTCCACGCAATTCATAACCCGGCCGCAAGAGACACCGCCATCACTATAGTAAAACGGCGGGGTTACTACTAGTTTCCTTTCCCAACGCTAGTGGCGCAGAGAAGCTCATGGCATGGCACGGTGCCGCGAGGCGTGCCACTGCCACCTTTAGGAGGCCTTGACACCACTGGCTTAAGCTCTTAATACAAATACAAACCCGAATAAAGAAGCCAGTGTCAAGTTTTTCCCCGCCTATTGCAGCGCGAACCTCCGTCGTGCGGAGGCGAACGCGTGCGGCAGCTCACCTGTCGTAGCTCTCCTCGCGGTCCTGCAGCAGCGTCTCCTTCACCTCCATGCGGCCGCGGCACGTCAGCACCAGGTACATGAGCGCCAGCAGCACCAGCATCACGCCTGCGCACGCGCGCGCCCGTCACCGCCACTGCGGCCTCCCCGCCCTTCACGCCAGGCGCAAGACGAGGCGCAGGTCCGTGACAAGCTGACTCATGGCAGTGGCGTAGCTTCAGTTGGTGTCACCCAGGGGAAAACTAATGGTATCACCCCCCATAAATTAAATATCAATTACTATTAACAAATAGTTTATACATTGTTTAATAAAAATATATTTGAACATGACATTTATTTATTATATACTAAAAACTGCATTTAATTGAGAATAATTGAAATTTAATTGTAAATAAACTAAAACGAAGTATAACTAATTAACAAGTGCATGTTTTTTATAAAATATTATTTTTAAATAAATAATTAAAATTATATAATTCCAATTATAAAATGTTCTCATTAGTGTCACACCTAAAATACTGTCACCCGGGGTTGACCGCCCCTCCCCCTGCCCTCACCTAGCTACGCCACTGGTTTCTGGTAACCACTGCTGGACACGAGAGAACGAGCGCGGATACAATAAGCAGTGGTTATCAGACACTCACCATACCCTGCGTGACGTCACGGACCTGCGTCTCGTTTCGCGACTAGCCTCACGCACAGGGCGAGGCAGCGCTTTCACGCATTCAGGCATTTGACACCTTCACATAAAAAAGGACGCAAGTGCTGTTTTCATATTTTCGAGAAAAATTAGTCTATAGAGAGTATCCGGGGAGGAAACGTGGAAACTTGGAAAATAAGCTCTTAAGACAGTTTTAAGCATATTTTTTCTAATACATTTTTTTGGATATTCTGAATGGCTGAGCCGTAATAAGCACACAAAAATTGATTTAAAAAATACTTTCAATGCAAAAATGTGGATTTCTAAAACATGTAAACACTCCAGGAACATGTAGATTGTTTATTATTTAGAAAAGAAATAAATATATTTGTTTACAAAGAAAAATTAATCCAGAAAATAAAAGAAACGCCCAATTTACACAATTCGACTGCATTCTGTTCCTGTGCGTTAATTTTTCTTTGTGAACCAATATATTCATTTCTTTTGTAAATAATAAACAATTTCCATGTTTCTGGACTGTTTATGTGTTTCAGAAATGCAATTTTTTGCATTGAAAGTATTTTTAAACCAACTTTGGAATGCTTATTACGGCTCAGCCATTCGGAATACACAAAAATTTTGTTAGAGAAAATATGCTTCAAATTGTCTTACGAGCTTATTTTCGAAGCTACGACGTTTCCTCCCTGGACACCTTGCATCACTATAAAGAATGCATCTCCTTGTTAATGTTATAGGGATTAATTCATTTATTATTATTATTATTATTATTATTATTATTATTATGATAAAAACTAAATTTAACAGAAGTGGCACTTACATCCTTTTTTATTTCAAGCCTTCATTTCAACAAAATAGAAGTAGAGATCATGGGATGTGGTCGAAATAAAATAAAACATTAAAACATTCAATTTGCCGAAGTTTCGGAATATTTTTATTGCATCCTCAGGGCTAGTGATAAAATATAAAGAACAGAACTATAAATATACATATAGCAATACAACAAAATAGTTCAATTAAAATATGAATATTGATTGTCCAATTTCAATTGGACTATTATGTTGTATACCCTCTGCATATAATTATAGTATTGTTGTTCTTTATGTTTTACCACGAACCCTGGGGATGGAATAAAAATCTTCCTAAAGGTCAGTAAATTGAATGTTTTAATTTGCTCCGACCAAATACCATGATCTCTATTTTCAGTTTCTACTGCATGGTCGTGAATATAAAAAGGTTAATTTCTACTAAGAGGCTTTTGTAAATATTTTAATTTTAAAATGTTTATTTCTAATTCACAGGGCAAGTTCTCGGAATATAAACAAATTGATTGCAATTCATGAAGAAGTGATGCAAAATCTTATAATTTAATACTTATAAGATCCTTTCAATTTAAAATGTTTACCATGCTCCCCTTTTATTTTTCCATCTATAAAAATTATATCAACATAGCTCAATTCTGGTTTTAAGTAGTTGAATGCATCAGTGAGAGCCATAAGCCACAATTTTGAGATTTCAAGTTGACCTTCATTCCCTCTGAGCAATCTATTTCCTAACCAGCATTTAAGGTTTCCGTTTTCTAGACATAAAGCAGTACAACACACGAGTAATTTTCTTGGCTCTACATTGATACGTATATGTGCATCAAACATTGAACGATTTGTATGTGAAAACTATGCGAGTGTGGACTACGATTATATCTCTCTAACATACTATAATTATATATGTTGTAGCCCATTTGGTATTCAAAAACAATGCCTTTATGAATCAAGTAGGACGCTATCAAAGAACTAATCAGGATCATGTTTACGTGCTCTTACACACGAAAATTAATATTCAGAGTTTTGGAAAGAGTTCAATTCAATCCTGCGCCTTCTATGTCGTATATGAAAGGAGCTGTGAACGGTAAACAGGGCGAAGCAATTTAAAGATGAGAGGCGCGGCAACGTCAAAGACTTGTGATGACAAAAGGCCGCGCGAAATGTCAGGCTGGAGCGACGTGCATGCGGAGGCGGCAACGCAGGTGGCCTTTGCGCGCGCGCGCACTTCGCGCTGAGACTTCCTTGAGGGCCTTGCGGTCCGCGCCCCTGCCCCCGCCCCCGCCACGGCGGCAATCGATTGACAGCGGAAGGATTGGAACAACAGGCACCGCTCAAGGAAAGACAAGGTTCGTTCATTTTTGTTTCTCGGCATGTCAACTGTTTTGGTCATTAGTCTCCTTCATCTAAACGTCAAAGGATCGGCAAAGGTGTCTCGGAACACTAACTGATATCACTGCAGTGTCTCTGACTGGGAGGTCCTAGGGTTCGAGTCCCGACGGTGGCAGGTTATTCGAGACTAGCTTGAGAGCTAGGTCGAATTCAGCCGCTGTCTGGAGGATAATTGTAGCGAACGGCTGCTCCGTTCGGTAGTTTTCGGTGGTTTTTCCGATCAATACCAGGGGAATGCCGAGCAGTATCCTAACAAACGGGCCGCTGGACTGCGCTGGATCTTTCTTTCCCCTTCCTTGCCCTATCCTCACCCCTTACTTACACACACGTACACTCACATGCACTATACTACCACATTCGTCGGGAGATCAGTTAGGAGCTTAGGGCTGGTCGCGGCCGGGGAAGTGTCCGGCAAGGAGCCCCGCTGGTGGGAGATATCTGGTTGAGGAAAATCTCTGTAAGCCGAGCCGTAGCTCGCCGCCGATCTCAACAGACAACGAGGGAATATCACCGTCAACTTACACTATAAAAATATACTACACTTACGGGAATAATGTCCTTAGCTGTTGACGGGCCACGAATTACCAATCATTCTACACGACGTTTTGCAGGGGTGGCTCCCCTCCAAGTATTTCGCCAGCGGGGCAACGCCCCAGCCGGCGCAAGGCCTGAGCACCCGACTGGTTTCAAGACATGTGTGGTAGTGTAGTGCATGCAAGTGTGTGTGAGTAAGGGGGCATGATAGAACTAGTGGTTCTACAGAATGGCACAAACTTTCCCGTATTAGTTTTCTATTTCTTTGGGTCTTCGCTAAGTATTCGGAATTGCCACATACTCTTTCTTGCCAACTGTTATCTATCACCGCCAAAAGTACATTTTTTGTCATTTTCTTAATTTTTCGTTTTCCTATTAGTAGAACGGAAATATTAATTTTAGAATATTAAAGAACACAAAAACCTAATCATAAATAGCAATTTTCTTTTAAAAATTATGTGCCGTTTAAGAGAATATGGCGTTTTAGAGCTACTAAAAATGCAAAATTTGAAGCTCATTTTCACAGAAAAGTTTTGAGTTTTCAAAATACTTTATTTGAAATTATTTCAAGAACTTACACTCACAAATATAATAATCTTTACAGATTGCTGGTAATGTGCATATTAAAGATGTGAGAGATCTTTCAAAAAAATTACATATACATAATATTTGAAAAAAACAAAAAAATAAATCAAAATAAACTTTACCTCATACTAAAGAGTGTAATTAGCACTGCCTATTAGATACATTTGAAGAAAAAATTTGGAGACATATATGAGAAAATGGTGTCTGAGCGTTTCTGAAAATGTGGAATTTTGAGCTCCTTTTCACAGAAAACCGTTGTGTTTTGAGAAACTTTACTTGACATTATTTAAAGCGCTTATACTCGAAAATATAATAATGTGAAAATATCGCCGATAATGTAAATATTAACGACGTGAGAGACAAGTAAAAAAATCCATTTTTCCGATTTTTGAAAAAACAAAAGAATAAAGCAATATGAGGTTTGGACATCTCATAAAATACATTAGTCTCTATCCCTATCGAAAGTTTAAAGAAAAATTTGGAGCCGTTTTTGAGAAAATCTTGTTTTTGTGATTTTTTAATATTGCACATATTGCACGCAATGTTGCGCAAAAACTACTAACATTTTCAAAAAATGCACTTAACCTTAATGAAAGAACTCACTTTGAACAACAAATGTTATTTGAGAGAAAAATGTCTTTTTTCAATTTTGTAGTTCCAGAATGACGCCGAAAAAAATTAAAATTTTTGCAATTATCGAAAATTAAGAGTTATCCGCGAAAATTGGACCTATGCCTTAATAAGTGTATTTTACTTTATTCTTACAAAAAATTTAAAGAAAAAATTTGAAGCCTTTTTTGAGAAAATTTTGAAAATGTCCACGGGGCTTCATGTAAAGTACCCCCAAATTTTACAGAATATTTTTTAAAATCTCAAAGCTTTGACTAAAGCCATATCGACCGGGGAATATCCATTTTGGAAGAAATCGTACGTATGGTTTAGGCGCTAGCAGTGTTCACAGACGGACGGACAGACGGACGTTTTCCTTTCAATTGGGTTTTCGGTATCAAGGACGTAGAAAACAGGGTTTTTGGCTACACCACGTGTTAGGGGATTTTTTTTCTTAATTTAGCAACTGGTTTTATCCACATCTTCGTTTTCACGGCCCGGCAGTTAATTTTTTTCCGCCGAAAATTGGCCATTTTTTCGCGCAGCATTACCTAACTTTCCCTATACTACGTATATCACTCCGTGTATACGTACGTATAAGGGAAAGTAAAAAGGAGGAGGAAGGAATGATCGCGCGACTTGTTTTTTAGGGTACTGCTCCAGCATTTCCTTGCTAGTGATAGGAAAAACATGGAAATCTACGGATCAGAGCACCCGAACGCGAAAATTCTTCTCCCAACAGCGACTGATTTTGTTCTCAATCTCTAGCTAGTGTCGAAAATTCTCCACCATCAAGACTGAAATTCTTGGTCCTCCCGGTTAGAATCGCTGCAAAAACAGCAGTAATACTGGCTCTGAGCTAAACTAATCAGGTGAAAAAGTAAGAGAAATGCGTAAAGGAAGCAGAGAGAAGTTTGCCGCCTCCTCAAAATCTAAAAAACGCTAAAATTTAGTTGACTCATGTATCGAACGTTACATTCGTGCACACAAACGTTCCAGGCAAAAAACTTTGGGGTTTGATTTACGACGAGGGTTTTGCAAGACCTAAATGGCAATGCTTTGTAGGAAAAGATACAACGTTCTCTGAAAGGAGTAAGAGGATTAGACGAGTAACATGGAATAGTCATATTTCGAAGTATTATTCGATGTCTTTTACCACTGGACTTTGAAATCTCTTTCTAAATTTTTTATCCCTCCAGACAATGCGAATATCATGTTTCAAAGGACGATTCGTCAAAAATATATACGCCTTGGGAAGGACTTTGCGCTAATATTAAATTATTCAAAAAACGCAAGTTTACAGGAAGAGGCATGGTCGCAGGAGTACGCAGTGCTCCCCAAGAGCATGCACCATTTCCCCCCAGATATTCGTAGAAATTAAGGCTCAACGTTCATTTTTTATTCTTCACACGACGATTTAATCCGTAAACAGCTCCTTCGTGAAGCTGCAGAGTCTAGAGAGTAGTAAGTTGTTCAGTGTTTTCTAGCTCAGAATGCTGCAAAATCATTTAAAAATGTATTAGTGGGAGAATAAGACCATCCCATGCTGGCCCTTGAGAGGGGGATCTGCCCAGGTCGCATAACAACTGTAAACGTGATGCAAAGCGTATCCCAATGCATTCAATAGGTTTGAATATAATAGCTCTGAACCAACTAAGCGGTCCTCCAATATATTTCCTATATAGGTCTATATTTTACTAAGTTATGGTAGTTGATTAGTTAAAAGGATCGTTTACATAAGAATATTTTATGGTTGCGGATCAAAATAGTTATTTATGATACAAGTGGTTAAAGTGACCTTTTATTTTGCGAGTAGGAAAAAGAGATCACGACCTATTGGCCTCCTGTCGCATTCCTACGAGCAAATTAAATAAATTTTTCCACGTTTGTCATACATTTTTAGAGAGCACTTCGGTGTTTCATTCTTTTTCATTCAAGTATACAAATCATTTGAAGACTTTGGGACAATAACATACTATGCCACATTTGTGTTGAAATTGAGATACTAGTGTTTTCGGTGCCTTATAGATGTATCTAGATGCTGTTCTTTTATTTCAACGATTAGCCCCAAGATGGCAGTGTAATTCATAAATTCATGTTCTTATGCTGTGTTGAATACCGTGTCTAAACCTTTACTCTCCGTTTTCTCAATACTTACGTATTGTGGCATAGCATGTTATTGCCCCGAGGTCTTCGTTTAATTGTGGCCTATTTTATGATAAGATCAGTAGAACCTCAGGCGGTCAGCCGAAAGTATTTGGCTTTCATTCTAGTATTTTGTCTGAGCATCGTTTCATTGTTAACACTAGTCATAATTTGATAAAAATTGAACACTTATCAGGCCCGGAAAGAACCGTTTTCAATAGTGGTTGTCTAGAAACATGTTAATATCAGCATGCAATACTTATTGAAACATCATGTTAAAGACTTAAGTTACAAGAATTGCAAGAAACGTCGACCCTCTCATTTTATAAATAAATTAATGAAAATTTTCTTAAATTATTTTTTTCGTCTGGCACACAGGTGCTTACATGAGGAAGGGCGATGAATTAGGGTGGCATTGTACTCGTGTTCGGAAATATCAGATGAATGTAGCCGTCAAGGTCGATGACAATGGAACGGTAGTAAAATGTTATCAGAGAGGCAGCGCACTGCCATCTCGAGATGAAATTGTAAATGAAAATGGAGTCTTCCAAACGTCAAAAGCTGTTTCTTGCCCATTGTTTGAATTGTTGAACAGTGTCGTTCACGAAAATGTCGAAATAGCCGTGACAATGACATTTCTGGGCCGAACCAAAGAAACGACAGGTAAAGCAATGGCTGGAGCGGAGAAGGAGCAGGCTGGTGGACATGAAAAAGCGTCGAGAAGAATGGGGGCGGAAACCTTGCAATGAAGGTAACGGTGGCGGCGGCGCGGCGATTCTCCAATCCGCTCCCCAACGGCGCACAGTAGGCAGAAACGACGCCGGAGGTAACTAAAATATTTTTCCAGGTGAGAAACAAGCGTTTTAATCCGAAAACAAAACATTTGAAGGCTAACTAAAAAGAAGCTAAAATAACTTTGTCTTTGTTTTCAGTTTTTTTATCACGATGAGAAGTGTGCAAATTACACTAGACACCAAGTGTCCTTGAATCTAGTGAATGGAGCTAAAAGCTTACATTATATTTTCCTCTATGTAGTTTGATGAATAGTTTTTTGTTTTGGGATTAATTACTGTGACATCTCTTGACAAAGTGAAAATACGGAGTGTGAAAGTTAAATCCATTTTACATTTTACAATACCATTTTGTAAAACATTATCTATTGCATCATCAATCTTAAAAAAGACAAGCATTTTAAGGTAAAAGTTTTACTTTCCATCTGATTTTCCCTGCGTGGAGACACTTTCGTCGTTTGGGCCCTGGCGTTTGTGGCGCGAGGGAGCAGGAGAGGCGGTGGAAATGCCCGCTGCAGCCGGAATCGCAGTTTTATGGAGCGCAGTTTGTCGCGAGGGCGGGGCGGGAAGAGGGATGGCGGGGTGGGTAGCGGCGGTGCTGGGCCGAGGCGGGCAGGGCCGAGGCGGGCAGGGCCAAGGCGGGTCCGAGGTTGGGCCAGAACGGCACTGGGGCGCGTAGAGCGCGGCCCGGGCGGGCGAAGCGGGGCCGCGCGGACTGGATGGAACGGGGCGAGGTGGGACGGGGGGTTGCGTGTTAGGGTGAGTCGGAGAGGGTGGGTCGGGGTCTGTCCGGGAGGTGGTTCGGGGCGGTCGGGGCAGGTAGAGCGGGGTGGGGCGGGGCGGGGCAAGTGAGGAGGAGCAGGTGGGACGGGGTAGGGCGGGGCGGCGCGGAGTGGGACGTGGTGGAGCGGGGTGAGGCGCGGCGGGGGGGCAGGAGCAAGACGGGCAGGAGCGGGGCAGAGCGAGGAGAGGCGGGGTGGGGAGAGGCGGGCTAGGGCGGGGCGGGGCGGGGCGGGGCTGGGCTGGGCCGGTCGGGCTAGGAGGGATGGGAGAGGCGGAGCGAGGCGGGGCGAGGCGGGGAGAGGCCGAGCAGAGCGGCCCGGCGGGGCAGGGCGGAGCGTTGCGGGGCGGGGCGGGGTGGGGCGGAGCGTTGCGGGGCGGGGCGGGGTGGGGCGGGGCGGGGTCCCGCGCAATGAAAGAAAGGGCGCCGCAGAGGGCCAGCAGAGGGATTTTCCAGGTCCGAGCGCTCTGTCGCGAGGGGTCTTTCCGAGCACGCCGCCATGAAAGGGCGCGGCTGCCCATCCCACCGCTCTACCAGCCTGCAGAATTATGGGCGAGGATAATCCCCACGAAGTTTTCTTCCGTCAAATACATTTTACGAATTCTTGGAAGTCTCAAAATGGTCACTGAGCAGAAATGGCTGAGGATGTTCAGGAATTTTGTTTATTTGATTTCGGGTTAACCTTTCCCTCGACGTGACCCTGAATTTCAAATTAACCACTCATGTGACAGAGATAGAGGCAGAGAATATTACACGGCACATAAAATTAGTACAAGAAAAGTTAAATTTGATAAATACCGCCTATAAGCACTCAAAATTCAATTATAAATGTAGTTTTTGCTATTTTAAATGTTAGTAACTTTTGAAGTATTGACCTTTAAGTTTTGGTAAAACCTTTTAGCATTTTTTGCCATATGAAAAGTACATGATATGTACAATCTTGTACCTACCACGGACATTAACTGGTTCTAATGATCTCGGCCAATAAGAAGCCTTCGGCCAAAGGCCTTCTGGCTTTCTGTCGCCGGTCGATCATTAGAAGCCTTTTAAGGTCCTTGGTGCGTAAATAACTATTAAATAAATGTGTGAACGGAATAATGTATGAAAACCGCTCCGTGCAAAGACCTCCATTTGCGTGGGGCGAGCGCTCGGCGCGTGCTCACCTGCCACCGAGGACAGCCAGAGGCGGTGCGGGCGCACGAACAGCGCCACCGAGAAGGCTGCGTACAGCACGCTCTTCTTCCACAGGTCGATCCACAGCACGGCGTCCCAGCAGCGCAGCCCGGGGCTGTACTCGTTCCTGCGACAGGCCAAACAGGAAGGGATTGGTTAGTGAATCCGGGACGGGAAGAAAGGGGTCCACGCCCTCCGTCATGTCGTCAAACCTACGCAACGCATCGCATCGCATCGCGTGAAGATTGGAGCAGCACACCGCTGGCATCTGAACACCGTAGCACACGTCCATTTTCTGTAATCAGACTTCACATACCGGAACATGTTTAAACTTGTCTCTACGAACAGTGGTATTAATGGTTCGTATTCCACGTATCGCTGTGTCGTGACATTGATTGATTGATCAGTGATTCTGTGTAGATCCACTGTTAAGGTTGTTATTACGGTAAGTATAGTGCATGCTTTATTGCGGGAGGTGACGGTGATCCTCTCCCTATGGATGGCGAGGTCATGCGCCAACCTACGTCGGCTTGTAGTTACTTCCCCAACCAGGAATCTCCATTCAGTCAGTCTGTCTGTCTTTCGGCGCAACAACCTGTGACGAAGTCTGGGCCTACCAACGGTGTCCCAGGTTTCGGTTGCAGGGTACGTGTGGTTAGCACGTAGGCGTTCCTAAGCCGTATTCTCGACTTCTCAACCTGAGACGTGCATTTTCTCTTCGTCACACAGCAACATATACTGGGACATTGGAAGGAAAACGTGTACGTTGATCTTACCCGACCGGGAATCGAACCCGGGGTCGCGTCATGGAAACAAAGCATACTGACCATGAGCTGTCCGGGAGGGCGAATACAATCGGTACGCGCAGGAAAAGGCGGAATAACCCAAATATTTGCAATTTTCAGTCAAACTCGAACCCGTTTCATTGTCTTTGCATTTTTTCCAAATACTTGGGTATGGAAATCATAGTCTCCTCTCACATGGTAGGAGGTTGCCCAGTTTTCAATCAATTTCTGCGTGCATTGAAAAGAAGTAATGTAGATTTCGCAGGTAGTCTGAACTCGCAGATACTTAAAGCAGTAAATCATCAATGCCACTTCCCATTTTGGATAATGATGGGATGATCGTATCACAGAAGCTATGTTTCTGTATTTAAAGAGAAATTCTTTAATTCCCTCTAATACCAATAACGGCAGATTTCATTACGTCAAAATTGACTCTTCATGGTGTTCTATTTTAATTTTTACCGTGAATTGTTTTGTATACTTTATATTTGTTATTTTTGGCATAGTTAGTATAATCAAAATGTATTATTCTAAGTTTACCAAATGTAATTAATTACAAATATGTTTTCAGGTATTAATGTAAATACGAACGAAACATTGATATTTGTCGAAAGGGATTGGAAACATATTTTTATTACGCGTGATTTATATCTCAAATAGTATATTAAACAACAACAAAATAATTATATTTTGATTACAATTAATTTCACCCGTCAAAACGGGCGAGGAACTAGGAGTTCGTCAACACGGTCGGCTCATTCTGACGCAAACATTAAACATGATAAGCGGCATCCGGAACATCAGTGGTCATCGTAACTCCACCGCCGATTCCACTCCTCCCCGTCACCGTCACATAGATTCTATCACGAATGATCGTGTACCCATCATCCCCATTCCCTCCCCAAACACTGCCTCCGCCTTCACCCATTTCTCTCACTTCCGTCTCCACCGCCACCTCCGTTACTGCTGTCGCCACGCAGCGGCTGAGTTTACCTCAGATCAGTGGTGTCAAGTACAGGTCTGCATTCTCCGCGATTTGTACCGACCAGCGCTCGCTCGCCTCTCTTCTCTCGAGACCACGCGTTCGACTGTCCTTCGCAGCGGACTCCCGGGAGCCGGCGGCCGACCGAGACGCGGCCGGTTGTCGACAACCGGCGGACCCCGTTCAAGCCACTGCGTCTCGCAACAATCGGCGGACACGTCGGAGTAAATATCTAATGCCAAGTTTCAGAAAAAGGAAGGAGTATTGAATGGTTTTTAAAATAAATGACCAATAATTTCGTTTTTTTCAAAATTTAATACATAGACGAATTTTAATATTAATTTTCAAATAATACATTTTAATATAAAATAAGAATAAAAAGCTTTAAAAATCGACTCCTCGGACGCACTGGAGAACCTCAAGTGGATCTATAGCAGTTCTGCCTGTGACTTCAAAGGAAAGATATTCAAAAGTTTTAGAGATAAATTCCGTTCTTTGTAATCACTAGGCATGGGATGTTTCGGAAATTGCCTATTTTATTCTAATGAACATAAAATCATTAATTTTCCTTCATTTTATATGGTACAAATACAAATGCTCTGCTAAATTTAGATGCAAGTGCAATGAAATATATTAGTACCTTTCCCTTCCACTTTTGTATTTTATTGTCTTTTTCCAAATATTTTTGTTGTTGGTGTTGTTGTAATTTTCAGGCATCTGAGACGCAGGTCATAGTTTCTTAATCCGGCAGTAGGCGCGCGGGGTGCCTCAGTCACCCCAGCATTGTTTTGAGTTCATTGTACTTTTATTTATAATCTTCCGAGCTTCTCAATACCTTTCGAGGAAACACATATGTGCACATATCTCGACCCTTATCTTTCAACTGGTTCCTGTCCTTTTCTGGAAAGTTCGTTGCAAAGGCGATGGCGCGCTGCGAAGGAGCCACCGAGTCACCTCGCTCAACCTTTGTTATCGCTTCCTGCCACGCTGTTCACAGTAGTTCACCCAAAGGAAGGGGGTCTCATGGAGCTTCAATACTAGAAGCCAATACTAGAAGCCAATGATTCACAATTTCAGCTTCTACGATTTTTTAATTACAATTAATCACTTATCTTGTATTGAAACGAAAAATAATGGAGTAATTGAAAAATATTGTACTCGTACATATAAAACTTTATATGCATCATTTCGTGAATACATACTTTTGCTGAATTTAAACTAATGTTAAACGTATGTATAAAATAATAAATAATGTATTTTGAAGTATTGAGTTGAATAGGCTGATGTGCTGTGACCGCTGTTGTTTGGTCGCCGACTCAGTTGACAAATTCAGAGGCCATGGCGTCTTACATCAACTATTTCACAATAAATTGGTACCCCAATGACGACAAGACGTTTTGAGACAAGGAAAATAGTACCTACCTCATTTTTGTTTAGCATATGCGTTTTTCGTATATACTCGTGAAGTTATGACCAAATATTGATTGTATTTAATAAATATGCCTTATATTCGGATTTGTAAGAAACTTAAATGACATTACAATTGGTACGCAACGAAGTATCTTCCCTTAAGCACTACAAATATATAAAAAATATAAAAATCCATGGAATGAAGGTTTTAATTTATTTTCAGGGTCTTTGTTTGCCTTAATTCTTTCAAAAAGTGTATTGTTTGTCTCTACAAAATTATTTCCAGTCAATCGATAAATTGTTACTTTTCAACAAATTATTCATTTAATTGAAATTGTATTTTCTTTCGATTACAATAAATTCAAAAAGAGTTGCGATCATTACATATACGACGACTTTATATCCCGTACATGCATTGAGGGGCGAAGCTACCGTGCAGGCAGGCGCCGGTCGAGTGGTCGTGCGGCCGTGCGCCCGAACGGCCAAGCGCTCGAGCGCTCGGCGACTCCCGAGTCTCGGCGGGAGCCGCAAGGCGGCCGGTCGAAATGTCCGTTAAACAGCTATCTCTTCTCCCCCAAGCAAGGTCCCCCTCCCTTCGCCGAGCGTCGGCGCGGAGCCCGAAAGTCTTGAGCGGTTGTTTTCGCCTGATTGCAGAGCTCTAGTGTCAAGGTCCATGCCACCAGCGGGAGTCAACGCTATCCCTACTGTACGGTGTTACGGTGTTATTAATAGTCCCCTTTCCCGACGCTAGTTGCGCAGAGAAGCTCGTGGCATGCTACGGTGCCACGACGCGTACCACTGCCATCAGTAGAAGACCTTCATAATACTGCCTTAGATCCAGCATTACCGCTGCCTCTGGAGCAATTCGGACCATGAGATCGTAGGATTTGAGTCCCGACAGGGGCAGATTTTCGACACTCGCTAAATAGCTAGGTCAGCCTTTCTTTTCACCTTCCCCCTACGTCGCAGTTCCGCTGACTGGAAGAGAATATCAGCTGCCGGTTGCTCTGATCGGTAGGTTTCCGTGGTTTCTCCGATCAATAGCAGGTGAATGCCAGAGCAGGACCCTGACAACCAGTCCAAGGATCACGCGCTATCTTTCCTTCCTCTTCCTTGTATCCTTTCCCTTTATACATAAGTCGAGAGTCCAGAGCACAACTTACAAGCATTACCTAACACACACGTTCGTAGCCTAGAGCTTCTCCCGGCTGGAGCACTGCCCATCGGGGGAGAGATATCTGGATCGGGAAATTCCCCGCAAGTCGACGTTTCTGTTGACGCGGGACCTCGCCATCAGAGGAGAAGGAACATCGCCACCTCCCGCGATAAAACATTCACTACTACTCAAAAAGATTAACAACCATAAGCTTTGCCTTGGTAGGAAACATTAATCATATCGTCGTCACGCGGCTGTTTTGGCCACAAGGCGATGGCCTTCACTCATTGATCACTTCCCTCGTCTCGATCGTCGTCACGCCTCGGTTTCCGCAAACACTGCTGCCGCCCCAGCCTTTCTTTTCACCTTCCCCCTACGTCGCAGTTCCCTTCGCTGATTCCGTTCCACCGCGGTCACGAATTCATCACATTTCCTTCCCCTCCAACGTCGCCTTCGAACATCACTTTCGCAAATATAAACAAAATTGTCATGTCTAATTTGCACACTCGGCTGGCATTGTTTTTTATTAACACCCGCCGAGTAGAACACCAGTTTTGCATACCCCAGCAAAGCCATCGACGCCGTCTCAAATCCTCGCGTCGCCTCCGACACACCGTTCTCGTCGGCTAAGAAGAGTTCAACCGCTGTCTGGAGGAACATTCTAATGGCCGACTGCTGTGATTGGTAGTTTTGCGTGGATTCTCCCATCAACACCAGGAGAATACCAGAAAAGTACCCCAACACACGGGCCATGGAGAGCGTGCGATCTTCCCTTCCCTTTTTCTTGTTCTTATTTACACATGCACATGCACTTCACTACATTTTTCGGGAGATGATTGACACAGGGCAACAACCAAAAAACTTTTTGTACGTGTTCACCTAATTCTTATCATTTTAAGTGTGCTGATTCCAAAAATAACAATAAAAATTTTTCACCCACCATTTGTTCAGATTTTAACATTTTATCTGTATAGCTAGGCAAATGCTGCTCAGAATATCTAGATATGTATGAGATGCAGGAAGTTGTAAATTCCCATATTTACTATGTGAATGGGATGGTAGGGCACGAGATTAGCATTAGTCTAGAAAGAATTGGCCTGTAACAAAATCATTAAACCCGAGGGAAAAGAACATTCTACGGGTACATATGGTGGATCAACACATGATTCTCCTACCTCCATTGCAAATAAAATTAGGTCCCATGAAACTATTACCTTAACTAAAGATGAGCAGTGTTTCAAGTACCTTTGTGAAAAGTTTAGGCAATTTGTCTGCAGCAAAATTATTAAAAGAGGGTATCTTCATTGAGACTGATATTAGAAAAGTGATGTTTGATCCCCAATTTGAACTGCATTTGACAGAAAATGAAGCGTAGAATGCTTTTAATCACGTTGTGAATAAGTTCCTAACCAACAAAAAAGACCAAGATTATCCTGCAATTGTTGCCAATATGCTGAAAGATTTGAAGAAATTGAGATGTTTAATGAGCCTCAAGGTTTACTTCTTAAACAGTCATTTACAATTCTTTCCGGACGATTTAGGTGATGTAAGTGAAGAACAAGGTGTAAGTTTTCATTAAGATCTGAATGTGATGAAAAACGTTATCTGGGACGCTGGAACACCAATAAGATTGGAGATTACTATTGGTCACTTCACCGAGAGAGTCAGCAAACGGCGTAGAGGAGAAAGAGCTATTTCAGGGGCTTTAATGAAATGAGGCAAAGAAAATATACGCAAAGGGACATGTAAAGACTTTGTAGAATGTAATGTTAAGAATATAAAGCCATCTTCTATGTTTAAATAAAGTTCTGTTGGTATTTTAGAGAACGTTTATTTTTCACTTTATTAGCTTATATAGCATATTTTCCCATAGCTAAATATATCAAATTCTGACCAAACTGTGGGTGATGGAAAGCAATAGAGTTCAGTTGCGGATTCAGCACCCAAAAGACTATAAAAATCAGCTATTAAGATTTAAAAAGTTTTTTGAAACACTTTTTTGTTGGCCTGTGTTATTAGTGTTTCCGGGCGCGTCAACTGCTACGGTCATTGGTCCCGTAAGTATGTAGTGTGTGCTGTTTGCTCGGGAGGTGGCGGTGATCCTCCCCTGCTGGATGGAGAGATCCAGCACCGACCTACCGTCAGCTAGCAGGGTTTTCCCAACCAGGTATCTCCTACCAGAGGGCCACCGTCACAGCCAAGTTTCGGGAGGTTAGAGCTTATGTTAGCTGGGGTGGTAGGTAGGAGCTGGCCCGCTGGTAGGAGATACCTGGTAAGCGAAATGCCCGCTAGCAGACGGTAGGTCGGCGCCGGATCTCCCCATCCAGCGGGAGAAGATCATAGCCCCTTCCCACGATAAAAACACAGTCAACACTTACGGATCTAATGACTTTAGCAGTTGACTCGCCTGAAATAAATAAAATAAATAAATAAATAAATGTTTTTATTGGTGGCGAGGCTCAGGCTATTTAGCCTGCTCTTCCGCCTGACCACTTTCAAAAATTTTATATTACAGTTTATTTTATGATAAAAGGAGACCATTCAATGAGAAATACGTACGCAATTTAGATGAAGGGTTTCTCACATGGGAAGCAGGAGTGAGAGCGAGGGAGGAAGACGTTGATAGAACTAATCAATCAATGCATCCCACCTTCGGCCTCCGCCGCCCAAGCCTGCGTTTCCGGCGCTGCTGTCGCTTTCGCCTCCGCGTCCGCCCCTTCCCCGGCGCTTCGGCGCTCGTCGCGCTGATGGTAATTCGATTTGAGGGAGTTCCCCGCAGCCTCACCTGCTGCGCCTTGCCCGCTCCTAATTAGGCCCCCCCCCCCGCCTGCCCCCTCCCGCTCGGATGCTGCGCGCTCGCCGGGCCCCTCGTCCGGAGTTGCCAGCGGAGACGGTTCCCAACTGTGACTGTTTGGATTACCCGCGCTCTGGATGCGTACGTAAAATCAAGTAGTTTCTAACTGGTGCGACAAATCCCCTGCAAAGAGCTGAAGGAGGATTATACTGATTGTTTAGAGAACTACTTCAGTTAGTTATTCATCTGACCATTTCAATGTTCTGGATTATGAGTAGTATAATTATTTGAAATGGCGGAAGCTTCATTGAACCCTTTTGAGAAAGTTTAGTTATAGTATACTTTCAAATTCTGAAAAATTAAGTAATGCTGTTTTGGAAAACAGCTTATTCACCTCTTGGCACATGAAATCATTTCTACATACGCAGAATATTTAAGAATGATAGAATTAGGTGGAGCACCTTTCTGGAAAATTTTAAGGAGCGGTTTTTCTTTGAGATATTAAAATATACTGGAAAGTAAAACGCTTCACCGTGCAAGGATTTTTAATTGATAGCTAAAGTGTTCTTAAACTGTCAGAGGTTAATGGGTATTTCTGAAGCAGTATTATAAATTGGATCACTATAATTTCTGTTTTAGAAGGTTCTCACAAGATTAAATGATCACAGGTGTTGTCATTGCCAACAATGTTGGCAATGACAACACCTGTGATCATTTAATTTTAAATGCCAACGACATTTCACCACTAAACCAATATTCTCACAAAGATATTCTTCGTAAAGAATAAACTTGAATGCGCACCTCGGCGAGTGAATAGTTAGTTTATTGACATCTCAACTCCCAGAGCGTGGGTTCCATTCCGGACGAGGTACGTGACTAAATATTTGGTTAACGCTCTTTGAAAATTGGATGCGCAAGATGAATTTCACTAGTAAATTAACATATCTAGCATCGTCATTTTGATCATGAAAGAAATGATTTGGCTTGGTGACCCAAGCTTCTGCACCATCAGGGAGATTATTTTTATGTCTAAATTGGCCTCTGAAAATTTACCAGCAAATTTATTGATAAACTTAGATTTTTTTAAAGTTTAGCACATACAAATTGCTGTGCACCTATGCTGGAGTATTTCGCAGGACTTTCAATTTATAATATCAAATTATTTACAAAGCAAATAATTTGAACGATTTGACATTTAAAGTAGAATACAATAATTTTCTTCGCGATGACTCACCTGTAACGTAACTGAAGGTTTATATCTCTAACTAGTAGTTAAAACAGGATGAACATGGAGTAAGGTTAAAGACAATTTATAATTGTTTTCAAGACAAATTTTTTGACAATATTTTTGAAAATTTTCTATTGAAACTGGATCGCTAAGTGTTAAATACTGCAAAAATGATAATGTTTTCAATTCAAAATATTTTGGACGTCATCGGATGTTGTAGTACATTAACATAAAACATGATACGTGGTTTCATAAGTCTTTTCACACATACATATCGGTAACTCAATAAGACTGAAGGAATGTAGTTTGAAATTCGAGTTGCCATGTCCATGTCCATAAAATTGTCTTTCTTGACGGATGAAACCATTTTCTATATTTACTAACGAAATCGACATGAAGAAAATAATATGTATGTAGCCCTTTTAAACGAGAATTCAATATGTCTTCCCAAATTTGAAAAATTAATTTGGTGACGTGACGCCACTTTTTTAGAAAAGTATTTCCAAGAATTTCCGTATTGATGTAGACTTCTAGATTTTTCTGGAGTTCTGGTCTAATTGCAAATTTGAGAAATTTTAAATTAAAAGCCATCAATCACTGAGAACTTGCAAGGCATCCGTAGAAATTGTTCTGCATAGTCTTCTCAGAGCTAAAAGAACTATTCGCTGTATTGAAACTACAAGTGTTTTGTTGTGCGCGCGTGTTGCACAGTGAAACCAAACTGAAACCAAATAATAAAGAAATGGGACAAAATTCCTTTATAAAGTTGAAGATATCGATGATTAATTTTATATAAAAGTTTAGAAAGACGTTAAAACTTGAGGAAATGTTGACTTGCATTGCCACAATAGCAACGAATGTGCCTTTTAAAATTGAAATTAGTATCTAACAATATACCAATATACTTGTATGATGTCTTTTTTGTTTGTTTGCCATATTCGAGGAGGGCCACGAACATTAATGTGATTTCATATAAACATGAAACATTGAGAAGTTTCATTAAAATGTTAGTTTAGTGAACCAAATAAATCCAATGCAGATACATAAAAAGCAAAATTCAAATACCTACCTCAATCAAAATATAACAGTCACAAAGATTAACTGAAAACATCGGGCGTCATGGGCATGAATAAACAAATCAGAAATAATTGCAACTCTCCAAAAGTTCTCGAGTACTTTCCGTGAGCAGATTAAAAAATTAAAATGATAATTCAAATGTATTTGTATGAATGAATAATCACTAGAAATCGACGGAATACAAAGTTTGCAAAAGCGTATTTTTTAATTGAGATGGGTGAAGTAGCCCTTCATTTACTACGCAGTGTAGCGAACCATTAACTGTTGTGTATTATACAAATTTATGTTGATATCGCATTCTGTGCCTTGCTTTAAAATGTCACGTTTCTGAAACAGGCGATATTTCAATGGTACGGTTTGTTTTATAAATTAATTTCAAATATTGAATTGCGGCGTGCCTACATTTGGTAAAGTTCTAGTATATATAACCGTGTTACTGGCAACAAAGAAAGATTTGACAACAGTAGATTGTATATATTCGTGTCATCTATAGATTATGAAAACGAAATTTTACCCATTGATGTAAATGGGGTTTTTAGAAAGTATTAGAACCAGGAATAGAAAAAATAATATTTTTTATCCAACGGATCTTCTCCGTTCTAATCCAGAAGTAGGGAACGCAAGCAAATTAATTTACCTCGTGTTCCGACATGGGTGATGAATTGCCTGTGGAGCGGTCGCACGACGCACTTTTCTAGTTATTTTATAAATCGAGCAGGAAAATTAATGAGCATCCTCCCCTTCCTTTTTGTGGCCTGACGACCTCTCCCGCCTGCATCGTCCCTGGAATCCGACAGATGCAGCGCGTGTAGGTGTGTGCTCGTCTACCGCCCCTCTTCCCCCCACCCCCAGCCCTCGGTGCGCCCTGCCCCTCCCCGCGGTCGCCGCCAGGGCGGTGGAGCAATTTGCCCTTCGGCGCGCTCGTTCCTTCTCATTTGTCGCCCAATTTCCCTGCGGCGGCGGCGCCACCACCCGCGGGGGGTGGGAGGCTGCCCCTGCTCGCGAAGCCGATGAGGGGGAACGCACGCCGCGAGGAGGGGGTGGGACTGGGTGGGGTGACGCGACGTGGAGAAGGTGAGAGAGGGGCGGGGGAAATGTGATTTTGAAGAAGCGGTGGTAGAAAAGTGACAGCGTATTCCAGTAGCAGTGAGTAGTACTTGGTTGTAGCATAGTGTAAAGATGTACATCCTTAGTCTATGGTTGTAATACTTGGCGGGCGGGAAAAAGTAAGAACGTGAGAACAACTGAAAGTGTTCTTCTTTTCTTTTCTTCCTTTCTGCTTCTTATCCCAGATATTTGTCAGCCTGACGTCAACCCCTAATTCGAGGGACCAAACTTCGTGACTACGTAAACGAAATGGGCTTGGCAATGACGATTTTACGGTCGTGGCCTTTTCGGTAGAAAAATCCCAACATTCGCCTAGATGACCGAGAGAAATCACAAAATAACCTGGTCCGGATGGCAAGGACGGCCAGCGTGGCGATCGAACCCGGACCTCCTCATTTCGATCCCGCGCTACGCCCTGATCAACTGCGGTCAGTTTCAGTACAACTGAAAGTGTACTACAAATAAAGCGTACGGTTTAGGTGACATTTTAGCACAAGGCCAGTAATCTAGGAATGATGAAGAAATAATCCATGTGGTTGAGCAATTGCACAGTTGCAAGGAATAAAGCAAAAGAAATTGAACCTAATGCAAGGTAAAATATGAACTGTAAATGTGAGAACTCATGGAAATGCAGAAATACAGCAGGGTACAGAAATGTGAACCGTGTTATCGTCTCAATTACATCTGAAGTCCAACAAGAACAACAGATTTCCTAGTTGAGTCAGAACTGCTGCTAAGAAAAAGCTAATAACAGTGACATATGTCCATAATAACAAAAAACAAGATATTTTTTAAAACTCTGGTTATTCTCAAAAATATTACAAAAAAAATTACATTTGTATCTTAAAAACTCTTACTCCATTTTCTCCAAAACGACATTTCGGAATAAATGTTCTTCACTTTATCTTACTGGCCATTCTGATATCGTAACCTTTATCTCCGCTTGACCAATAACTATCGTTTCTTATGACACGAGGGACGTTCGAAAATCCATGCATCATTGGGTTTCCTACTGCCGTTGCCATCCGGTCGTAATGGCGGGCGGCGCGCGATCGGCCGTTGTGTGGGGGCGGGGATAAGAACGACGCAGGAAAGTGGACGACAGCCGCGTCGGACTACCGCGTCAGACTCCCACAGTGGACGGAAATTATACTGAAAGTAAAACCTCCTGACATCCGTGCGCACGTTTAAGCCACCAAAAAATGAGCAAAATGTAGTTTAAACTAGGGCAAAAAATAAATGAAAATATTTTGTTGTATTTAAGTTTTTTGTTCAACCTTTACGCGTGTTTACGGCGCGCATAGTGAAATGTCCGCATTTTATCTGTAACTATTTTTCATCTGCACTCAGAAGAGTAGGTTAGAAACATTGCAGGTAGTTTAGAAGTATTTGTTGAGTAGTTTCATGAGTAAAAACAATTTCTACTTTCTCGCTACGGAGTAGAGGGAAAGTTATGTAACGCTGCGCGAAAAAAGGGCGAATTTCGGCAGAAAAACTCATTACAGGGTCCTGGTAATGAAAAAGTGGATAAATCCAGTTGCTAATTTTTGAAAAAGATCCTCTAACACGCGGTGTGGCCAGAATACATGTTTTGTGGGTCCTTGATGCCGAAAAATGGAATGATGGCAAAACGTTTGTCCGTCAGTCTGTGAACGAAGCTATAGGGGGACAAGTTTGAAATCTCCCTTCTGGGAGGGGCCTAGTTTCGCCGGCTTCTCCCACCGCTGCTACAGGGCCAGAATATCTGAACCTACCGCGCGCACGCGATTCGTCGCCCTCCCCCAGGAAGGAGGAGCTATAAGTCATCAATGTCACTGCAGCTTTCGCTATGTGACGTCATTGTCGTTCTCACACTCAAAGGAACTGCCCCGCAAAGAAACGATAATTTTGTCCATTTTTGCTTTCGTCGTCATGTTTGTTTTTATATACTCTTCTTCGATTTTCTTAACGTGTTCACAATACTTCTTCCATTGATTTGGGCAATATTCAGAAAATAATATTCGGCATACATTTTCTTTAACTCATAGACGAGTACTGATGTTTCTTTCGTAACATGATTCTTAATGGAACTCCAAACTAATTCGATGGAATGGAGATCGGGATGGTAAGGAGGGAGCTTGATGTTCAGATTATATTACCTTCAAACGGTTGTCCCAGTGTTAGAAACAAATACACACAATATTACGCCTGTGAGCTTCACTTGAAATTAGGCCTACGCTAAGACATGCCACGCTGCATAGCACTCGAAGACGAAAGGGACAGGACTGAGGACCAGGGGCGATGCTTCCTATACATATGTTTCTTTTACTGAATTTTAATACATTAAGAGTCAGCGTTTGTGCACAGACAGCTGAAACTGTTTTGATTTGGATGGCTGACATTTTTACTGCTGCGCGTTGGGCCCTCGAACAAAGCAGCCTGTCTATGCTGTCTATGCGTTCAGACCCCTCCACCCCTCGACCAGCCACGCCGCCTGGCGCGCAGAGCGAGTGAGAGAGTGATATTTTCAGGGGAAGTGATCGGTTGATAGTGGGAGTCACCCCTCCTCGCGCATGCGCACTCGAAGAGAGCTATCAAAGTTGCTGGCCTATAGCGACTAAACCATTCAATTGATTTTCTCCAAAAGTGAAATTCATCAATCGATCTGGCTGACGTCACGTTCCCTTGAATTTGAAATCGATATTTTAATTTTTAGGGATAGCCCCTGGTACATTTTTCAAATTAAAAAAAGGCTCTGTCGTTTTCGATGAAATTTTGTTGTTGAATATTATAAAGGATGTTTAAGAGAATAGTATAGGTATCACGTTCGTTGAAATCTCTGATTTTTCGAAAATTGTTAGAGTTTTAACTTTTTTCGGAGTCTTCTTACAACTAAAATATTAAAGATAAAGATAAAGATTTTTTTCTTTGATGAAACCTGTTCCTTAAAGACAGATTTTAATGGCCATGTACAATTTTTTGAACATTTGAGTACTTTTCACAAAATTTTGTGCGAAAATACGGGCGAAATCATTCGTGCTGTTTTACCACCACTGGTTATATAATTAATTATAATTTGCCGTAGATTCATGAGGTGTAAATGACTGCAAATGGAAGGAATTTAGTCGTTGCCTTACAATAGTTTTATCCACTAAATCCGTTCACTCTGTACACCCAACAAGTAACCAGTTTTTAAAAAAACGATATTTACAAGTTTTTCTCCTTTTTTTCCCTGCGTTTCCTTCGACCGAATTGGGACCAGTGTACGGCGTGCGAGACGTCGGCCGTTCTCTGCTGCCCGGGCGGCGCGGTCGCCCACACATCACGGATCGTTAGGTGAAGCTGTTCTCCGAAAAGGGCTGAATGGACCAACTTCCCTGGCTATTTGACGCGACGGCCGCCGAAGCCGAAGCCGCCGCCGCCGCCGTCGCCCGGAATGCGCGGGCCCGTTCGCTCCGTGGCGGCCTCGCGTAATGGGTTCCCTCGGCTGCCCACTAGGGTCACTGCCTCCTTACACATTTTATATCTTTCCGAAAAATGGACAGCTCGTTTTCGTAGATTTGGAGAATTAACATTAATTCAATGATCAGCGTTTTTAATATTAAGATAACAATTCACATTTCAGCAAGGTGGCTGTCTCTAGCATTGGCCATAGACGGACAGACAGACAGACAGACAGACGGACGGACGGACGGACGGACGGACGGACGGACAGACGGACGGACAGGTGGACGGATAGACGGACGTTTTGCCGTCAACAATTTTTTCGGTTGGAAAAACGCACTAAGCTGGATTCTACCGTGTTAGTGGAAATGATTTACCACGTATTGGAACACGAATTATACACATTTTGCGACGTCAGGGCTCCGCAATATGGTTTTCCCTCAACTTAATGATTGATTAGGGTGTCTGCACACGACAACTACTAAGGTCATTAGTCGTGAAGGGCATGATTTTATCGCGGAAGGTGACGATAGTCTTTCTCTGCTGAATAGCGAGAGAGAGAGAGAGGGAGAGAGAGAGAGAGAGAGAGAGAGAGAGAGAGAGAGAGAGAGAATGTGTGTGTGTGTAGGCGCGCGCGCGCGTGTGTAATTAAGGGTAGCAAAGATCGCGCCCGCTCTGAAGCCCGTTTTTTAGAGAATCAACCAGCTATCAAGTGTATAGTGTTGAAAATCCTGTCACCGCCGGAACTCGAACCCTACGCTAGAGGCTCGGCAGAGGCATCAATTGATTCCCTGAGGCATCTAAGCCGGATTTTCGGTCGAAAAATCGATGCTTTTTGATGCAGCAATGCAATACTTTCCCTTTACTACGTAAGAACCTTGTAAGACAAAACAGAAAAAGAAGGAAAAATCTGCGTAAAGCATTTAGAATAATCAAATGTTAATCTTATAAGGCTTCGATGCACAAGTGAATTATTGAATTTTCATTTCTTTTGTGTAATTCACATTTCCCTGTAGAAATAACATCACAGGCTGGACATTTAATGCCTATTCTAACACAGATGAACATTATTCGTTTCATAGACTGCCCTGTTCAAACTGCTGACTGAACAATCTTGAAGCAATGTAATATCTTCCCTAAAGTACACTTATCATTTCCGATGTTTACGTCGCGCACCCTAATAGCTGACAGGGAAATCAACAACACAAGGTGTTTGCAAATACCATATTTGTAGGCGAACGGTCGCAAAAATCCTAAATAATAGATATTTGAATGGAACGGAAAGACTTATCTCTACTTGGGTGGGCCGTGAATAGAAATTTCTACGGACAACGCCAATGGGAGAATCATTAAACGAAGAATTTTCTCGAGCTGAATTTCTTAACAATGCGTACCATCAAAAATAATATAAAAATTAAATTTTAAGTTGGAGTACATTTTAATTTAAGACAATAGTTACATCCACATCACAATGTACTTCATTAGTAATTAAATGAAGTGAAAGTACTTCACATTCAGTAAACGTGCACATAACGATTTTAAATTATTGATTGTATAAACTTCTTAATTTTATTTTTGGCCGAGAGAAATTTTTTGAGAGAAATAATTCTTTGAGGAAACAAGTCTCCCTAGTTTGGACAGTCCTCGCAGGGCAGAGGATTCGCAGCGCGAGAGAGAAGAGCAACTGCCGCGGGAAGCCTGGAGACGAGGTGCGGGCGGCAGAAGAGGCCGTTGCTTTAATGAATGGATGGCGCCCGGGGCGGTGGGTCGCTATTCTCTGTCCGCTTTCGCCCGACCACTTGCGACTATTCGACGACAAAACTCGGTTCCAAAGCACGGAAACAGAGTGACGAGTGATAACTATACGGGCTCTGAACATTCACTTCGGTGCAGAATATCCTTACTTATGAAGTATTCGAGTAACTTTCGTCCGTCCGTCACTCACGGTTAGACTCTTTCCCGTCCACCAATCCAGGCAAATAAGGTGTCAGTCTCCTGATAGGGAACTGGTGATTTGTTTGCGGATCGGTCTAGAATATTTTAAGAAACCGCCAAAAACATGTTTTTGCATTTTTAGCGCTGAAATCTAGCGGTGGTCGTTCGAATCACGTGCCCTAGCGCTGCAGAACCCAAGCGATGAATGCCAGGTTGCTAGACATTGCATCGCCCGGACGCCGTTGTTTATAGTATGGGAATGAAGGTTTGCATCACTCGCAAGTGAAACGTTCATCGTCAGTGTTGTTTCCGCATAGGATACCTATAGTTTTATAGGATAATTTTGTAATGTGCAGTATATACGATAGAGCTAATGCAATAATCTTCTTTGAAGGATAATGTCAAATACAAATTATAACTACAGAGTATAAAATTATATTTTAAATTAATCTATAAGAAAGGAATGGTAGTTTTAGAATAGGAACTTGCAAATGTTTACATATTCTTTAATACGCCGCCCGGTAATACATTGAAAGAATGTACTCTTAAGAACAGCTCTTCTGAGAGCGTTCGGATTTGGTTCAACACGTTATTCTAAAGTGGGTAGTAGCCGTAGACCGAAAGAACATCCAACAAGAAGAGTTGCGACCACAAATTTTTTGTATTTTTATTATTTCATTCTATTTCTTAATAGATTATTTTTTACATTCTACACCCAAGGCTCCCAAGTCGCTCAGAGCCGTCTTGTCGAACGAAACAATGATAGCCACATGTATTGTTGTTTTCAATATAATTCACCAGGCGACATTGATTCACCAACGATATTGATCAAAATGACTATTAACGGGGGTGTACTACAAACGCATTCAACTGAACCAATGTTAACTCTATTTGCATGCCGCGGACACACTTTGACATCACATCAGGTTTGTGATTCTCAGTGTAGAAGAACTAGTGCCCACAAAGGGTAAGCACTGCTCTGCAAGATCTTGTCAAGTGCGTGAGCAATGTCATTTAGCCTGGTGCTTCGCTGCTCTGAATTGGAGCTTGTGCCCATAGAAGCGCTTGTTCCCTCGGCAGACTTACTCTCACAATAGGCGGGTCTAAACAGACCCCAAGGGAACGACGATTTTGCGTGATGAAAAGTGTCCAATTTTGGTTTTTTAATTCAATAACATTCAGTGCGTGATGGCAGCTATTTTTTCACAGCACATATAAATAATAAATATCTATCTATAGCAGAAAAAGATTGCCAGGTTTTGAGCTGCACCTGTTGGAAGGTCCCTTGTAAGTAAAACACCCGTGTTGCTTTTGATAACTCACGGAAGTCGTTTTACAGGGAGATTTGCTTAGGTGAGGCGTACCGCCCGAGCCTCGCCTATAAAGCAGCCGATGAGGCATTGGAAACGCTCTTGAGACGCGCAGCGCCTGCCCGCCCCGCCGGGAGTCTGAACACGCGCCGCACGCACCGGCGGAAGGCGGGCGGCACGACGCGTCGCGTCGCGTCGCGTCAGCAGGCGAGTTGGGAAATGAAATTTGGAAGTTTGCCTGCGAATTAACGCCCGCACATTACGGTAACTCGCTGGAAATGGACGGGAACGACGTCGGCGCTACGGCCTCGTTCTGACGAGAGTGCGCGTCGGATAGCGGTGTGTGTGTGTGTGGGGGGGATACGGGGCGTGGGGGGGGGGATACGGGAGCTGGGTGGGCGCTATTGAAATGTCTGCGTATTCTTATGCGCGCGAGATCACTATTGGATGCGTAATGGACGTTCCTTGTGCAAAAGGATAGAAAAACAAGTGTGTAGATAGAAAAAAAATAATTTAGACTTTATAACATGTACAATTATTCGCTAATGTTTAAATGATCATGACAGTTTAGACGACTGAAAATGACGTAACAGGTTAATAAGAGGGTCAAGAGTTTCATCATAAGTAATTTTTTTATTTAGCCACCAAAATTGAAGGTTAATTTACAGTATAAGGAAACAATGGTTTTGGTCGTTTTAAACGAGCTGTATACTAGAAAACAATATTAGCTAAGATTATGAGTCATAAAACTGATGATTTGAAGACTAACAAAATATATGACAGTACTATTGTTCTAGTTGACTGTAAATAATTTTGTTTCTCTCATCGTTTCTTGTAAGTTGGATATTTAAATACTAATATCTAGATTTCAGGAAATTTGATTTCAACTGACGTTCTTGTCCTACTTAAGTCGCATGTTTACTTTCTCGCCCTTACTAACGTTAGTAAGATAAAAAGAGAATATATTGTAAACGTGCGTCGGAAAACGGCGAATTTTCGATACAAAAACTCTTTATTGCCGGGCCCTGGTAACAAAAAAGTGGATAAATCCAAATTTTAAATACGTATATATAAACAAATTCCTGTAACACGTGTGTAGCCAGAATCTATATTTTGTGCATCTTTGAAGTCTAAAAGTCAATTGACGGCAAAACATCTGTCTGTTCGTCCGCCCGTCAGAGGTTTGCTCGTTGACATCTTTTATTCAGATTCATAATGTGGAAAAATTGTCAAAAATTTATGTGCTGCTAAACATTATCCATCTCGGAATTGCCTATATTCCATTTTTATGTCAATTTTGGTGTGAGTGATTGCTCTCATAATTTTCTGCATTTAGTTATCATTTGAAGATTATCACATTCCTGGTGGACAGTTATTAAATTGTAAATTTCTGTTAGTTAGAATTAAATATTAAAGTTTTAATAAAGGTCGCTTCGCTTTAAAAATTGCTTAAATTCCAATGAGCATCAACTAAAAAAATTAAAAAAAGAGAATACAGTAGCGGATACGAAGGTGGATACACAGCAGATCACAAAAGAACGTTGACAGTGAATTATAGTCCTTCTAGGCTTGTTTACTGAATGGGTTTCAATAGGTTTGCAATGGCAAAGAAGTTTAAAAACGCCATTCCACGCAGAATATATTAGTTTAAAAATCTATGGAAATACCACCCGCCAACATTACAGTGACTTTCCAGTACTCCTGCATGAAGGGTTGCAGGTACAATTTTTTGTAAGATCGATTTTTATCGATTCTCTGATTCTTTGATTGATTGATCAGGGATTTCGGCCCAGCAACTGTCGTCATTACTCCCGAAAAGATAGTGTATGGAACGAAACAGTGATCTTCCCCTGCTGGATGGCGAGATCCGACGCCGACCTCCTTCGATTTGCGGGGGTTTTCCCCAACCAGATATGTACTACAAGCAGGGCATCGTCTCAGTCGGGACAAACTCTCAGCTCCCGACGTGGTCTCCCGGCATGTGTGGTAGTAAGGGGATGTAGGTGTGTGTGTGTGTGTGTAAGTAAGGAAAAAATGACAAGGAAGGGGAAGGAACGATCGTGCGTGGTCCGAGGCCCATTATGTAGGGAACTACTCCGGCATTCACCTGGTGTTGATCGGAGAAACCACGGAAAACTACCGATCAGAGCGGCCGGCCGCTAGAATTCTCCTCCAGGCAGCGACCGAATTCGACGTAGTCATGTCGCTAGTTTGTGAAAATTCTACCACCATCGGCACACGAAATCTAGGACCTGCCGGTCGGACATCTATGAAAGAAAACTTTACTCCTACTTTGTTAGACACCCAGGAAGTCGGGGAATACAAAAACAATGAAACAGTTGCAAGTTTGAATGAAGAATGCTAGTATTTTATTGCGTTATTCCGCCCCTCCTCAGACTGCGAGTAACGACTGAATTTTCATACTCAGGGTGTCTCTCCTTACGATACAGCTGACATAATGCGACAGCACGGCTCAAAAGAAGATTTCACTGAACATTAAATATTTGCTATTTACGCGTTGTGTTATAGGACAGTGACTTCTTTGATACTCTTGGTGTGTAAAGAACTGTAGTTATGTGTGTCCGTTTATACTATTCTTGGTTATTGCAGTGTTCGTGTATACTGTTTTTGTTAAAATATTTAATTTGTTGTACTGTTATACGACAGTATTTTGTTGTGTTTGAGGATTGTAGAAATCAATTTTGTGTGATTTTGTTGAGCATACTTTTTTGCTTCTACAGAGCTCTATCATTTTTATATTTCATTAAACAATTAATGGCAATAACTAAGTGAGGTATGAATTCATATTATGTCACAAATTTTACAGCATATTCTCACATTTTATTTTTTAAAACCTTATTTAATAAACTATTTATTAAGTTCTTTAGAAAACGACATTTGTTAATTAAAACATTATTAGTTTCGTAACAGTAATACTATTTGACCTAGTAAATTACTTATAGTCTAAGTCTGGTTTTGCAAAAAGAATAACGCGTATGATTACAAAAAGAAATTAATGAGAAATTATTTTCAGATAGCAACATTTCCATTATTTAATGATAATATTCATGAAAATGAAAAATGGAAGGGAAGAGGAGAGAAATATAAGAGAAAATGATAGAAAGAATGGAAGAAAAAGTTAATGAAGATGGAAAGATGAAGAAATTGCACAGGTGGAGATCAAGGCAAATGGGAGGAAAGGAAAATGTCAAGCACACGAAACAGTCCAGGCAACGAAGTAAAGTGTATCGTAAAGAAAAGGCTCCAAGATGAGAAGGGCCTAGCCGTCCTCATCAGCAGGACGCTTCGTGAGGCTGCCGAGGCAGCAGTGGGTACGGGGGAGGGGGTGGCACGGAGAAGAAGGCGGGAGGGGCGAGGGAGGCGGCGGGGTAGAGGCAACGGAGGGGGGATGGGGGCGGTGGGGGGATGGAGGCATGGGCGACTGCGGGGTGCAAAGGCGGAGGCGGAGCGGTGCAGCCCAGGGGATAGCAGAGGGGCGTGGGTAGGAGACGGGAGTGGGGGCGGGGCGCGACAGCAAGGCGGGAGCCGAGGGCTGTTGACGCGAGCCAGCAAGAGAGAGAGAGAGAGAGAGTGGGAGAGAGCGATGGAGAGCGAGGGAGCGAGCGAGGGAGAGAGCGAGGGAGAGAGCGAGGGAGAGAGCGAGGGAGAGAGCGAGGGAGAGAGCGAGGGAGAGAGCGAGGGAGAGAGCGAGGGAGAGAGCGAGGGAGAGAGCGAGGGAGAGAGCGAGGGAGAGAGCGAGGGAGAGAGCGAGGGAAAGAGCGATGGAGAGCGAGGGAGCGAGCGAGGAAGTGTGTATGGGTGAGAGAGAGAGAGAGTGAGTGAGATTGAGAGGGAGGCGTCGGAGCAGGGGGCGCGGCGTGTGACGAAAGAGCCCTCGCCGCGCGGCGGCGCCGCTCGGCGCTTTACGAGGATTACGCGCGGCGCCGCCAGAGCGCTCCACGCTCGCAATTCGCCGGCGACGCGACGGACGCGACGACGGAAACGTGGCGGGCCGCTCACCGCGCGTACGAGACCGCCCGCGCTGCCCAGAGGCGGCGGGGGCGGGAGAGGGAACGAAGCAGAAGGAGACGCGGGGAGAAAAAAGAGAGGGAGGGAAAGCGTCGTGCGGGGGAAGAAAACAGTGGATAGAGCTCCCTATGCCGTGAGTCACACATAGGGGAGGGAACGATATAAAAGAACAAGCTCAAGGCATGTCCGAACTTACCCACGGAGAGATCGGCTAATTCTTGACAGTACTCTTTAAAAGGAATGTTAAAAATTGTTGAAGGAGATGAATTAATTACAATTGAGTTTATGTAGACTGTGGATGCGAAGTAACTTTATAACCCAATAAATTTAATGAGTAATATTGTTTGTGATATTTAATAATAACCATTAATGCATATGGTAATCCTAGACAACCAATTGAAAAATATGTCTTGATAAAATCAGTGACATTCGTCTGACTAGGGAGAAAACGAATAAGTCATAAAACATATTTTTCAAGAGAAGCGTATAAGTGTTTATTTTCTCAGAAAACGGCAATACTGATTCAAATGACTGGTAGCCGACTTACCCTGCAAGTACAGACTGGGGTCACAGCTGATATTAACTGAATCACAACTGCAGACTACTAGAGTGATTTCGAATCAATATTGTCATCTAATGACGAAAATAACTACTTTTTCACATCACCTGGAAAATATATATTTTATGACTTATTCGTTTTTACCCATTACCCACGTCCAGAATTTCTGTATAAACTATTTCTGTATAAACTTTTCAACCGGCCTAGTGCTGCACAAGGCAAGTGGTTTTTGAGGCGGACACGTTAAATGTGTTAACGTTTGTGCATGTTAAAATGAAGCTATAATTTGGGAAGAAATAATGGGTTGTAAAATGTAAGGTGCGTGCTTGCTTCAATGGATAAAAAAGAAAGAATTATAAATATGGCGCGAAAGTGTATAATGGGACTCATCAGAGGGAGAAGTAAATGTCCAAATCAAAATAATATTATTCCCACATAAAGTATGTAGGTAATGATCTAAAGCATAACGGTACAATATGGTTGGGTAAATGTTATTTGTCACGGGTTGAGAGATGTGTTGGATCAAAACACTGTACTTACGCAAAAATTAAAATACATTAATAATTAACACACTCCCAGCAACGTTTAGGTAATTGCACTAATGCACCCTGTATGAAGCAAACGTCTGTAGGTGAGGTAAAGAAGAAAATTTGTAGACCTTCAAATGTCAATGCAATGACATGTTGATCATATATAATACACTGATAGTTCTTCAAGGTTTCTTTTATGTAAATCCACACATAAAGTTGTATTATTTACATTTAAAATCGAATGATAACAATGTTAATGATAGCAGTAATTATGATTATAATTATTATTATTACGACAGTAATAATAATCATAATATCAATAGGGAATAATAATAGAAAAGACTGATAATAATAATAATAATAATAATAATAATACTAATAATAATAATAATAGAGACGACTCATTGTAAAAGTCAAACACTGAAAGGAGATATCATTTGTGTTCCTGATGAACAATCACCAAAATTTTCCTCATCCCTAAATTGTCTGACTATAAACCAATTGAATATTCCTGCGTAAAACTATTGACGAGAAAACGAAAAAAAAAATTTCAAAACTCATTAATAGGAAGGAAAAGGAGAAAATGGAAACACGAGGACAAAATCTCAGGAAGCAGGAATAAAAGTTTATGAATTATCTGGCAAACGCCATGAAAGTAGAACAAAAGTCATTGGTGGCTTCGAAATGGAGAGAGAGAATGAGAGACAGACCGGCTGAGCTCGCTCAGAGCAACAACTGATGTCGGTGCAGTACTTCTCATCGTGAGGTCCAAAGGTTCGAGTCCCGGCGGTGACAGAATTAGCTACATAGATAGGTCGAATTCAGCCGCTACGTGGAGTAGAATTTTAGCATCCGGATGCTCTATTCGGTATTTTTTCTTTGTTTCTCCGATCAATAGTGGGCGAATGCGGGAGCAGTACGCTAAGAGGCGGGCAACATACCGCCCGGGATATCTCCTTCCTTACTTACCTCCTACCTTACTTACAAACACATGCCGGGATCTATAGTGCGATTTTTGTAACTTTGCCTCTTCTCAAGGTACGTCTTCACGATGGAATATGTCTCGGTATTTCGCGTCTTTCTCAGTCGTGCCACTAGATATAAGATGATCGCGACCGTATCAAGCAGTGATTGCGTTCCTACGACATCTAGAGGCACGAGCGAGAAAGAGGCGAAAAGCCGTTTGATATTCCATCATGGCCATAGGGTGTTGAGGGGCAGAGTTATAAAAATGACACTATAGGAACTTGTCTACGCTGGGGCGGTTCCCCAACGGTGAGAGATACCCAGTTGAAGAAAACCCCGCAAGCCGACTTGTAGGTCTGCGTCGGATCTCCCCATTCAGCAAGGAAAGGTCACCGCCATTTCCTGTGATAAAACATGAACTACATGTCTGAGAATAATTACTACAGCTGTTCACGCACCGAAACTAATGTGAGTCACCTAATAAATGTGAGCCATTGTATTTCGTTTTTGTTTTTTTTGAGGGGGGGGGGCAAAAGCTTTGGTCATTAGATTCGTGAAAGTAATACACATTATAGTGCAGAGTTTGCGATGTTTGTCCTGCGGTGGACGGCGTCTCACTCAACTTACCTTTTTCCTCCAGAATTTCCCTCCAGCGCGAGCGGGACAGTGTAGGCAGGATTTACTCTGGGATTAATCGGAAACAAGTGGTGCTAAAAAGTACGTCCTTCTTCGCCCGTACTTTCACACAAAATTATGCAAAAAGTACTCAAATTCTGTACGCGAAAAGTACTAAAAAATTGTACATGACCTTATTTAAAATCTATCTTTAAGGAAGAGATTTTATTCACTTACAGACGGGCAGATGGACAGAGGGACGGACGGATAGACAGACATTCGCCGTCATTCGATTTTTCGGTATCAAGAACCCACAAAACATGGATTCTGGTTACGGCACGTGTTCTCACATTCTGTCTACTCCTTAGTGAGAAAGGGAAATCACTGACTAAAGACGACGCCTGCTAGAATTCTCCAGTCAGCAACTGAATTGGACCTGGCTGTTTAGCTAGTATCGAAAATCCGCCACCGTGCCGGGACTCGAAGGCAACGAAATACCGGTGAGAGGCGCTGCAGCGACAACGCTAGTTGACAACGAGCCACCTCAGCCGCTGAGTCGTTGAGTTGGATGAATGCGCCTTCGTTCGTTCCAAAGCTCCACCTCGCGTTCTTTCCCTCCTCCGCTCTGCTCTTCCATCTCTGTCTTTACAGCGTATCGCCGCGCGCTCGTTTCCGGCTCCCAAGTTAAATTGCTCTCGAATTGAGTCGGCGGCTTACTGGCAGATTTGCGCGCCGCGCTCCAACTTCGGATGAGGTCACGTGGGGCCCGAGGTGGCAGCTTGCGCCGCGCCCTCCGGGTTCTGTACTTCCCCTTTTTTTATTCCGCTCTTCCTCCGCTGCGTTCGCTATCGGTCCTTTTACTCGTTTCCAATCGCGTACGTTGTTCCTGGGTTTCGAATTCAGCACGACAACCCGGCCACACGCAGCCAGCGATTTCGACTTTTGGGTAAATGCGCCTTCTCGCCTGCTCGGGTGTTCTCCAACCGTCGATTAAACATCGTTAAATAACTTGTTTTCATGTCGTTCGGGAAGTTTTTTGAGAAAGAACCTTAAAAATGTTTCTAATAATCAGCTTTTAATTATGTAGAAGAACACTGGAATTGTATGTTCCACATGCGTAAGCTTCAATCACTCCCTTCGAATGTTAATGCCAAATTTTTTGCAACCTTTATGAATTTTTTTTATAAGTTTCACAATGAGACAAAATTAGTTTGATTGATTGATGATTCCGGGCGAGTTAACTGTCAAGGTCACTCGTCCAGAAAGTGCAGTGCGTGTTTTTATCGCGTGAGGTAGCGATGATCCCCCCCGGCTGCCAGTAACCTACGTCGTCTTGCAGAGTTTTTTCCAAAAGCGGTCATCGCCCCAGCCGGGACGACCTCTAAGCTCCTGATCGGTCTCCCAGCATTACAAAACACATTTTAGTAATTTTTGAAACATTTATGTTTGTATTTGAAACCAAGCATCGAAAATAGACGTCAAAAAACAAAATAAATCATAATAATTTTGCCTCAAGACTGATGATGTGAATTTAAAAAATGTAACAACTTAAAGATAAATGGTCCTGCAAACAATTATTAAAAGAATCTGGAAAGCAAAAATCTTCAATGGTAGTTTTAATCGCCAAATTAAATTATTCTTAATTATTAATAATTTAAATCAGTGTTCACATCAAATGTAGTGTTGTAGCAGAAAAGTGACTTAGTTCATTGTACAACTGTTAAATAAATAAAATTATTCTTGTTAAATTTCTCTTATATGACTAGATACTTTGAAAACAAGGATGGGGGGGTATTTGGAATGTGATGGAAGATAGGCTGAGATTAGGATCCCACTTTCTATAAAACATTCAACAATGACTTACCTACCTATTCAAATGTTTCAATGGACGAATTACGAAAGAAGTAAGTTGGCTGTTTATATTTTTAAGCATAAATAAAGAAAACAATGCGGCCGACTCCAAACGCATTTTCCCCGAAAAATGAAACGAAAAGTGAACCACGATAACATCAAACCGTCCAACACTGACACATTAGGGAACGCATTGCAAATTTGGAGAACCACCATCTGAACAAGCTGTAGGTAAATACGATATTTACAATACGAATATGAATTCAATGGTTCGTGTAGAATTCGGCAAGCTTGAGTAATGGAGGATGTCGTCAGTAGCGTCATGAACAAAATAATTCCTCGGTCGATCACCGAAAAACACTTTGATTTAAACCAATGCTTTGCCAGCAGATGCGTCACTCGGAAGCGCTGCTGAGTGGCGCTGTGTGAAGGGGCCTCACGACTTAACCTCGAAGGGAGTGGGGGCTACTGCTTCTCCTACCGGCTGAAGGATGGGCTTTCAGCTCGTGCGTACGTTGCCATTCAGTTTTACTTTCCCGTATACGTATGTATATACGGAGTAACTAGTTGAATGTAGCGTCACCGACGCTGTAAACAGTATTAAAAATGTTTCATGTGTTGAAAATGTTTTTCATTTCCTTCATTTCTTTCATGCGTAGCTTTGTTCAAATATGTTCTTCGAGTATCTGCCATTGGACTTACCTATGAATCGCAGTATCTGTTAATGTTATACTCCAGTTCAAAAATTCCCAACCCTCAATGGCCTTGTATATTAACTCCAAACGAGAAATCAACTGGTCATATTGCAATTTTAAAAAAATTATAATAGCTGTAAAAAATACTTGCAGGTATATGAATGATGTGACAGCCCAGCTATATTTTTTATGTTTTATTTTCTAATATGAACATAAATGATCACCTGCAAGATGTTGTTCTGCGTTATCCTCTAATGCTAATATAATATCATTCTCCATTAGTTCGGAAAATTCTGACGCAAAATATTCTACAACTACATTTGATTCTCCTGAGATGCTTAACACTTCCATATTTTTGTCCCCTATTTTAAGATTTTAAAACTCCATCAACTCGGTCTAATTTTTGTTCTGAAGGCGAATATATATAAGCATTGAAAGGTTACTATTTTGTATGTCTGTGTGTATAAGTTGTAAGTCACATTAAATTGAAGATCGATTTTTGCACGCTTAAGAATCGAACTGTTTAGTATTTACAGTTTTATTTCCCTCGTATTCACTTCACGCTCTTCAAATCTAATGTTTCAAAGCTAGTTGCAAATTGTACTTCACACTTCACTACAACTAAAATACTTCAGAATTTACAACACATACTGACGGGGGATATTCATTTAATCTTTTCTCGTTCGTCAAAAGTCAGTGTTGTCATCCTCATGGAAACTAGTGGTGCTACAGAATGGCACAGACTTTCCCGTATTAGTTTTCTATTTTCTTGGGTCTTCGATAGCTATTCGGAATTGCCACATACTCTTTCTTGCCAGCTACCATCTATCACCGCCAAAAGTACATTTTTTTGTCATTTTCTTAATTTTTCGGTTACCTATTGGTAGAACGAAAATATTAATTTTAGAATATTAAAGAACACAAAAACCTAGCCCTAAAAGGCAATTTTCTTTTAAAAATTATGTGTCGTTTTAAAGAAAATTGCGTTTTAGCGCTACTAAAAATTCGAAATTTGAAGCTCATTTTCACAGAAAATGTTTGAGTTTCCAAAATACTTTATTTGAAGTTATTTCAAGCACTTACACTCACAAATATAATAATCTTTACAATTGCGGATAAAGTGTATATTAAAGATGTGAGAGATCTTTCAAAAATTTACATTTATATAATTTTTGAAAAAACAAAAAAAAAACTCAAAATAAACTTTACGTCATATTAAAGAGTGTAATTATCACTATCTGTTAAAGTTTCAAGAAAAAATTTGAAGCCATATATGAGAAAATGGCGTTTGAGCATTTCTGAAAATGCCGAAATTTGACCTACTTTTCACAGAAAAAGGTTGTGTTTCTGAGAAACTTTACTTGACATTATTTAAAGCATTGTGACGAACGTAAGTTAGGAGGTTCGTCACAAGTGCCCGCGCACCATAAAACACCATAATAGAACGGGGAAGAGAGCGCGGCGCAGTTTGAAAAGGGCGCGCCCACAGACGAGAAAACTGTCGCCCGCAGCGTCCGCTGAACGTCGCGAGGAAATGACGCGCATCAGCTGGAGAGGGGAGGAGGAGGTGCCGCAGAAGACATAAAACGCGAGTCCGCAAGCGGAAGCGTTCTCTTTTGGTTCACGCCCGCCGGAGTAGAAGCTCTCTTTGGTTCACGCCCGCGGCAGGAGTAGCTCTTGGTTGATATCCGCCGCAGCAGCAGCTCTTTTTGGCTCATACCCGCGGAAGCGGCAGCTCTTCTGATTCACACCATCGCCGAAGCAACGGTCGCCGATTGCATTGTACTATTCGTGACAACAACATTAGATAGGAGTGTTCGGCGTCAGAAAGGCGTCTAGTTAGTCGTCCGAGAATTTGTTGGATATTCAAAGAAAGTTTTTCTTCAGTTACGGCGCCGTGAAGGAAGTCGCCTGTTAAATTGCGACACGAGTTGATGCTGAGATTAAACCACATAAAATCTGCAGCTGGAGAGAGAGAGAAAACTAGTACGCGGCGAGAACCATACATCACGCCGGCGTACGAAAACACTGGGCACGAGCAAAGAACGTGCTGAATGAGATTTGGAGCCGGGCGAGTACCGTTCGAAATCGGACGAGGGGGCGGAGCCGGGAGCAGAAGACAAAAGAGGGGTCGGATCCGGGAGCGGAAGGCAGAACGGAGCCGGGAGCAGAAGACAGAAGAAAGGAACGGAGCCGGGAGCGGAAGAGAGAGAAGACGGGGGCGCGAAGGCAGCGGGTCGCCAGAGGTGAGGCCTCGACTTGCGTTGCACGTGCCGACAGCGTCCGCGCGGCAGCCAGCGACCAGACGCATGGCCAGATCAACGCAAAGGGGAGGTAACTGTGCGAGCAAAATCTAGGCCAAGTTCGCGCCGCGTTAAAAGAAAAATGTTAAGAGAAATTATACGGGGAGGTACTGGACTATGAAGGCAAGATAACTTTCAGTTCGTAATTACAATGCACTAGCCATTTTGACGCCTGATTACCTGATAGTTTGTGAATTAATTGAAGTTAAATTTTTGTAGTAGTAATTGCATTGAAGTCGTGCCTCCGAGCACGTTACTTGTTCATGTAACTTTAGGGAAGAAAAATGTAAAATAAGAAGGGTAAAGAGTACGAAGTTATTTAGTTAAGAGTGGAAGTAAATTTGACCAATTTAATCACAAAGGAATTCCTTAATTCATTGAGCTTCATTCATAGTTATTCAGTGTGTAAAATTTTGAAGTGTCTTTGGTTATTTTGATTTAACGAGAATATTCTGTGTGTTGATGGTACGTTGAAAACTCAAGGAGGATGATGATGATTTTTGTGTAGTAGATTTGGTTATTTTTTTTGAAGTAATTAAACTTTGTTTTTCTGTTTGTGTTCTTGTTTTTGGATTGCTCTCTACACCCCAAAAAGATGCCACTGCCCTGTGAACGTAAGCTCGCAAGAGCAGATATCTGCGCACCCGCCCAGACGCTCAACGATTGTTGAGAATAAGTTAAATTAAATTAGGGTGTTCGGGGCGGGTTTGCGTTAGAATATACTCTCGTAATATAATAATGTGAAAAAATCGCCGATAATGTAAATATTAATGACGTGAGAGACAAAAAAATTTACATTTATGTAATTTTTGAAAAAAACAACCGATAGACCAATATGGCTTTTATGTCATCTGATAGAGTAAATTTACCACTATCCCTACCAAAAGTTTAAAGAAAAAATTTGGAGCGGTTTTTGAGAAAATTTTGAAAATCCCCGGGGGCTTCACATAAAGTACCCCCAAATTTTGAAGAATCTTTTTCAAAATCTCAAAGCTTTGATTAGAATCAGATCGACCAAGGAATATCCATTTTGGAAGAAATCGTATGCATGGTTTAGGCGCTAGCAGTGTTCACAGACGGACAAAGGACAGACAGACGGACGTTTTTCTTTCAATTGGGTTTTCGGTATCAAGGATCTAGAAAACAGGGTTTCTGGCTACACCACGTGTTAGGGCATTTGTTTTCTTAATTTAGCAACTGGTTTTATCCACTTTTTCGTTTTCACGGCCCAGCAATTAATTTTTTCCGCCGAAAATTGGCCATTTTTTCGCGCAGCATTACATAACTTTTCCTATACTACGTATATAACTCCGTGTATACGTACGTATACGGGAAAGTAAAAATTATGGTGTCGCGGACTGAAAATAACTACGGAATAATGAGGTTTAATCAACGCCACCTGCATAGATCTATTTGGGTGGCGTTGTTTTAATTCCCGTCATACTCACAAAGATTGTAAATCCAAAACTCGAAAAACACGTTTTTGACAATTTCTTGGAATCTTATAATCGGATCGAAAAACAAATTATCAGTTCCCCAACACGGAAACGAGACGCGTTCAATGACGCCTCATATGTCTCGATTGTTGCACGGGAAGTGGTCTAGCCGTGAGGCATTTCCACACACGCACGGTATAGTTTACTCAAATATTATATAGGAATATACGTAGTATTGGGAAAGTTATGTAATGCTGCGCGAAAAATTGCGAATTTTTGCAGAAAAAAATTCGTTGCCGAGCCGTGATAATGAAAAAGTGGATAAATCCAGTTGCTAAATAAGAAAAAAATCCTCTATCACGTGTTGCAGCCAGAATCCCTGATTTGTGTTTCATTCATACCGAAAAAACAATTGAACGAAAAATGCCTGTCTGCCCGTCTCTCCGTCCTTTCGTCTGTGAACAACCATAGCGCACAAACCACATGTACGAATTCTTCTAAATAATGAATATTTCCCGGTCGATCTGGTTCCACTCGAGGCGCCGCGACTTTGAAAAACCTTCAAAATTTGGGGGTTACTTCACGTAAAGCCCTCTGGACACTTTCAACATTTTATCAAAAACGGCTCCAGATTTTTTCTTTAAATTTCTTGTAAATAAAGAGTAAAATAAACTTATTGAGGTCTAATAGATTCGAATTTCACGGTTAACCCTAAATTTTCGAAAATTGAAAAAATTGAATTTTTTCGGCCTTTTCCTACAACTACGAAATTGATGATATATGTTTTTCTACATATACACTTTGTTTTCCAAAGTGAGTTCTTTCCTTAAGGTCATGTACATTTTTTTGAACATTTCAGTATTTTTCGCGCAATATTGCGGACAATGAGTTATTTTAAGAAATTACAGAAGCAAGCTTTTCTCAAAAACGGCTCCAAAGATTTTCTTTAAACTTTTGGCAAAGATAGTGCCTAATGTACTCTATGAGGTGTCATAAAGTCAAATTGTTCTCTTCTTTCGTTTTCTCAAAAATTATAAATATGTAATTTATTTTACTTGTCTCTAACGTCGTTAATATTTACATTAATGGCGATTTGTTTACATTATTACATTTATAAGTACATGAGCTTTAAATAATATCAGATAAAGTTTCTCGAAAACTCAACCGTTTTGTATGAAAACTAGCTCAAAATTCCACGTTTTCAGGAACGCTCAAATGCCATTTTCTCATAAATGGCTCCAAATGTTTTCTTGAAACTTTTCGAACGGATAGAGCTAATTGCACTCTTTAATATGACGTAAATTTCCCTTTGGGGTATTTTTTGTTTTCTCAAAAATTACACAAATGTATTTTTTAAAGATCTCTCACACCTTTAATATGCACATTGCCAACAATTTGTTAACACCATTGTATTTGTAAGTGAGAGTGCTTTAAATGTCTTCTAATGAAGTGTTTCGAAAGCTCTAAAATTGTTTGTGAAAATGAGCTGCAAATTTCGCATTTTTAGTAGCGCTTAAACGCCGTTTTCTTAAAAACGAGTGCAATTTTTTCAAGAAAATTGCCATTAAGGATGAGGTTTTACTGCTCGTTAATATTATAAAATTAATATTTCCGATCTACCATTAAGAAACCGAAAAAGTTTTGAAATGTCAAAAAATGTATTTTTGGCGGCTGTAGAAGGCAGCTGGCACGAGTATGTGACAATTCCGAATAGCTAGCCCAGACCCAAGGAAATAAAAAACTAATACGGGAAATTCTGTGCCATTCTGTAGCACCACTAGTTATTAATTCACATCATCAGTATAGAGACAAAATTATTATGATTTATTTTGTTTTTTGACGTTAATTGTTCATGTTTAGTTGCAAATACAAACATAAATGTTTCAAAAATTGTCGAAATGTATTTTGTAAGTTTGCAGAATCCTAACAAACGGGCTGCGTCATCTTTCTACCAGTTCCTTGTCCTATTCTTACCTCTTACTTACACACACTTTACATGCATTACACTACCACACATGTCGGAAGATCAATTGGCAGCTTAGAGCGTGTCCCGGCTGGGGTGGTGACCCGCTGGTGGGAGATAGCTGGTTTGGGAAAATCCCATTAGCCGACTGTACGTCGGCGCCGAATCTCGCCATCCATCACGGGAAGATCACCACTACGATTTCTCGAGGAAAAACATGCACTACACTTACACTTACGGGACTAAGGACCTTAGCAGTTGACGCGCTCGGAATCACTAACATGCAATCTATCAATCTGAAAAATAAATCTGTTGTACATGAATTCAATATCCTGTCTTTTATTTAGTATACAGCATTTCGCCTCGCTCTGTGCCCGCCGCACCCGCACACGTTCGTTGCTGTCCTGTTGATGTTCGTTTGTCTCGCACTCCCGTTTGTTTCTCCCTTTACCTGCGGCAGCAACTCGACTCCGCCTTCATTACAGCCATTCATATCACATGAGTCGGGACTTTTTACAATTGCGCGTTCTGGCGACCGCCCGCCCGTCACGTGCATGCAAATCCACGCATTCGGCATTTCGCATAATCTGCATAAAATTTGCGCGCACTCACTCAACGCAACGCGACGCCCCACGAACGACCAGGCGCCGGCCGCGGTGAAGCGCACAACGACGGAGCAAACGTCTTAGGAATTTATCATAAAATAGTAATGATAATGATAATAATAATAATGTGTGAAATATCAAGTATAAGTTAAAAATATGTGAGAGAAAAATACGTTGTGCGAGAGAGAAAATGTAGGTCATGAGGAGGCGGCAGAACGGGTTGCTCTTTTGTTGGGCTCGGAGAGGCGCCTTGACCGCCGAACAGCTCGGGCGGAAAAAGGTTTATGGCGCTAGCGGCGAGGGGGGCTCGGTACCCTCCCCAGAACGACCCTCGGGGTGAGGAGCGAACTACAAAAGAAGCCTTTGTCCCGGCGGCTGCCATTAGCACCCTAAATGGTGACAAGCGGATCAAATGATCGCTACTGGTGTAAGCCGTAAATACGTCGGAGTGCAGGCGGCCAGTAATTAGACACGCGCAAGTGTTCTACCGGGCGAGAAAGAGCGAACTGCGCAGTTTCAGTAGCCCAATAACAAACAATGTTAAAATGACGATAAGAAAGAGTAACGAGTATTGGACGAGAACGAGAGAGGGCGGAGTCGAAGTCTGGATAGGAGGAAGGGATAGGGTAGCTGAGCGCGTGAGGGGAGATCGCGCAGAAAGACAGACGGAAAAACATTTTCGGCGAGAGCGGACGAGAGGGAAAGAGATTTTCGGAGAGAACTAGTTTTTTGGAGATTTGTAAAAAAAACTGTTCAGAGTCCGCGGTGATCGCACGTAGATCAGTTCGCTAAATTTTATCCCGAGCTAAAGTGTGAGGGAGGCGACGGCAGTTGAAGGGATTGCGAATAGAACTATCAATGTGTCACTACAATAGACAATGTATTTCGCGCCCTCAAAAAAATGCGACGTCGAGTCGAGACTAATAGTCCGCGAATTAGACTGATATTGCACCGTGGTGTGGGCGGACGACACGCAAATTGATGTGTGTGTGGGGGGGCGGAACGAATAGCAGCTACAGTTGGGGCCTGAGCATCCTGACCACCAGTCATCCCAGCAGAGGTCAGCCGCGGCTGTTCGCCGCGCGACGACACGGTCCAGGTGACAAGCGTCTGGGCGGTTCTCCAAGCTATAATACCGGGTCAACGCTTGAATCCATGGCTGCATCCAAGTAAGACTACGCGGACATAAAAGGGTATGCGCCTGCAAAGACATTATAATAATTAGCATCAATGAAGTAAGAAGAGAGAAGAACATTTTGTAGTAGTTAAATACATTGATTGTAGTAATTAAGTAATTTTCGGCCAATTAATGTACCCAAATTTTCAATAAGTTAGTAAATGACTCAAGTTCAATTCAACAATAACTTTCTTTTAAAAAAAGGTAAAATTTCTGCAAATTTCCTAGCATGTGTGAAATTAATTTTAAATAAAAAGGAAATAGTAAATGATAGTAAGAGTGTGTGCGGGCATGAGCCAAAGAGAGAGGCCGGGCAGCCCTCAAATTGGCAAAGCATGTTGCAAAATAGAGGTTAATTGATAGACGAACGAACTCACCCGATGGTAGAGTCGCGGACTGGGCAAGTCAGGCCCGCGGCACCATCACAAATAATAATAATAATAGTAATAATAAAAATAGTAATAATAATAATAATAAAAATGGGGACATGGTGAAACCACAAAACCATCAACCAATCACCTGCCTATCGACAGTTTACAAGCTCAAGAGCTCAGTACAAGAAATCAACATACAATACATGTACGTTACTTTACAACGCATTGCCAGATGACATAAAACAATTAAAGTCGGTACACAAATTTAAGTTAAAAGTAAAATCTTTTCTGCTGCAAAACTGTTTCTATACAATTAGAGACTATACTGATCGTGAAAAAGAAAAATAATGTTTAATGTAACAAAACAAAGATATATAATGAATTAATTTATGTTTGCATTGTATTCATTTAAAAAAATATTTAATACGCCAGTAACAAGTAATGTACTTCAGCTTCCGGGTCAATGACCCCCATCTCGATCAGGTTTTTGTCCAGTTTCCCTGATCCATAGAGCAAAAGCTGAGATGGCCCCTTGTTTTGCTTCTGGACGTAAATGTAGCTTCACTGTGGGCACGATTTGTTGAGCACTCCTTTTGCTTGTAGTTCATTTATAGTTGAAATTGATTTTCTATAACTCGGGAAAAAACATTTTTCAAATATTTTTATTTTTCGAAAATAATTATTTTCTAAATTCATTTTTTCGTTGTTTTTTTTAATTTCTGTCCCTCAAGAAAATGTGCGCAGATAAATTTCTTTCCCCACACGTCATATACAGTTTTTACTGTTTTTTGACAAATAAATAAATAAAAAAGCTCTTCACATGGCTAATTAGCAGCAAGATGTACGAACACTGCGAGAACTATCACGTCTTAGAAGAGGAGCAAAAGGGTTGCATCAAAAGATCGATGGGTTGTAAGCATCAGTTTACAATTGACGCAGTTACCTTGGAACAAGTTCACAAAAGACGACACAATCTGCATATGTGCTACGCAGATTTCCAGAAGGCATTTTTTTCTGTCCCGCACAGCTGGTTGCAAAAGTTGATATTGTATGTCCAAAAATGAAACGTACTCTTAGTGCAATGATGGCGAAATGGAGAACAAACATACGGATGAGTTCGGAAAACATAGCAGTGGCACGTATTAAAACCGGCATGTTCCAAGGAGATTCACTGTCAACATTATGGTTTTGTCTAGCAATGAACTCTATGTCTCAATTGCTTAATAACAGCAAAATTGGGTACAAATTAATCAAAAGAAACAACTTACGCCTGTCTCATTTGTTGTATGTCGATGACCTCAAACTCTATGCAGAGACCAGAGAAAAACTACACAGTCTAATTGAGAGAGTGAAAGGGTTCAGTGAAGATATAAAGATGTCTTTTGGACAAGACAAAAGTGCTATAATAGACATTAAAAAGGGCAAGATCGAAAACTGCAATGAACCAATTAGAGACATTAAGGAACTTCCCCCTGACGAGGTTTACAAATATTTAGGCATGGCCCAAAGGTACCGAATAGACCATTCTAGCATGAAGAATGCTCTGACCGCTAAGTATAGGTCAAGAGTTACAAAAATCCTGAACACAAAATTAAACGGGAAAAAACAGATCAAAGCAATTAACTCATGGGCAATTCCTACACTTTCCTATTCTTTCGGAATTCTCAAGTGGTCAAGTGCAGACCTTGCTGAATTAAATAGATTGACAAGAAGGCTACTTACTAAATCCCATTTGTTTTACATGGATGATCTGAAAGTTTTTGCTAAGAATGAAACGATTCTCTCCCAAATGCTGTCTGTCGTGAATGACTTTAGCAATGACATCTGCATGACGTTTGGTCTTGACAAGTGTGCAAAAATCAATTTAAAAAAGAGGGAAACTCACAACGTCTGAGAACATTGAAATTGATACGCACACTGTGATTCAAGATCTTGAGCCAGGTAAAACTTACAAATATCTGGGCATTGAAGAATGAGCAACCATCTCGAATGACAGAATGAAAGACAGAATTTGTAAGGAGTATTATAGGAGAGTGAGACTTGTCCTGCAGTCCGCTCTGAATTCCAGGAATAAAATATCAGCAATAGGTAGTTTGGCGGTACCTGTAGCCGAATACAGTTTTGGACTAGTGGACTGGACTGAGCAAGAAATTCGCACCATGGATCGAAAAACCAGAAAACTGCTAACAATGCATCATGTTTCCCACCCTCGAGCTGATATACATAGACTTTATGTGTCACTTATTGTTCCTTATGTGTTCCTTACGGAAGGAGAATTGAGGCCTCCTGGCACAACGCAATAGTCGGGTTGGGGAAGTATGTAGTCAGCCATCAAGATGACCCTCTAATGAGGCAGGTCATGAAATCTGACCGAATAATGGGAAACAGAGGCATTGTTAGTGTAGCAAGAAGCATTGCGAAGAAAACTAGGCAAGACACGTCGAATAACACAGACACTGAACTTCTGATGCTGCTGAACATGAAGTGTGAGACACAAAAAATGTTAAAGAAATCGTGGAGAGACAAACCACTTCACGGACAATACCTAAAAAGAATGGACAAGGTGCAGATCAATAAAGATCAATCATTTATGTGGCTTAAAATGGGAAGAATGAAGCCAGAATCGGAAGCACTTATAATAGCGGCCCAAGATCAGGCCTTGAGAACACGACATTATGATAAAGCGGTTCTCAAAATCTCCCAAGATGATAAATGCCGCATTTGCCTGGAGCAAGTAGAAACCATTGATCATATTGTCTCAGCTTGTCCAATCCTAGCAAAGACCGAATACCTGAAAAGACATGACAGGGTGTGTAGCTACCTCCACTGGCAGATCTGTACCGCCCTCGACGTTCCAAACACATGCGCCAAGTGGTACGAACACTCACCAAAACCGGTGACGTCTGTTGGATTGTGTAGGATATTGTACGACCAACAAATTCAAACTGATCGCACGATAGCGGCAAACAAACCGGATATAGTTATCCGGGATTTGGCGAAAAAATCGTGTTTACTTATCGATGTTGCTGTACCTTGCGATCAAAACGTCGTTACCAAGGAGGCAGAGAAACGTCTTAAATACAATAGTTTGGAAATCGAGATCAGCCGAATGTGGGGCGTAAAAGCACAGGTCGTCCCGATAGTTATCGGAGCTCTGGGATTTGTTCCGCAAAATTTGAGTAAGAACTTGTCTAAACTCCCCGGTAATTCAAAAGACTGGGAAGTGCAAGAAATCGCTTTATTTGGAACAGCCCACATTTTGCGCAAAGTATTGTAGAGGCACCGACAGTCCCTAGATCTACTCCTTAGGTAGCTGGTTGCAACCTGGAGTAGATTTTATATTCAGCCGACTCATAAGATCTTTAGTCGCGATGTAATGGAAAAATAATAATAATAATAGTAATATAATAAACTCCGAGGTGATGCAAAGGCCTGGGAAGTGCAAGAAATTGCTTTATTTGGAACAGCCCACATTTTGCGCAAAGTTTTGTAGAAGCACCGGCAGTCCCTAAATCTGCTCGTTAGGTACTGATTGCAACCAGGAGTAGATTTTGTATTCAGCCGACACATAACATCTTTAGTCGTGATATAGAGTAATAATAATAACAACAACAACTCCACCTAGGGAGTGGACGATCTTGCAATTAAAGGTGAAGCTTGAGTCCCCCATGAGCTTGAGAGCTATGTCAGTGGTAGCCTAGCTACTGGTGGGGCCTCTCTTGCTGAACAGGTTGAAAGTGAGGGGTCAGACGAAGAAGTACTCCATTTTGAGGAGAGTGCGAAGTAAGTGTAGAGGGAAGGGTCATGAACCTTTGGACTTCCTGTTGTCGGCCCATGGAGGGTACAGTAGAGAAACTGGGTTGGTACACCAGGCCTCTGTTTAGAGTGGAGGCCCGAACCTTGCATTAGCCAGCGAAGGAGGCTGCCTTCAGCAGTCAGTGAATCTCCCGTAGGGTTTAGTAATGCCGACAGGGGATCGGAGGGACCCCTTGCTGGGCCCTGCGGGGGGATGCCCCGAGGCCGCTATGGGTCGCAGTAACGGATGGCAGGAAACAACCCAAAGGTTAAGTGTGATCTGTGAACTCGAACTTGCTACCTGCGAATCGTCACTGGAAACCAATGAGAACTAGTGATGCTACAGAATGGCACAGACTTTCCCGTATTAGTTTTCTATTTCCTTGGGTTTTCGCTAGCTATTCGAATTGCCACAAACTCTTGCTTGCCAGCTGTCATCTATCACCGCCAAAAGTACATTTTTTTTGTAATTTTCTTAATTTTTCGGTTTTATATTGGTAGAACGGAAAGATTAATTTTAGAATATTTTAGACACAAGAATTTTAGATACAAAAACATAGCCGTAAATGGCAATTTTTTAAAAAAATTATGTGCGGTTTAAGAGAAAATGGCGTTTTAGCGCTATTAAAAATGCGAAATTTGAAGCTCATTTTCACAGAAAATGTTTGAGTTTTCAAAATACTTTATTTGAAGTTATTTTAAGCACTTACACTCACAAATATAATAATCTTTAAAAATTGCTGGTAATGTGCATATTAAAGATGTGAGAGATCTTTCAAAAAAATTACAATTATGTAATTTTTGAAAAAAACAAAAAAATAACTCAAAATAAACTTTACGCTACACTAAAGAGTGTAATGATCACTATCCGTTTCAAATGTATCAAGAAAAATTGGCAGCCATGTATGAGAAAAATGGCGTTTGAGCATTTCTGAAAATGCCGAAATTTGACCTACTTTTCACAGAAAACGGTAGTGTTTTCGAGAAACTTTACTTGACATTATTTAAAGCACATGTACTCGTAAATATAATAATGTGAAAAAATCGCCGCTAATGTAAATTTATCGACGTGAGAAATATGTGAAAAAATTTAAATATTTTTAATTTTTGAAAAAAACCAACCGATAGACCAATATGGCTTTTATGTCATCTGATAGAGTAAATTTACCACTATCCATATCAAAAGTTTAAAGAAAAACTTTGGAGCCGTTTTGAGAAAATCTTGTTTTTCTAATTTTTTTTTTAATGTTGCACATATTGCACGCAATATAGCACGAAAACTACTTAAATTCTCAAAATAATGTACATGACCTTAAAGAAGGCACTCACTATGAAGAACAATTTTTATTTAAAAGAAAAATCTCTATCTTCAATTGTGTAGTTGGAGAAAGACGCCGAAAAAAATTCAAACTTTCACAATTTTCAAAATCCAGAGTTATCCATTAAAATCATACCTATGCCATGTTAATAAGTGTATTTTACTTTCTTCATACAAGAAATTTAAAGAAAAAATTTGGAGCCGTTTTTGAGAAAATTTTGAAAATTCCCGTGGGGCTTTATATAAATTACCCCCAAATTTTGAAGAATATTTTTCAAAATCTCAAAACTTTGACTAGAAACAGATCGACCGAGGAATATCCATTTTGGAAGAAATCGTACATATGGTTTAGGTACTAGCAGTTTTCACAGACGGACAGACAGGCAGACACAGACAGACGGACGGACGGACGGATTGACAAACGGACGTTTTCCTTTGCATTGGTTTTTCGGTATCAAGGACCTACAAAAGAGGGTTTCTGGCTACAGCACGTGTTAGGGGATATTTTTTCTTAATTTAGCAATTGGTTTTATCCACTTTTTCCTTTTCAAGGCCCGGCAATGAATTTTTTTCCGCCGAAAATTGACCATTTTTTCGCGCAGCATAACTTTCCCTATACTACGTATATATCACTCCGTGTATACGTACGTATACGGGAAAGTAAAAATGTACTTTTGGCGGTGATAGATGGCAGCTGGCAAGAAAGAGTATGTGGCAATTCCATATAGCTAGCGAAAACCCAAGGAAATAAAAAATTAATACGGGAAAGTCTGTGTCATTCTGTAGCACCACTAGTTTCGCGCAGCATTACACAACTTTCCCTATACTACGTATATCACTCCGTGTATACGTACGTATACGGGAAAGTAAAAATGGGGGCTCGGAAATAGATGTTTTCAAGGTGTGGGGAGAGTGGAACCCAGATATGAGACCTACCCTAGACTCAAAGAAGCTTGGCAGTCAACGAAGATACATACTCAGCCGTGGAAAATTCACTGTAGAACAACTTGCTGACAATCACAGAAATGCAGAGTATGTTCTTTACTCGAACTACCCACATGACGAACACGTAGAACTTGAAATCGATGATCCAGTTGAAGGTTCATCGCTTTCCAATGAAAGACACGTCAGTGGTGGAAATCTCATCATCTGGCAATGAATTACACGGTAAAGACATGATACGAAATCTCCTTCGATGCGAGAGAGAAAAAGTTCGTCAACTTTCATTTGAATCTCGTGCACCGTTCAGGATAATATACGAAAATGCCAAAGCTAAGAGTGATAGAGACAACGAATTCTGTCTTAAATGAGGTGGTACAGTCCTCAAGTGTAGATCTAGATATCAATCACATCATATATGCAACAGGATATCTAGTATTTGAGATACTTTTGTGGCCAGCCAAGAACACCGACGGCCGACAGCAAAACGGATTAAACAGCTCTGTACCCCTATGGACGAAGAGAATTATGAAACGGATAGCCGTCACTGGACGCGAAATATCACTCTTAGCTGAGACATCTTCTAAATCAACGCACACCTCAAAAGTTCAACGAAAAATACTCAATGTTGAACAAAAATACCAAATTGAAAATGACTCAAGCAGGCTAATGGTAGTTGAGAAGCTAAAAGAGAAAACTCAAGCATGGGCTGAACGAATTAGACGTTGCAAACGTCGAATAGATTTCCGTGTACAGAACCGGTTGTTTGAAACAGCCGCAAAGAGATTCTATAGTAATCTGACTCAAAAACCGAATGGCAAAGCTGTTACTCCTTCAAAAGATGACGTCGAAGCATTTTGGGCAGGAATCTGGGGGAGAGCAGATCCTACAACAACGACGCATCTTGGCTTCAATCTGAATTTGATGCTGCCGATGAACTTGTGGAAACAGTGGATGAGTTCACAAATTCTCGGATAAGGATCTCTTCCAAGCAATTAAGTACATGGCAAACTCGAAATCAGTTGACAGGAAATGCTGGGAAAAGGTTGAAATGTGATATGTACGCGGTTACTAGGGGTTTTTATGGTGTCATACAAGCAGGGAGGACAAAACAGGGCCGAGAATTTGTTACGGGTTGAGAGTCCGCGGTTGCTATGGTGCAGGACGGGTAAATAAAACACTTTGGTACGACGCACGGTGGTCTGAACAGGATCGAAACGCGTGCATAGGCACCAAATTTTAATTTTTGAAAAAGGATTTTTTCTTGATAAATATGAATTCTACATACTTCAGATTATTTGAAATCAAAAAAATAATAATTTGTATCAATGTTTACAGCCATACGACACCCTCAAAGCCAAGCCTTTCCGCCGGGAAAAATTCAGCCACTCAAGCAGTGAAAATACACTTATCTTTCATTATTTATAAGTTTTTCCCTAATGAACTTTTCAACTTCCAGGAATTGTATGCGCTTTTATATACCTTCTAAATATATTAAAGCCTTCGCAGTGCCAATTATTTTTATTTTTAATTTAATTAAGCCTTACGTAATTAAGATGTGCGAAAACCTCTTATTCTTAAATTAAGTAATGTTTCACAGGCAAATGCAAACAAAACCCACAAAACACATCACTGAAATTAATAAATATTAATAAGTGAACATTATTGAACATTTTTCAGTTGAGATCAGCTTCCCCGGTGTGCCCCTCTCAAAATTATGACCATTTAAATTTTACGTTAATGGTGCTTGGAAAGAGCACCTTTATTACCTCGGGACATAATACCGAGAATGTTTACTTCTTGAAAATTTTTAATCTTCTCAACTTTCGGATTTCCATGATATTTTCAATTTCTTTTCAAAAATATTTCTTCTTTCAATTTTGCCAAATTTCATTGTTTTTCAATAAATTTAAACATATGAAACTGAGATCTGCAGAACTGTAACATGCAAAAAGTGAAATTTGACAAGCAATAACATTAAAACCTCTAAAAACATGTCTTTAAAACAAAACTATGTTATTAAGTAAACATTTTTAAATAGTTTTTTGGTGACAACAACCACCTTGGTCAACCTCTTTCAAAATGGCATGTATTTAAATTTTACATGACGAGGTTGAACAAAAGCGTGATTTTCATTAAGTGATCTTCGACGGAAAATTACAAAAAAAACAAGTAAAAACACTTCCATGAAATTAATAACTATTATTAAATGGGCATTTGTTAATATTTTTCGTTAACAACAGCCGCCTCGGCTCGCCCTTTTTAAAATGGCGACCGTTTAAAGTTTACATGACGAGGTTTGAAAGAAAACGTCATTTTCGTTAAGTCATTTTTGAATTACACGAAAACACCCAGAAACAATTTCATGAAATTAATAAATACTATTAATTGGACATTTGTTAATGTGTTTTCGCTAAGAACAGCCGCCTCGTCTGGCCTCTTTTAAAATGGCGGCCGTTAAACGTTTACTTGAGGTTTGAAATAAAGAGTCATTTCCAAAACTAAATTACTTTTGAAGGGCAATTACAGGAAAACACCCAAAAACATTTACATGAAATTAATAAATGTTATAAAGTGGACATGTGTTAATGTTTTTCCGTTAACAACAGCCGCCTCGACTAGCCTCTTTTAAATGGCGACAGTTAAAAGTTTACTTCAGGTTTGAAATAAAGCACCATTTCCAAAACTGATTTTGACGGACAAGTACACAAAATCAACTAAAAACATTTCTGTGAAATTAATTCCTGAAATTAATTGGACATTTGTTGATGTTTTTTCGTTAACAACAATCGCCTCGTTCTGCCTCTTTTAAAATGGCGACCGTATAAAGTTTTCATAATGAGATTTGAAAGAAAGCGCCTTATCCAAAAGTAAGTGATTATTGACGAGCAATTATACAAAAATAACTAAATACACTTCCATGAAATTAATAAATGTTATTAAGTGGACATTTGGTCATATGGTTTCGTTAACAAGAGTCACCTTGGCCAGCCTTTTTGAAAATGGCGAAAGTTTAAACTTTATATGACGAGCATTGAAAAAAGTGCCATTTCAATTAACTAAGTGATCACTGACGAGCAATTATAAAACAACATAGAAACACATCTCCATGAAATAAATATTTGATATTAAGTGAACAATTGAAAAAAACATTTTCGTCTTCCGGAATTGCCTCTTTTTGTGGAAGTGCAGACAGCAGACGAAGCATCAGCGTTGGATAGCATGCCCAAGGTGGCATAATATATAACTAAATAAATATAAATTAATTGTAATTTTATTATTTCTCATCTAGGACATGTTTCGTTTGATTCAAACTCAAAAAAACCGTTTTAAAATCACTATATAAATATTTAACTTAACGTTCTATGCGCGCGTTTCGACCCCGTTCAGACCACCGTGCGACGTCAAGAAAGGGAACCAGTGTGGTCGAGGCGTGATATATGCCGTTCGTCAATGCGAATGAGACCTTTCGATACTTACGGTGGCGCGAATACCAGAACATTTTGTTAATTCGAAGAAGGGAAGAAACCACGGAAAGTAGCAGAATTATTAGCATAGCAGGCATTGTTAATATTTATTGTTCGATCGTTCACAGTTCGCGAGTAGGCCCCCAGGGACGCAGAGTAGGGACAGTCATTTAGATGTCAGTTGGATTTAGGCGATATGAGGAAAACGGTGCGGATTTTCAAGAAAGAAGCAGAGGTACCAAGTCCCGGTCGGCGATTAGAAGAACGAAGACGTCGTGCGGAGGTTCATCTGGACTGGTTTCTCCGGGGCGACATCCGACATGGCCAAAAGAGCTCAGGGTACCATTTGGTTAAATATCAGAGGTCATGACCATAAAAAATCAGACAAAATCAAATAATATGTTCAAAATAACGTTCATCGAATAAATTAACTTTTGTTATTTTAAAAAAATTAAATATATGGTTATCATTGTGCAACCTGACACGTACCGTTCGCGCTACTGTGTACGGAGGGCGGATCTTGTGGCAACTGGCAGAGCAGGTAAGCGGATTGCTACTTTTATTTATTTATTTATTTGTCAAAAAACAGTAAAAACTGTATATGACGTGTGGGGAAAGAAATCTATCTGAGCACATTTTCTTGAGAGCCAGCAATTTAAAAAAAACAACGAAAAAATGAATTTAGAAAATAATTATTTTCGAAAAATAAAAATATTTGAAAAATGTTTTTTCCCGAGTTATAGAAAATCAATTTCAACTGTAAATGAACTACAAGCAAAAGGAGTGCTCAACAAAACGTGCCCACAGTGAAGCTACATTTACGTCCAGAAGCAAAACAAGGGGCCATCTCAGCATTTGCTCTATGGATCAGGGAAACTGGTCAAAAATCTGATCGAGATGGGGGTCATTGACCCGGAATCTGAAGTACATTACTTGTTACAGGCGTATTAAATATTTTTCAAAAATGTATACAATGCAAACGTAAACTAATTCATTATATATCTTTATTTTGTTACATTAAACATTATTTTTCTTTTTCACGATCAGTATAGTCTCTAATTGTATAGAAACAGTTTTGCAGCAGAAAAGATTTTACTTTTAACTTAAATTTGTGTACCGACTTTAATTGTTTTATGTCATCTGGCAATGCGTTGTAAAGTAACGTACATGTATTGTATGTTGATTTCTTGTACTGAGCTGTTGATACTGACACTTGATGCACGTGATTTCTACGGCGTGTGTTGTAATTATAAATATCAATATTGCATGAAAATATGTTCCCTCCGTTAAGTAGGTCATTTTTGACAAATATTACAGATTCGTAAATAAATAGACAAGGCAATGGTAAGATTCCCAGCTCAATGAAAAGAGGCTTGCAGGAATCACGTGGAAGGCATTTTTTCATTATTCGAATAATTTCTTTTGCAATCTGAAGGTCTCAATACTACAGGATGAGCTTCCCCAGAATATTATGCCATATCTCAGGCGGGAATGCACATTTGCAAAATAAACGCAACGAGCTGCATGAAGGCTGACAGAATTTGAAAGAATTCTGAATGCGTAGCATAATGAACTTAATTTAGTGTTTAATTCTGTTATATGTACATTCCATTTGAGGTTTGATTGAATTGAAAGACCTAAAAATTTTGTTGCCTCAACATCAGCTAATTGCATATTGTTCATTTTCAATGGAACATGCGATTTCCGATTTGAGATGCAAAAATGCATTGAAACAGTTTTTCTTTCGTTAACAATTAATTTGTTATTATTAAACCAATTTGAAACTTCTGAAATTGCAAAGAACATTCGTGCAATATTTACTGCTTCTTTTTTGCAAAGAACATTCGTGTCATCAGCAAACAGAACCGTTCTTCCATTTTTAATAGACGAGGGCATATCATTTACATATAACAGAAAGAGAATAGGTCCTAAGATCGAACCTTGCGGGACCCCATGCTCAATTGGCAAAGAATTGGAAATATAAGTATGTAATGTCCTTTCCTGCCAGTATGGTATTTCTACTCTTTGTGTCCGATGTTTAAGGTAAGAAGTTATCCAATCTAGGGCAATACCACGAATTCCATATGAAGGTAATTTTGAGAGCAAGATCTTATGGTCAATAACGTCAAAAGCTTTCGAGAGATCTAAGAATATTCCAATGGGTACTTCATTTTGGTCTATTGATGAAGCAACATCTTTGAGAAAAGAAAAAAATGGCAGTTTCCGTAGATTTTGATTTTCTAAAACCGTGTTGTGGGTCTGAAAACGCTCTGTTTTTCCTGAGAAAAGTTTCCATTCGTAAGTAGAAAAGCCTTTCTAATATTTTTGAGAAAACTGACAAAAGTGAAATTGGCCGGTAATTTTGAATATAATTTTTGTTCCCTTTTTTAAAAAGTGGCTTAATTTTTGCTGTTTTGAAAATATCTGGAAATATTCCTGTACATAACGAAGCATTGCAAAATGTGAGTTAACGGATGTATAAAAGCAGGTGCACAAGTTTTTAATAAACAATCCGGAAATTCATCTAAACCAGATGAATATTTATTGATTAGTTTACTGACTATTCTGAGGATTTCGTTGGGAGAAGTTTCGGAAATACACATCGTATCTGAAATTTTTTGGGAAGTGTAAAATGTTGAATTTTGTGATTTTAGTCCCTACGTGAGATCAGACGCAATTATAGAAAAGTGTTTGTTAAAGAGATTGGCAACTTTTTCCGGATTACTCGTTTCTCTTTCATTATCTTATAAAATAACATTCTCTACAAGGTACCGAGATGATGTGGTTGTATTTTTTACGATATCCCACATTGCTTTAGTTTTGTTACTAGCACTCAAAATGTCCTGACTATTTTTCATTATTTTTGCCTAAACTATTATTTTTCTTAAAATTCTTTTATATTCTCGGAAGTATATATGGAAACCAGGTGATACGTTATGATGTTTAGAAATAAAGTAAAGCGTACGTTTGTTTTTACACGATGTTCTAATTCCTTGTGTGATCCAAGTATTACTTTTGCTTGAAATGTTAAATTTTCTCTTTTTAAGAGGAAAGCACGCGTTAAAATGAATTGAAAGCTTGGAGAAAAATAAATTATATTTTTCATTTGTGTCAACAGCGTTATAAACTGCGTCCCATGATTCCTTCATCAAGTAGTCCGTAAATAATTTTATATTAACTTTAGTGAATGCTCTGCACATGCGTGTATTATTTATTGTGTCAGGGTTTATGTTCTTAGTAATTGTAAGAATTTGTGCAACGTGGTCACTGTATCCTAGATTATTCGTTATTACTTCATATGTAGTTGGGGTTTTGTTAATTATAATTTGATCTAATGCTTTTTTGTGATTAAGCGTATTCCGTGTAGGTACATTCACTGTAATGTCTAAATTAAAAGAATGAAGTAAATTGAGAAACTGCTCTTTTTCGTGGGATTCGCTCAGAAAATCAATATTGAAATCGCCACATACAACAATGGATTTAAAAGAGAGTTTACTAATTTTGTTCAGAATTATCTCTAGATTTTCCAAGAAAGTGAAATAATCTGAAGCTCGCTTTGTTGGAGGTCTGTAAATGCAAAGTAAGATAATTTTGAGCTTAGTAAGATGTACTACTGTTGTTTCAAAAAACTTTTTCAACTGCATATAAATTGAATTCTGACAAGAAAGTAGAATCAATATAATTTCTTATGTAAATACACGAACCTCCGCAAGCAGGGCCCTTATTTGATTCCCTCGCTCTACAATACGATCCTGCAAGGTAAAAGCTAGGACTTTGGAGTGTGTTTATGTCATTTTGAGACAACCAATGTTCTGTAAAGCAAAAAACATCTATTTGTCTTAGATCACATTGTAATGCTGCCTCGATAAATTCAATTTTATTTGAAAGAGATTGCACATTATGATGCATTATTCGAATCTTTTGCATGTACCTACACGGATGTTTTTCTGCTGCATCTGACTGTAGTTGCTATTTATTTATTTCATTTTTACCTCGAGTGCGTGGTCGAAGGAAGTATCGTGTCCCAGCAGTGACAAGAGGTGAGAAAGGAGGGGTGACAGATGTAGAGGAATGAATAGTGGGAGAGGTAATACACGGATTAGGTTCAGGGGATAAGATACTTGGGTCCAAAGGGGTCCCAGATGATGGAAGAGAACTAGGAGATGTGGGTGGGGATGTGTCTTGGGCAGGACACTGCCAAGTTTGTGAAATGATGTGTTTTGCAAGCTCACTACCGAGTGCATGTTTCCCGACAAGGTTCAGGTGAAGACCATGTGGGGTGAAGTGTTTTTTCTGAGAGAAAGTTTAGCTCAAACAATTTAACATGTGTGCCTCTCAGATGCAGTTTCAATTGGTGACTAATGTCTGTGCTTTTGCGTGACTAATTTCTTTGCATAGTGTGGGCTTGTTGTACCAGAAGGCAGAGTCGAGACTACAATGTTCGTGTTTTGGGCGGCACGTTGTAATTTGTCAACATGTTCTTCAGGCGTAAAGTGACCACCCAAATTAATGTCATTCTGCCCTCCTATGATAATTACAGTATCCCGTTTGGTGAGGGTTTTTGTGTGCGTGTCCAACTCACTGGTCACGCCGGCAAACCTCCCGTTAGGTTTCAATACACACATGGCAGAGAAATTGGTTGGGAGTTTCTCACTCAGCAGGGAGGAGATTTGTCGCCCATGGCTATCTGCTAAAATGAGTACCTTTTTGATGGGCTCAGTGGGAATGTCCTTATTTTCTTGTGAGCCAGTTTGCGCAACTCTACGTGTCTTTGTTACTTTGCGCTTGCTAGCCTGTTTGCGTTGGTTTGTGAATGGACGTGTCGATGATGTGTGGGGTGGTGAGGATTGGGAAGGCAAGGAAACTTATTGTAGTAGTCTAATACAGAAAATCTGTTTTGAGTCGTGATTGGTGGTGGTGATTGTGTGTTTGCTTCCGGGAATGGACGGTTGGAGGTTTTTGCGGTGTTGCCTATTGTTGTCCAACCGTCTGTGTTTTGAACGACCTCTTCGAGCTTTCGGATATGTTCATCTAAATTACTGTTTATGTGTGTGAAGGCTTTCAGAAGATCGGCTTTGAGAGCGTAGAGAGTAGAGAGTGTATAACGATTAGTAGCCATGTCACGAATGCGTGTCAAGTGCGTGGTAAATATGAAAATAAGTAAATAGATAATTCAGAATACTACAAAAAAACTACTCCCTAAATTATCTTTTAAATTTAATTGTATTAAATTTTTTACTTAAAACCGAACTCAAACAACTGACCCAGCACCGCAACGTACGATTAATTAACGAAAAGTAATTTATACTTGGATTTGTTTCCTGGTGCCCAATTCTCATGGCAGTTTGTTAGTTAGTTAAAAAAATGTTCCATTATTCATTAGCTCTACGTTTTGTGCATTACGGTATGCACCTTATGAAGAGCACTGATTAAAACAAGATATAAAATAACGAGAAATACAACATTTTAAAAAATAGAAGCTAATTACCTAATTACAATTCATAGTTATTGAAACCTTAAAATTAGTAAACGGGAAAAAAGAAGACCTCACATGAGTAAAAATCTCACATGAGTATATAATGTTGGTTGCACCTTCGCGTTATAATTTACAAGTGATGTTTTGGTCTTTTCTATGGAAGTGGGTATCATCTGATAATCTCTCTCTCTCTCTCTCTCTCTCTCTCTATATATATATATATATATATATATATATATACATACAGAGATACCTGACCAGCATGTCTGGAATTGATGAATCTATTAGTACACAAACAGGGTTTATTAAGAATAACACAATTTACATTACATTGGAATGATCGCTGATCATTAATGAATTACTAATTAACCGATTTACATTACATTTATGTGATTGTTTCCCATTGTTTTACATTTCTTGCTCCCTTTTATGCTTATTTCCTCTCTCTGTAACCAAATATCGTGCATTCTCATCACAGACAATGTTAATTTTCCTTATTTTACTCTGATGAGCATCCTAAACCTGAATACACCACATCCGATCCCATCCAATATTTACTTATAACTTTCGTTAACTTATCTGGTGTCCTCCGCTGTTGCTGACCTCCGCTCGATGCGACGCGACGTGTCGTTTTCCGATGCCGCAGCCGTGAGATGACCTTGGCACCCACCGCCGTTTTGCGTCCGCGCACGTGTCCGCCAAAGATCCGCAATCCCACGCCGGCGGTGTCTCGCCGCCGATTCCTTTTTCCAAATGTTGGAATTGCAGCTTCTGCTCGTAGAACTTCACAATGCGGTACCGCACCCGCGCAGCTACACCGACTGGTTGATGATTAATAAATGAGTGTTTTCTCTTCTCGATTGCATTAATCCCTTTCCGTGACAAATTATTCTTTCCTTGTGTTTCATCCGTCCCACTGGATCCTCCGAGTCGGGAGCGAACGGTGGAGAGGAAAAGACGGGACATCGACAGAGACGTGATGTTAGGACGTTATGAAAGAAATCGGGAGTAATCGAAGCAAGTTGGATCAAAGGAAGGAGAAATGTGACGAATTCAGTGAGGAAAGTGATTAAGGATTGTCGTAAGTGTGTTCGAAGAGACACAATAAATTTGAAATTTGGCGAAGGAAGTGCAACATTAAGTGGACACGTGGGCGATACTGCAATTGCGACAAGGTGGATTGAGAATTAGAACATTAGTGGTGCTAGTAATGATTTTGGAGGGCCCAGTGGGACGGAGGAAACACAAAGGAAAGAATGATTTGTCACGGAAATAGATAAACGCAATCGAAAAGAGAAAATGATCTTTTATTAATCCCCAACCAGTCGGTGTAGCTGCGCGGGTGCGGTACCGCGTTGTGAAGCCCTACGAGCCGAAACTGAAATTCCGACATGTGGGAAAAGAAGTTGACGGCGAGACAACGCTGGCGTGCAAGTACGGACCGTTAGCGGCGCGTGTGCAGACGCAGAACGACGGCGGCGCCAAGGCCACCTCACAGCAACGGCATCGGGGTGCGGCACGCCGCGGCGCATCGAACGGAAGGCAGCAACAGTGGAAGGCATCAGATAAGTAACGACAGTCATAAATAATTGGATGGGGTCGGATGTGGTATATGCCGGTTCAGGATGCTCATCAGGGTAATAAAGAAAAGCATCAGTGTCTGTGATGAGAGCGGATGGCATGTGGTTTCAGAGAGAGGGAATTAGCATGTAAGGGAAAAAGAAATGTAAAACAATGGGAAACAATCAGATACATGTAATGTGAATCGTTTGATTAGTAATTCAGTGATGATCTGCGATCATCCCAGTAATGTAAATTGTGTAATTCTTAATAAATCCTGTGGTGTACTAATAGATTCATCAACTTCAGACATGCTGGTTAAAGTATCCCCCTTAAAGAATCCCTGTAACTTAACGAACAACAAAAATTTTATAATATGTGCATCCCTGACGACCGATAAAGGTAAGTACGGTCACATATTATTGGCGCCCGAACAGGGACGGGGAAAGATTAGTAATTTGTAATCAGATTTGAACAAAATACATTCCCCATATGTGCATAGTTTGATCAAGCATGTGTCTGAAATTGGTTGCATAATTGGAAAATGCAGAGGACAGTGTAATTTTCTTAATAATGTCAGTATTTCAGTTTAAAATATTTCAGAGAGTAATTTGAAGTGCATTAAATATATCAGTATTCTCTAATATTATTGCAGTGGAATCAATGAAGGTGTTAAATTCAACTTCATGTATCAAGGTGTTGTTTGAACTAATTCATTTGCAATTCAGAAGATATTTTGATGAATGTTAAGTTCAATCTCATGTACCAAGGTATTGTGTGAGATATTATTTCAATCTGTAATTCAAGAATGCTTAAATGAATAGGTTAAATTCAATCACATATACTAGGGTGTTTTGTGAAACATCATCCCAATGTGTATTGCAATGCATGTAAATTAATGATTCATTCAGTTAACTTTGCAGGGTATTGAGTTCAAATAATACATGGAGGGGAATTTCATTTAATGTGTTTAAAGGCTGTGCAGATATTGAAGTGTAATTTTTTTTGAAGATTGTTAAACGTGGCCAGTAAAAAGTGTTGAAGTCAGTAACATAAATCAGGGTAATTTGTTATTATAAAGTATTTCAATGTATGTGTGAGTGAATAGATGAAGTGAATGACAGATGTTAAGGCAGTGCACTAAATATGACAGTCTGTGTTTAAATAATCATATAATATCAGGATATAATCTTTATGAAACATGGTCATAATGTGTATGTGACAACAAATAATGTGTTAGGGCATAATTATTTGAAAGTGTTATTACAGTGATTGTTTCCATGAGTGTAATTATCAGAGTATAATTTTTTTTGAAGAGTCATTACAGTGTGTGTATGAATAAACGCAGTATAATAGGATATAATCTTTGTTTAAGTGTTATTACAGTGTGTAATTTAATACACATATAGTGTCAAGGCACCACATTTCTTCAAGCATTAATACAGTGTATTTTCATAAACATAATGTGTTAGAATGTAAATGTTTGGGAGTACCATTACAGTGTGTGTATCGATAAAGTGTCAGGGCGTAATTCAGTTGTATACAGTTGTAACATTTAGATAGGCCCTCAGGGCAGTGTCATTGTCCCACTCTTGTTTCTTATCTTTGTAAATGTTATATCGCAAAATATAACGTCAAAAATTCGACTCTTTGCCTACGACTGTATATTATATAGGGAAATTACAAAACAGCACGATATGATTAAACTACAGGAAGATTTAAATAAGATTAATGATTGGGCAAGAGCCAATAAAATGATTGTAAATGGAAATAAAAGTAAAGCGATCACATTTTGTAGGGCCAGAGACTTTCATGGAATATCTTATCGGCTAGGTAATGACGTAGTTCCGCGGGTCTCAAACTGTAAATGGCTTGGCATCCTCCTGGATAGCAAGTTAGGATGGAAGAAACAAACTACGTAGTGGGTAAAGCTTGGAGGTCTTTGCATTTCGTCATGAGAAATCTTAAAAAATGCAATACGAAAGCAAAAGAAATCACGGATACCTCGCTTGTTAGGCCAGTAGTGGAATATGGAGCTAGTTGTTGGGATCCGTACAGAATAGGACTTAAGAAGAGCTTAGAGAGGATACAAAACAGAGCGGCAAAATTCACTTTTCGCAGGAACATACCTGGACATTGGGAATCATTAGAACATCGGAGGAAAAGGGCTCGACTTTGCGTAATGTACAAATCTTACACTGGTGGCTCTGCATGGCAGGAAATACGGGGAAGGCTAGATAAACCAGATTATTTTAATAGATTTGATCATAAATATAAAATTAGAACTAAAATGCAAAGAACGAACGTAGGCAAATTCTCTTTTGTAAACAGAACAATCGTAAATTGGAACGAATTACCTGCGGCAGTTTTTGAGCACTTTCCTTGCTCAGCGCGTGGCTTTAGAAAAAAATATAGGAAATTAATCAATAGGGTGAAAACGTGCAGTGAAGTGAAGTGAAAAGAAGTGAAAGGTACGATTATGGGTAGTCTACTAAAAAGTATTGAGCTATTAGTATTTAGGTAAAGTGTTATGAGGTGCAGTGAAGTGAAGTGAAGTGCAGTGAAGTGATTTCATTTCGTTCTGTTTATTTCGCTAATCTAAAGAGTCTGTTATAGGCTATTCTGACAAAAATGGGTATTTATTGATTTATGTTAACGAGTGTTTTATGTGTTAGAAATGTAAAAATTATTATAAATATTGTATATTATTATATTGTAGGTAAAAATATTTATTCATATTTGTCTATGATTGTGAGTGAATACGTGCAGGATGGTGTGTATACGAGTGTTCTTATGTCTTTGTATAATATGTATGTAAGCGTGTATGTTTGTATGTGTGAATGTTGGTGTAATATGTAAGTTTATTTACATAAATGTTAGTATATATGTAGTTAATTTTTTGTCTATGTATGTAAATGCATTTGCATGTTCTAGGTAATGACTAAGATAATTTGTTTTTACATTGATTTTTTATATATTGTTTTTATTGTTAATTGTGTTTTGTAATTGTAAATGTACTTTTTTATTTCTCTATTCTGCCACCGGACATCATCAGCCCTATTGTAGAATAAACCTTGTATCTTATATTAGAAGTATATTATTACTTACAATGTTCAAGCGTTGGTTCCATTTATAAAATGAAATCTGCGAGCTATTATAAGAGTCAATCACTTATTGATCTAATATGCACATTTTTTACAATTCTTGTGTTGCTGTGGTTGTAGTATAATGTAGTTTATATTTTCAATACAATAGTTTGTTCTACAATTGGAAAACCGAAAACAAAAAAAGTCGAAAAAATGTAGTTTGGGCGGCGATAGATGGCAGCTGTCAAGAGTATTGGCAAATCTGAATAGCTAGCCGAGACAAACGAAAAGAAAACTAATACGAAAACGTCTGTGGCATTCTGTAGCACCACTTGTTTTAAATTGCACATATAGCATGCAAATGCGCGAAAACTACTAAAATTTTGAAAGAAATGTTTTGTGACCATCCGTTTTCCCTCCGAACGCTCAGGAAAACGTGGCACATTTATCGCCCGCACGAAGAGCTCGGTACTCACAGCGCGCGCCGCACAGACAGAAGAGAGCTACTGATTAGTTCTCATAGTTATCACAAGAGTTCACTAGAATCGCTTGGCTAGGGTAACAGCGAGACATACAGCACATCCCGTTCTTTTTGGAAGCGTGTCGGGAAGCAGCGAGGTTGAACGGACGTAGCGTGTCAACGTGGACGCCATCAATCCAGACAAAGAAAAGGCATCAGAGCTCTTCAAAGACAAAATGAAGAGGTAATTAATTCTTTGAATTAGTGCGAAGAGAATTACTATTTAAGGATTAATTAACAAGATGTTTTAAGAACAGTGGGAAGAGGGGAGGGAGCCCTGTTACTTATAATTAATTAGAATCTAACACGTGGTTTTTATATCCTTTTCAGCTTTTTCTTTTTTGTTCTTTATTCTCTTTATATGCTCTTCACTTATTATATTGAATTGAATTCTACTGGATATAATTGGAAAATACTAGCGGCATATGGTTAAAACATTTACGTTGGCAAAAGACGAATATTTAACCACACCGTTGGCCCAGAGAGAGTTCTACTGCAAGGGAGCTTTGGTAACGGTATCCGACCAGCGGAGCGAGCAGCGAAGAGAAACACCTAGCATCAAGGTCACCGAAGTCGCCACTGCTCGAGTTTCAGAAGACGGCGAACGAAACCCCGTATTGAAAAGGATTTCAAACTAAGAAAGTTCATTTTACAAACGTTCTAGTCCCCAGAACTCGTTTAACAAAGCAGATAGAGTAATTCTGTGTTAACTGAGAAAAAGATTTAATGTTCAGCTAGTTAGAGAAGAGAGTAATTTTTTATAACTTACAAAATCAATCTTTCTTTATTCCTATTCTTTGTAAAAATAGAAACAGTAAAAACTTAATTTTTGTGTTACATGAAAGAGAATATAAATGGTACCAAAGAATGTGTGAAGGCCTAGTAAAATTTTGATTTGATGAGAAAGACAGTGTAAATTAGTAAAGTAGCAAAGAGAAGGGTGTATAGATTTAAGAATTTTCTTGTGTATTCTATTGTCAGCAATTGACAGCGTATTTTATGTTTTTCTATATATTTATGAGTGTCAAGTGTATGAGATTTCTATGCCACAAATTTTTTCATCTCAAGATTATAGTAAGGTTTTTAAGAAATCTGTGTTTTAATCTGAATGATTCGCGAGACCGTAGTGTAGAGAACCCACGTCCTTGATCCCATCAATTTCAATTTTGTTTATGTGGCCCACCGTCATCCCGACTGAGCTACCAAATATCCTAGGGAGATTATTAAAAATCCCTCTCCCTTATCCCGAAGACGGTGGTGGTCGCATCTGGCGCCCAGCTGGTGGGACCTCGAATTCGCGAAATCATTCAGATTAATTCAGAATTCGAAGCAGTTATATTGAATTGAACATTCAAGTATAATTTTGTAGTGTGAGAATAACTGAACCGTTTACTTAGCATTGTATAAGCTTATAATCTTAGAGTAGTATTTGGTGATATTTCTGTCACAAATATTTTTCTGTGATCTATTGTATTGTGTATAGTGTGTGTCATAGAAAGACTGATTGATTCTAATTCGCTATTATCAAAATGGCTGATAGATTCAATTTGGACAGAAATTTAGCTGAACTTTCAGGCAGCATAGATGAATCAGATAATGATAGGGATCCTAAGGTGTCACCAGAAGTAGTAGAAGCAGTTCAGGGGACTTCTAATGTAGGAGAAGGGGGTGCAAAAGAAACTAGCACAACATCACCTACAGAATCTCAGCAGACTTCGGGAAGAACTGGGAATGTTGGTGAACAGGATATAGACAGGGCAGCTATAATGATGCAATGTTTAACTGAATATTTCATGCAGCAGATAGAAATTAAAATGAGGATGCAGGCTGAAAGTTTAGGTAATAAAATTACATTAGAAGCTAAATTATAAGAGAATAGTAGGAAATTAGAAGATAATTTAGAAGCAAAATTAGAAACCACAATTTCTAGATTAGAAGCAAAATTATCTGAAAATAATACTAATTTAGAAGCTAAATTAGAAGAAAAGCTTGCTGAAAACAACGCCAGGTTAGAAGACAGTTTAAATTCACAATTCAGGGAATTAACTGAACAATGGAAGGCAGATTTCAAGGAGGAGGTTAAGGTAGAAATAAAATAAGAACATAAGAAGTTAGAGGAGAAAATTGAAAATCTAGGTCAGGGATTAGAAGGTAAAATTAACCAGACAGCTAAAGATTTTGAAGATAAAATCGGGACACAAAATGCAATTATTACCGCAGTACCTGATAGGCAGACTACTCTTAAGGAAGATGTAGATACATTTCAAAAGGTAGTTGCAGAACAGATCAAAATTCAAGTTAATAAATTAGATAGCGGAATAAAAGCTTTGTCGGAACAAGATGGTGTTCTACAGCATCAGATTAATGAATGTAGAAATGAGGTTGTCGAACGCAAAAGTAATATTGAGAATATGCCATCGAGTTCTGTTAGTATGCTGCATACATGTGTATCATTACCAAGTACTCCGATTTTTAGTGCAGCTAGTAATGTGAATCCCTGTGTGTTTATGAAAGCCGTATATCAATTTTCTCACTGAATTATGTTCCAGATGGCAAAAAATCGCAAATTATGTACCAAATGCTACAAGGTAATGCTAGAATTTGGGCGGACAGTTTGGGAGAGCTACCGAAAACTATGAATGAATTTCGGGAAAAATTTTACTCTCAGTACTGGAATAACGAGACCCAAATCAATTTTAAGGTAAATGTAATGTGTGGAACATGGAAGAAAGGGACGATGTCCATGCAAGAATACGCTACTGAAAAATTAGCATGCCTTACGCTCTGTACTCTTTCGATGTCGGACGAGGAGATAGTTTGCTTATTGATACATTTTCCTTCAACAATCCAAAATTTGCTGAAAAATTTATTGCCTATGTCCACTGAAAAATTAATATCTCAAATAGGATTGTACGATGCGACATTCGTGTACAGTGATAGATTCCAGAAACCTAGGTCAAACGGTAATGGGAGCGCCGAAACCTATAATAGCTCTAGTCAACAACGGTACAGTAATAAACCGAAGGGGACTACCATTACTAGATTTGGAAATCAGCAGGAAGAGAGGCCGGATACTAGGCAAGACCGAGGTTCTTCTGGCGATAGAAATAGAAGAGGGTCGATCGATAGAGGAGGACAGCAAACAAGAAATCAAGATTCCCATACATCTCGCGGACATGAGTCGGGAAATTGATAGGGTTTGTTTCGACACGTCATCCCGACGCAAACCTAATTAACAAATTGAATGCAGAAGAGGTGGCGATATTATCAATCGAGTTGATGTCATTTGATGAAGAACCAAGGGAAGAAGATGAGAGAGTGCCAATCGGATCTAGGAGGCAATGCCCAACGATCAGAGCTAGATGCGAGGTTATTGATCTTTCTATTTTGGTGGACACGGGTTGTGCAACTTCAGTAGTATCTGAAAGTTTGTTATGTGAGTTGCAAAGTAAGGGAGTGGAGGTACCTACGTTGCCACTTGTAAAGTCGTTTCTGATAGGAGCAAATCGAAAAGAAATCGAAGCCCATCATCCGACAAGTCTATTTAGGCGTAGAGATAGGTAATAGTACTATCAAGTTGTTTGCCTAGTAGCGCAAGAACTTCTTTATCCGCTAATCCTTGGAGTTGACTTCATGAAACAACACTATGTTGTCATAGATTTGGAAAACAGTACTGTCACATTAAAGCCAGATAATTAAACTGATTTGGATTTCAATTCGTTCACTTAAAAATCAATAGGAAAATAATTGTCATGAAGAAGAAGATGTACGATTTCAAATTCATTCTCACGTTAAAAAAAAATCAAATTTAAACGAAGATCAAAAAGAAAAATTAGCCGAGGTTTTGCTTAGAAATCTGAAAGTATTTTGTAAGAATCAACAGCCTGTAAAAGATTTTAAATTTGAAATAGAGCTTAAGGATAAAACCCCATTCACGGGTTATCAGTATATCATTCCCGAAAAGCATAAAGAAGAGGTGGATAAGTTAATTGCTACTATGTTCGAAGATGGCATCATAATGAAGTCGAAGACATCCTATCTAAATCCATTAGTGCTAGTGACAAAAAGTAATAGGAAGATTAGGCTCTGTTTAGATGCACGGCGTTTGAATCAAGTAACCCTACCGTACCGAGACAGACCGCTACGAGTAGAAGAGTTAACAAATCAATTAGGCGGCATCAAGTGGTTATCATCCACCGATTTCACGGCATCTTACTGGCAAGTAGAAATAGCACCCGAGTGTAGATAGTATACGGGATTTATCCATCGCGGAATCTCATATGTTTTTCGAAGAATGCCATTCGGACTTAAAAATAGCGCAGCTGCTCTGGTACAATGTCTAGATAATGTCACTGGAAGAGAGATGTTTGGAAGTGCTCTAATTTAAATAGATGATGTTATTGTGTATTCCCAAACGTTTGAAGAACATTTAGCTAGATTGGATACGTTATTAAAACGTTTGATTAAGAATAATTTACAGTTGAACTTACAAAAAAGTAACTTCTGCACGAAGCAAGTCAAATTCTTGGGCTATGATTTGACTACTCAAGGAGTCAAAATGAATCTGGACAAGATCAAAGAAATAGATACGATTGCCCCTCCGAAAAAATGCAAAACAATTAAAAAGTTTGTTAGGTCGTATAAACTATTATGCAAGATTTAGAGAGGAAATGTAATTGGAAAATATAATTTTCAAAATCTGAAACCCTTCAAGGATTAAGAGGTTACTGTCGATAAAACAAACACTGAAGAAACAAAATTAAACTGACAAGAATAATGAAGATTAGTTGGTAAATAGCTAAATAAATGGCTGAAGTGAGAAGAAAGAAGAGAGAAAAGAGAAGAGAGAAGAAACAAGAGAGAAGCGAAGATGAGAAGAAAGAAGAGTGTAGATAAATTGAACTGTATATAATTAGAAGATAAGAAAAAATATATAAATAATGTCGTAAATATTCATCAGGCTTAATTAGTATTTCTATTTATAAACGGTTGTCATCTTTAACAAGAAAGAAGATCATGTCTATTCCCCTTGAACTGACCAACAATAAATGGGAAGACAGCAAGATTTGAGAACAGAATTCTTTTCTACTAATTAATATCGAGAATATTTATACTTCTGGCAAAAGCAAGTAACACCATTCTTTGATATTAATATTTTATGGTCTCTCTAAAGCAGAGCCCCAAAATCTTAAAAAAAAGGGAGGGGTTATGTGACCGTCATCCCGACTGAGCTACAAAACATCCTAGGGAGATTATTAAAAATTCCTCTCCCTTATCCCGAAGACGATGGTGATCGCAGTATATGACCTTAATAAAAGAACTCACTTTAGACAACAAATTTTATTTAAAAGAAAAATCTCTCTCGTCAATTTTGTAGTTCCAGAAAGACGCCGAAAAAAATTTTAACGTTTGCAATTTTCGAAAATTCAGACTTATCCGTGAAAATCGGACCTATGCCACCTTAAGTGGATTTTACTCTATTCTTACAAAAAAATAAAGAAAAAATTTGGAGCCCTTTTTTGAGAAAAATTTGAATATGTCCGTGGGCTTCATGTAAAGTACCCTCCAATTTTACAGAATCCTTTTCAACATCTCAAAGCTTCGACTAGAACCAGGTCGAACGGGGAATATCCATTTTGGAAGAAATCGTACGTATGGTTTAGGCGCTAGCAGTGTTCACAGACGGACAGACAGACAGATGGACGTTTTCCTTTCATTTGTTTTTTCGGTATCAGAACCCACAAAAGAGGGGGTCTGGCTACAGCACGTGTTAGGGTATTTTTTTCTTAATTTAGCAACTGGTTTTATCCAACTTTTCGTTATCAGCGCCTGGCAACAATTTTTTCTGGCGAAAATTGGCCATTTTTTCGCGCAGCATTCCATAACTTTCCCTATACTACTTATATCACTCCGTGTATACGTACGTATACGGGAAGTAAAAAGACTGGACCACGGCAGAGACCCTGACCATAACAGACGAGGACAACAACCAACTGTACGAATTCTATTAATGAGGGGACCGTCGGATTCATAGTTTGAAATGTTGGTTGTCCTGATCGGAAGTAAGTTCAGACGCCACATCAAAATATCTAATATATTGTAGTTGGTCTTGATTAGACAATGTTTAGCAAAAACAAATGATCTAACGATTGCGGATAACACACTCGTCTACCAAACAGATTCTAAGTTAACACTGTCAGAATGAAACTCTTTTTTCCTCTGACCCTTTTGTGTATTTGCGTTATTGCATTTGTGAAAGCACCAACATACCAAGTGGTTACATGTCCTTTTCCTGTAACACAAACAATATGGACTCAATGCGATAGAATAGAATATGAGTGTTACAACTACTTTAATTGTCCATATGGTTTTTTATGCTGTACATATAATTGCTCAACTTATTGCAAAGAATGGAATGTCGCCGTTTATAGAGGTTCGGTATGTATATAAATTAAATTTATTTTCACCTTGGTCATTTAAATATTTCGATTTTATTTTATAATATTATATTTTATAGATCTTTAAAAATATTGGAGGTTTTACTTTTTGGAAGTACAATATATTTCAAAATAATTTAGAAAAAAAATGAAACGTTTATAGCAATACGTTTTTGGAAAAGTGTTGTTTTAAATTGGCTATCCTTTCCATTAAGAAGGAAAGTTGCTAATGAAACGTGTTTGTTTAAAACATGTATGAATGTAATTTATAATGTACTTACAGAATATCAAACAAAAGTAACAATGCATATATATTGATATTGGAAACACATTTTCAATTAAGGTTTATTTAGCATTACAGAGAGATGTTCTTGGAACGATTCATACTTCTTTAAAAACAACATTTGAAGAAATGATTTAGTCTTCCTTGAGAGTTAGCTTTTCGCTTTTCTTGATAGTCACAAAAATCTTAGAATAGGTTTCTACTTTCGAGAAAACCAAGTAGTGCGAAAATACCGGATTGGACAAGGACAATCCTACTCGTTGCAATAATATTTAACTTTCCAACATTTTTTATGAGGAACAGAGGGTTTTTGGAGAGTCAGGGTGCCAGCTTGCTGGGGAGCGAAAATTGAAAAATTATTTGTTTACTAAAAAGTATTCGATTATTTTCTGCGTTCTTACGTAACTCAAGAAAAGCAATTCCGAGCCAAAAAATAAACTAATATTTTCACCTTTGAGTACTAAATACCATTTGTTAGCATTAGAAACAATTTAGTAGGCATTAGGAAGCCCACTTCGGTACATGGGAATGTTTCTCAAACGATGTTTGCATAGTGATTATCTTAACGAACCGACACCTTGAATTTAATATAAAATGGTGTATTATTAATAAGTTTGCAACTGGGCGTTGATGTACATAGTTCCATATACTGCCAACATATAAATCGTGCGTTTGGACTGCAGTCGTTGGCAGTCGTCGATTCTTTCTATAATTTTAAATTTAGTTGCTTTTTTAAATTAAATCACGTAGTATTGTAGGCTAGTTCGTTTTGATTTTTGTTTTTCATTTATTTAAATATATTTCACTTCAGCTAATGTAAAATGTTTGTTCTGTCTTGTGCCGTAGCGCACGTTTCCCTCTACTACCTCCGCGTACCCGTGCGACAACTCTCGCGTGGTAAACCCCATACTCATCCCTACCCTTCTATTTCCGTTCTAAGAGGGAAAGTTGTTAACGAAACGTGATTATTTATTTAAAAAAATAAAAAGTTAAAATGCAATGTAGTAACACAACATCAAATAAAAATAAATAAGGCGAGGATTTAAAAACAATGCAATTGAGGTTTAAAAGGCATTTTCAGTAATGATTTATTCCATATCATGGAGAGTTGTCTTGGAACAATTCACAACACTTTCTTATTAACAACGTTTGAAGTAATTATTCAATATTCTTTGACAGTCAGACAGTCAATTATTCAGTCATTCTTTGACAGTTTCACTACACGCATGAGAAACGATCTTCATAGGTAACAAGCAACTATTGTAGTACTTCTAGTTGTTGCTGGAGAGCAAATTTTGAATGAGTGATTATGCAAATAAACCACGTCAGACTTAACAAACCACGGTAAATACAGAAAGCGTAAATATAAGATGAAAGAATCTAGACCATCTAAGCGTGTCGTCACAAAAATTACTACCAGCAACAAGGGCTGAAATATTTAGGTGGCATTGCAAGTATCGAAGCGTGGAACCGAAAATTTAATGTCAAGGAATATCTCATCTTGTAGATTATGGTGTGAAAAACGTTTCTTTGAGGCCTTTGGCCTCAAAAGTTTAGTTTTTAAGGCCGTATAACGCTTTTCTTTGGAGTTACTTGACTATATATATTAGAAAACATTGGCAAGTGTTGCGGGTTGCATTTGACATGAATATTTCGATGCGTTTTTTAAAAACCAAATCCTTTATATGTTTAAAGTCAAAGTGCAATTCGTCACGTCTCTGTGAAAATTGTCTGTGAAAAAGAGCTTAAAATTTCGCAGTTTTAATAGACCTTAAACGCAATTTTCTTAAAAGCGTCTCTAATGTTTTCCAAGAAAATTGCCATTTATGGCGAGGCTTTACTGATGTTTAGTATTCTTAAAATAATATTTCCGTTTTCCTATTATAAAACCGAAAAATTAATAAAATGTCAAAAATGTACTATGGGCGACGATTGATGGCAGCTGGGAAGAGAATGTGGCAAGTCTGAATAGCTAGCCGAGATCAAAGGAAATAGAAAAATAATACGAGAAAGTTTGTGCTATTCTGTAGCACCACTAGTTCGTTATCGGAAATTTGCCAATATTTCGCGCAGCATTACATAACTTGCCCTACACTACGTATATTACTCCGTATGTATACGGGAAAGTGGAAGTGTAATAATATTTTCATGATGAAAGTAATGAACATATTTCCCCACTAAGCGGGATGTAGGACTAGCGTTGAGGGCAGATCTGCGCTTTGTTTTGCTTCGGAGAGAGATACAGAGGTATTGGAATATTCAGTTCAACTGAAAATTGATACGCCGATCAACACCAAGGACCGAAGTCAGATCCTCTTGTAATGTCATCCTATGTTCAGCAATACCCGTAACAGCCCATTTAAAATTATGGAAGAATGTATAATATACTAATTGAAGAGTCAATCCTGGCCTTTCTCAAATTTGTGTTGAAAACTTTGATGAAGTTTTTGAGGAAATGTATTTTGAGCGGTTCTGGAAACGCTCAATTTGAAGTACATTTTAACACAAATCTTTCGATTTTTTTGAGAAACGTCTTACGAAATACTTTCAAACCCTAGAATCTACAAAAACCAGAATGTTTAAAAAGTGCTCAGGATATAAATATCAGCTACACGAGAGATATTAAACAAAATTATATTTGTGTAAATTTGCGAAAAAAATAAAGAATGTACACTGGGTGGCAATTAAATTAGGATGTTTTTAAATTTTTATTTATTCTATCATTTTATCTGCTTTTTAAAGGAAGATATGTTTACAAAATTATATGTAAGTAAATGAGATTCCCCTTTCATTTAGAGTATCAATTTATCTCTTAGTAGTTTGTAGCACATCATTTTACTTTTCTAATAGCTTGAATTCTCCTTGATAATGCCTAAACAGCTTCAATTGCATGTCAGTTCCAGCTGGTCTCGATACCATACTTCCTCTATTCTCTTTATGAGCTCAAATTTTGTTCTGCACTTCACGTCTTTTTCTTTGTCTTCCAAATACCTTCAATTGGGTTGGTATCAGGACTATTTCCTGGCCATTCTAATACCTTAATTTTATTTTGTTGAAAATAAATTTTCACGTCCTTGGCAGTGTGGCATGGAGTTCCATCCTGCTGGAAAATAAAACTACCTCGTGGAATCCACTTCTTTAATTGAGGAACTGTACACTTTTTTAACATTTTGAGAAAATGTTTTTTGTTCATTATCCCATTCACAAGATATTGTCTGCCAAATTCTTTCTGCGAAATAATACCCCATCTCATCACTTTTGTAGGATATTTTATTTTTTCCTTCGTACATTCGGGGAGCAGTTTCTCGGCCGGTCGTCTTCTGACAAACTGATGTCTGTCTTCAAGAATTTCAATGGTGGTTTGGTCAGAAAATCACACCTACAAAAATTACAGCAAAGAGAAATTTGTAATTTTGTTACAACTTGCGAAATTGTTCAGCATCGATCTAACTCATTAAATAACAATCTAAAGTAAATTAAATAAGTGAAATCATATTCAAAGTGCTTACTTTGGAGCAGTCATCCATTGTTCATCGCCTGTGTTGACTTGCCCAAGCAATTCATTACTTTTTCATAGCAGTAGTTCACTTTGAAAGTTTCATTGGCGAACAAGTTCTGAACTCCATTGCTTTGATTCGGCGTCGTAATGTGCGTGTACTAATTTCACATCCAAGATATTCGTATCATGACTTGTAGTTACTTATTTGTTGCTTTCCTGTTTTTTACGACAAGCATTTCTACCATGAAGTCTTGTTTTTTGGAAGATTTCCTAGGTCATTTGCCGTTTTGACGATTAGTGGAATTTCCACTCAACCCTAAATCAAGTCTCCTCTTTATTCTTCCCACATTTTAAGGCGAAAACTTTGTCAATTTTTCAATTTCAATGTTTTTCAGTTCAATACGCTTCAGAGCAAACTCAATCTCCACCCTAATCACATTAACCTCCATCAACAAATCTCCAATAAAAAACTCCATTACAAACCATCGACCTATTGCCCTCTAAAATAACGAATCTGAGCTACAACGCTTCTCAGTATCACGAATACAAAAAGATACATACGAAACTTGCCACTTGTCAGATCGATCAATTCCTTAAGAACTGAAACGTAGAAATGCGCTGGAAGCGAGCAGTTACGCAGTATCTGAGAACTCAGTTGATTTGGTAACTAAAAGGAAAACAGATTACAAAAAAAATATTTTCCAGCATCGGTAGTATACTGTCCTAACTAATTATGAAAGTTTCGAGCATTCGTATATGCATTAAGTGATTAAGAACAGGATATTTGGAAAATCGAAAGAAAACTCCTAATTTAATGGCCACCCACTGTAGGCCCAACAAAAACGTTTATGTTATGTTACTCAGTGCATATGGCACAAATCATTCAGAAAATTGAAAGAAAAAATTTGAAATCAATTTCCAATTTAAGTGTTGCCATTTTGCGAAATGACAGCGCGTCAAAGGAAGCGCACGAAATTCGAAATTACGATTTTTTCAATGTTCGAAAATACAGAGAGTGCGCCAAAAATGAAACTAGCTCCAGCAGCAGCCGTTTTTGAGGATATAATTGATTAAAATTTTTCTTTGTGTCACGCAGAATTACGACAAAATACTAATATATTCGAAAAATGAAATATGACCTTATTTGAAAATCTATTTCTGATGAAAAGATTTCTTTAAGGAAAAAATGTATTTTCTTAACTGTACTTTTAGAAAAACGTCAAAAAAATGTGAGCCATTTTCGAAGTCTGTGATTTCAAAGAAAAATGAGACCATTTTCCTTAAAGGTCTATTACGCCATGGAAATATGAAATTTGATCAAAATATTTGGTGCAATTTTTTTGAAAATTCTGAAAGAAGTAGCTACAGAATGGCACAGATTTTCTCGTACTTGTTAGTTTTCTAATCTATTTGATTTGGTCTAGCTATTCGCATTTGCCACATACTCTTGCCAGCTGTCATCTATCGCCACTCAAAATACATTTTTTGGAATATTCTCAATTTTTCGGTGTCCTCATAGTAGAACCAAAATATTATTTTAAAAATATTAAAGAAGAGTACTACCCTGTCCTGAAGGGCAATTTTCATTGTAAAATTTGAAGCACTTAAAAAGGCGTTTAAACATTTCTGTAAATGCGAAATTTAATGCTCTTTTTCACAGAAATCTTTTGAGTTTCCGAAAAACTTCATTTGAAGTCCTTTGAAGCACTTCCACTCACAAATGTAATAATGTGTACAAATCGCGAGAAACAGAGTGAAATACTGTTCAAAAAAGTTTATTTTTTAAGAAACAAAAAAAGCAACAAAATTAGTTTGTCATTTTAAACAGTGTCATCAAACTATCCATAATAAAAGTTCGAAGAAAAATGTACAGCCATTTTTTAAAAATGGCGTACGAGCGTTTCTGGAAATGTGGGAATTTGAGCTCTTTTTCATAGAAAAGTTTTGAGTTTGCTTAAAAGTCAGGTACTTATAAATACAATAATGTAAACTAATCGTCACTAATGAAAATATTAAGTTAAAAATTTTGAACTATTAAGCTACTTAAAATATTAAGATTAAATATTTGGTGCCGTTTTTGAAGAAAAAATTGTTTCAAATTAAACCTTGCTTATATATAACGAAAAATTATGCGAAAACTTCTCGATTTTTTCAACAATTGTTTATGACCTTATTCCAATATCTGTCTCAAAGGAAGAAATTTAATATAGAAAAAATCTATTTCTTCGTTATTGTTGTTGTAGGAAGACGCCGAAAAGAATGAACATTTGCAATTTTTGAAAAATCAGTAATTTCAATGAAAATGAGACCTTTCTCTTTCGCATTCTATATGCTATCCGAAGGCAAAACTCAAAATTTAATCAAAATTTTCAGATCAATTTTTGAGAAAATTGTGAAAATGTTGAAGTTTCATGTAAAGTCATTATTCTGCATTTAACACCATCTTTAGAAAAAAATTAAAGAGAACATTTGGAGCCATTTCTGAGAAAAAGTCGTTTGAGCGTTTTTGAATATGCTGATGTTTGAACATTTCACAAAATATTAGTTTTCGAAAAAAATTCAAGACATCATTTGAAACACACAAACTCACATTATATTTGAGTAATTTTTACTTTCCCGTATACGTACGTATACATGGAGTGATATACGTGGTATAGGGAAAGTTATGTAATGCTTTACGAAAAAATGGCGTATTTTCGGCGAAAAAAAAATTCATTGCCGGGCCGTGATAACGAAAAAGTGGATAAAACGAGTTGCTAACTTAAGAAAAAAATCCCCTAACACGTGGTGTAGCCAGAAACCTTCTTTTGTGGGTCCTTGATATCGAAAAACGAATTGAAAGGAAAACGTCCGTCTGTGAACACTGCTAGCACCTAAACCATACGTACGATTTCTTCCAAAACGAATATTACCCGGTCGATCTGATTTTAGTCAAAGCTCTGAGATTTTGAAAAAGATTCTTCAAAATTGGGTACTTTCCATGAAGCCCCTCGGGGGTTTTCAAAATTTTCTAAAAAACGGCTCCAAATTTTTTCTTTAAATTTCTTGCAAGAATTGAGTAAAATACACTTATTAACATGGCATAGGTTCCATTTTCGCGGATAACTCTGAATTTTCGAAAATTGCAAAAGTTAAAAAATTTTTCGGCGTCATTCTGGAACTACAAAATTGAAGATTTTTTTTTGAAAAATAAATTGTTCTGGATATTGAGTTCTTTCATAAAGGTCATGTAATTAGTTTTCAAAATTTTCGTGGTTTTCGTGCAATATTGCGTGCAATATGTGCAATTTTAAAAAATTACAAAAACAACATTTTCTCAAAAACGGCTCCAAACTTTTTCTTTAAACGTTTGGTAGGGATAGCGGTAAATGTACTCTATCAGATGACATAAAAGCCATATTGCTCTATAGATTGGTTTTTTCAAAAATTACAAAAATTTAAATTTTTCACATGTTTCTCACGTCGATAATATTTACATTAGCGGTGATTTTTTCACAGTATTACATTTACGAGTACATGTGCCTTAAATAATGTCCAGTAAAGTTTCTCGAAAACACTACCGTTTTTTGTGAAAAGTACCTCAAAATTTCGCATTTTCAGAAATGCTCAAACGCCATTTTCTCATTTATGGCTGCACACTTTTTCTACAAACTTTTGTAACGGATAGTGCTAATTACACTCTTTGGTATAGCGTAAAGTTTATTTTCAGTTATTCTTTTTGTTTTTTCAAAAATTACAAAATTGTATTTTTTTGAAAGAGCTCTCACATCATTAATATGCACATTACCAGCAATTTGTAAACATTATATTTGTGAGTGTAAGTGCTTCAAATAACTTCAAATAATGTATTTTGAAAACTCAAACATTTTCTGTGAAAATGAGCTTCAAATTTCGCAATTTTAGTAAAAACGCCATTTTCTCTTAAACGGCACATAATTTTTAAAAGAAATTTGCCATTGATGACTAGATTTTTGTGTTCTTTAATATTCTAAAATTAATGTTTCCATTCTACCAATAGGAAACCGAAAAATTAAGAAAATGACAAAAAATGTAGTTTTGGCGGTGATAGATGACAGCTGACAAGAAAGATGTTGTGGCAATTCCGAATAGCTAGCGAAGACCCAAGGAAATAGAAAACTAATACGGGAAAGTCTGTGCCATTCTGTAGCACCACTAGTTGAAAAACAAATGATTACAGCAAAGGACGTTTTTGCCAACTTGTGCAGTGCATTTAGTATTATCTGTACAAAACGTTTGAAAGAAAAAATTTGAGACTTTTGTTTTTAATATTATAAAATTTTGAGAAGTTCTTATTTTTAATATTTTTAAGGATGCCTATATTTCTCCCAAAATTATCTAAAAACTATATTTTTTTAAAAAACTACATGATGGAGAATAAAGAAATAATTGTGAAGAACAAATTTTATTTGAAGAAATAATGTCTTATATATTATTATAGTGTATGGAAGGCATCGAAAACATTGTAACTTGCGTAATTTTTTAAAATTCAGAGTTAATTGAGAAAATCCGACAAATACCATCTTTGTAAATGCATTTCATTCTTTTTTTATGAGATATTTAAAGAAAAAATTGGAACCATTTTTGAGAAAATATCCCCGTGGTTTCTTGTAAACTATCCCCAAAATTTAAAAATCAGGTATAGTGAGTCGAGCCATGTCGATGAATATTCATTACTATTACATTGCATTTAACATAATACACATTGCAATTACGTACGATTTATATACATTAATGCATGTGTGGGTACACGTGCTTCAAATGATGTCTTGATAGTTCAGTATGTGTTCGTGTGACAACTCAACATTTCTGTCAATTTGAGCTGAAAATTCGGCATTTTCAGAAACGCTCAAATGACTTTTTTTCAAGAACGGATTGATATTTTCAACGAAAATTTGCGTATAGAACCAGTTTTCACTCTTCTGTAATATTCTTAAAGTGATATTTTAGGTCGACCATTAGGGAACCGAAAAATGAGAAAATGTGAAAAAAATGAAATTTCAACGATAAGTGATGGTAGCTGAGATGTGGGTGTGCCAAGAGCGAAAAGTTAGTTCAGAGGAAAGCAATGAGAAAACTCACTAGTGCGAAAAAGTCTGTTCCGTTCTGGAACCTCACTGGTTTCCATTTGTTGGAAAGTAATCAACTCCAGAACTGCGTATCGTCGTTCCCCAACTAAGCCACATACTATTGCGTGAACATTGTGAAATTTTGTAATACCTCTAGGTTTTATTTTTATTAACATCTTGTCAGGTGTCAATTTTAACCTACAATTCTTAAAATAAAACCATATTTACTTTTTGACTTTGTGTCATGAAGAGCTATGCTTTGAATATTAACGTAAAAATTTGTTGTTTGAAATAAATGACGCAGTTCTGGGTACTGTGGATAATAAAAATCCCCTCTGCTTTGGCAAAATTCACTTAGAAACATTGACAAGAATATGAATTCTCAGATTATTTCATTTTAACTGTTTTGGTTTTATTCTTTTTTTACTTTTGTTGCAGATGTTCGACATTTACCTATTACAGCGTCAAGTTTTCAGAGGCTTTTAGATATGTCTCTACTTGCGAAGAATCATTTCAGGAACATTTTCTTTATAATTACATTAACGTTTTGTCTGCTTCCTGAATATTTCTTTGCAAATGTTGGTAAGCATGAAACATGTTTTAATTTCCTAGCTTGTAGCGATTAGCAAATTTTGTATTTTACAATTTTATATAACATAGAATGTGCATATTTTGGCTTTCTACTTATTGAATTTCTTGGCGGTATGAAATTTGAGGAGCGTGGTTTGTATGAATGTCTTAAAATGTTTGTTTTTGTAAACTTACCTCTCATAATTCCATTTTCTGCTTCATGTCCCACAAAATGAATTTATTCCAGCCTAGCTGGTACAATTTTTATTGTTCTAGGCCTGCAATGACGCTAATTCAAACTTCATCGAAACAAACGGCAAATAAAAAAGGCCAATTAAGTGTGTTCAATTTTATTTGTGTAATTAACTTTGTCATGAAAACCAATTTATTTCAATTTGATTTACTTTTAATAATGAAAGTTAATAAATATTTCTTTAAATATTCAGTACGTTGTATCTTCTTTAAAATTCCCACTCTTGGATGAAACGCCATTAAGCTTTGATATAGGAGAACTTTAAATGATGAGTGCTCTAGGTTACTTAACATTAAATAATAAGTGAGACACAGGTGGCCGTGCTTTAGAATAGTGCTATCAAATATTCTTAAGTTATTTAATATATTCTGATTTATTATTAAATTATCTCAGAATAATTTGATTCTCTATTATATACAACTACTATTACCTTCAAAGAGATAAAAAAAACCCTGCAAGAGTTCATCAAGATCTTATTTTAATAATCATCTTCCTTACGGGAGACAAGTGGTTTGAACAATATAAATATGTTTTCAACTGATGTTCAAACTTTTGCTCAAAACATTGACATTTAAGCAACTCTAGTTCAAATAGGGAATTTTTAATCTCGCAATAATCAATTTATGAACAACCTTCTGATGAAACTACTTCAACATTAACCTCTTTTCAAAAATGTGCGGCAAACGCAGTGCCACAACCTGAAAGTAACAAGAAGAGATCTCTAACAACGTTCGTCGTACCCATCCCCCAGATGCCCTTCCGAACGATCAAAATTAGCTATACCCTTATATAATATTTCGATCTACTACCGATACAAAACTTTAACTAATCTACAAGAACAGACTACTTCAACGTCTTCACCTCATCAAAAAAAATTCTACCTACAACAGTAATTGGTATCAATTATCCTTTGTTACTTCAAGACATTGCAAAAGTGGTTCACAATAACTATTCAACCAAATCCAGTTTTAATGAAATACAAAATATTTATACAGACACTAATGACCCTCGAAACTTCAAAAATTTCGATGAAAGTAATATACATACATTTCGAAATCCGAGCAAGAAAAGCTTCCTGGTAATGATTAAAGACATTCCAATCTCATTAAGTGAATTACAAAGTTCACATCAACTTACTCGTCCTTCCTTCAAGTTCAGCGTCTTTATGACAAACTTAGATATCCTCTTCAAATTTTGTGCTATAAACTTAACAGACGCCCACTAATTCAGATCTATTTGCAAATTAGATCGTCTATTTCATTCTATTACAAAAATTCAATCCAAAACAAACCATTTTACCCCTACTCAATGTAAAAATTGTCAGCGGTTTGGTATTCACAAGCTAATTGCAAATTATAATCGAGACGTGTTAAGTGTTATCAACTCCTTCGTTACTCTCTTTGTCCACGATCACAGTCAACCCGTCCAACATGAAAACTGTGATCAGAACAATTCTGCAAATTATAGAGGATGCTCTTATTACTTTCCCGTATACATACGTATATACGGAATAATATACGTAGTATAGTAAAATTATGTAATGTTACGAGAAAACACGGCGGATTTTCGGCAGAAAAAAATTCAATACCAGCACTGAAAACGAAGAAGTGAATACATCCAGCTGCTAAATATAGAAAAAAATCCCCTAACACATGATGTAGCCAGAATCCCTGTTTTGTGGGCCATTGATTCAGAAAAACCAATTGAACAAAACGTGATATTTTGAAAAAGATTATATAAATTTTAGGGGTACTTTACACGAATCCCCCGGACATTTTAAAAATTTTCTCAAAAACGGCATCAATTTTTTTCATTAAATTTCTTGTAAGAATAGTGTAAAATACACTTACGACAATGTCAAGGAATACTAATAACCTTTAACAATTTCTCAAAACACTTGCAACGTTGCGGTAGGACATTAAATGAAAAGCGAACTTACTAGGCAAGGCTGCATGATTGATACAATTAACAAAATAAGGTTTAACTAGTTTAAGCATTGCCAAGTATTCTAAAGCCTATGAGACACAAATGAATAGTTAATATAAACACATGTCTAGACGTTACAAACAAGACTACACTCTTAATAAAATTATCCTCTTTTGACATATCCATCCAATAGGAAGGTCTAAATGCACTCGAAAAAATGCACTTCACCGAAACAAAATACCCGCGAGCTGGGTTCGCTCGCCGTGATCTGCACTTCCAGTCCAGTCCAGTCAGCCATTCGCCTGCCCACGCACGATCCTCACTTGCCAGGTCCTCGCCTCGTTTTCGAATAGTAGAACTGAAATATTACTTTAAGAATATCAAAAAGAGTAAAACCTTGTCAGAAGTGGCAATTTACATTGCAACATTTGGAGCCGTTTCTAAGAAAATGACGTTTAAGCGTTACTGTAAATGCTAAATTTGAAACTTTTTTAACAGAAATTGTTTCAGTTTTCCATAAACTTCATTTGAAATCATTTGAAGCACTTTCACAAGTGTAATAATGTATACACACCGTTGCAAATGTGCATATTAACTGCGTGATATATTTCAAAACTAGTGGTGCTACAAAATAGCACAGACTTTCTCGTAGAAAAGTTTTCTAATTTCTTTGGTGTGGGCTAGCATTACAGTCTGGTCCACATCCTCTTGGCGGCTGCTATCTACCGCCGCCCTAAATACATTTTCGAAATTTTCTTAATTTTTCGGTTTTCTAATGGTAGAGTCGAAAAGTTACTTCAAAATATTAAAGAAGAGTAAAACCTCGTACTATATGGAAATTTTCGTTAAAAAATTTGGAGCCGTTTTTAAGAAAACTGTCGTTTAAACCCTAGTGTAAATGCGAAACTTGAAGCTCTTTTTCGCAGGAATCTTTTGTGCTTTCTAAAAACTTCTTTTCAAGTCATTTGGTGAATTTTCACGCACAAATACAATAATGTAAACAATTGCTGGAAATGCCCATATTAACGGCGTGTGAGGTATTTAAAAAAATTACATTTTTGTAATTTTTGAAAAAACAAACGAATACAGCAAATTAATTCTACGTTACCTTAAACAGTGCAATAAGCACTATCCGCATCAAAAGTTTCAGGAAAAATTTGGAGAAAATGGCATTTGAGCGTTTCTGAACATGCGAAATTTTGAGCTCGTTTTCACAGAAAACTAGTTTTCAAGAGTTGTGTGTTTTTCAGAAAATTTAGTAGACATCATTTAAAACAGATGTATTCATAAACGCAGCGATGTAAACAAATAACCACTAATGTAAATATTAATGACATGAGAGGCTAGTCAAAAACTACATTTTTATAATTTTCGGAAAAGCAAAAAATAAAGCAAAATTGAGTGTATGTCATATCATAATGCACATTTCGCAAAATTTGCAACAGTGTTTCAGAAAATCAAGTTTTTTTATTTTTACTTTCCCGTATACATACGTATACACGGAGTGATATACGTAGTATAGGGAAAGTTATGTAATGCTGCGCGAAAAAATGGCCACTTTTTGGCGGAAAAAAGTCGTTGCCGGGCCGTGAAAACGAAGAAGTGGATAAAACCAGTTTCTAAATTAAGAAAAAAATCCCCTAACACGTGGTGTAGCCAGAAATCCTGTTTTCTAGGTCATTGATACCAAAAAAAAAAAAAAAAAAAAAAAACAATTGAAAGGAAAACGTCCGTCTGTCTGTCTGTGAACACTGCTAGCGCCTAAACCGTACGTCCTATTCTTCCAAAATGGATATTCCCCGGTCGATCTGGTCCTAGTCGAAGGTTTGAGATTTTGAAAAAGATTCTTCAAAATTTGGGGGTACTTTATATGAAACCCCTCCGTGGATTTTCAAAATTTTCTCAAAAACGGCTCCAAATTTTTTTCTTAAATTTCTTGTATGAATAGAGTAAAATACACCTAACATGGCATAGGTCCGATTTTTACGGATAACTCTGAATTTTCGAAAATTGTGAAAGTTTAAATTTTTTTCTGCATCTTTATACAACTACAAAATTGAAGATAGAGATTTTTCCTTCAAATAAAATGTGCTCTCCAAAGTGAGTTCTTTGTTTAATGTCATGTAAATTGTTCTGAAAATGTTAGTAGTTTTCGTGCAATATTGCGTGCATAAAGTGCAAATTGAAAAAAAAATGCTTAAAAAAATTAATTTTCTCAAAAACGGCTCCAAATTTTTTCTTTAAGCTTGTGTTAGGGATTGTGCTAAACGTACCCTATGAGATGACATAAACGCCATATTCTGTATTCTTTGGTTTTTTCAAAAATTGCAAAAATGGAATTTTTTTACTTGTCTCTCATGTCGCTAATATTTACACTAGCGGCGAATTGTTCACATTATTATATTTATGAGTACATGTTCTTTAAATAATGTCAAGTAAAGTTTATCAAAAACACAACAGTTTTCTGTGAAAAGTAGCTCAAAATTTCGCATTTTCAGAAACGCTTAAACACCATTCTCTTATAAATGGCTGAAAAAAATATCTTCAAACGTTTCGATCGAATAGTGCTAATTGCACTCTTTAATATGTCGTAAAGTTAATTTTTACTTATTTTTTGTTTTTTCAAATATTGCAAAAATGTATTTTTTTGTATTTTGTCTCTCACGTCGTTAATCTTTACATTAGCGGCGAATTGTTTACATGTTTATATTTATGAGTACATGTGCTTTAAATAATATCAAGTAAAGTTTATCGAAAACAACCGTTTTCTGCTGAAAACTAGCTCAAATTTCCGCATTTTCAGAAACGCTCAAACGCCATTTTCTCATAATTGGCTACAAATTGTTTCATCAAACTTTTCGAACGGATAGTGCTAATTGTATTCTTTAATGACGTACTGTTTCGAGGTCGTCATTCGTCGAATGACGCCGTCATTCGTCTTATGACCGTCGTCGAGTAAGGACGTGCCCGAGTGCAGGTAGCGAAACGGGGTGCATAGCAGGTGTCTGGTGAGCAGCGAGCGGTGAAGTTGAAGCGGAAATCTTCCAGTTTCTTTCTAGGCAAGTAAACTTATTCTTACTTTCTTCTTCCATTTTTACTATCTCTGAGTATTTGTTTTTTATATCCCAGAAATAATAGTTAATTTGTAAATTTTTTTCTTAAAATTCTAACTTGTCTCTTCTCATTTTTGGTTTGAGTCAGGAATAATACACCTTTTCTCTTATTTTTATCATCCTTATTTCATCCTCTTTTTTCTTTATTTTATTAGTTTTTACTCTTTTCTGTACTCTACTCTACACATATTCTTATTTTTTCTCGGTCTAGCTTTCAGCCTAGAACCTTGTGTGATATAAGTGTGCTTTCATTTCTCTTCATTTTCTAATATATGTGTTTGTCTGTGTTTTCTCGTCATGAATGAAGCCGCGAAGAACCTCCTCGCGAACGAAACCTTTATCGCTCAAGTGAGCGAATCTGTTGCTGCCCGGATAACGCAGAGTGTCCAGGAGATAAACCAGGGTCTCATCGAGGCGCTTCGGGATGAGCTCTCGGAACTTCCGGAGACCATCGAGGGACAGAACCGCATCATCGACGAGCAACGGAAGGAGATCACGGCGCTAAAGATGGCTAATATGGAGAAAATGGACGAGATGGAGCAGTATCAGCGGAGAAATTCCCTTCGCTTCTTCGGCATCAGTGAGTCCAATAATGAAAACACTGATCATTCATGTAAAACAAATGTGATACTGGCCTTTCATCACCATGGAGCTTGTAACCAAAGTCAGCTTGCGACAACTGTCTAGATAGTGGGATCAAACTGATGCAAAATAGCAGAGGGGATAGTGAATCTCCATGAAAAATACCCCTGTTGATCTGAATACTTCTGGATTCTACTGCTTCCTTTCTGCTCTGTATTAGTAACCTGCTACTCCACGACTTCATGCTAGCCTTGTAAAATTCAATAAGTCTAGGATGAAATCGATAGATCTCCAGGGTCTTCAAAATCCAATCGTGTGGTACACTATCAAAGGCCTTTTGGTAGTCAATCCAAGCCATGCTCAAATTACGTTTTCGTTTCTTTACATCATTCAAGATGACTTTATTCAGTAGCAAGATTTCCTTACAGGCATAAGAACCTTTACGACATCTGTTTACGCACGCTAGCGGCAGGAGACCGCCCGCGCCTCTGTCGGGTTGCCGCCCCCTAGCGAAGTCACAGGTTCACTCTTTGCGGTAGACGGCAAAGGCGCCCATTGTCTTCAAACGGGCGCCGCCGCCGCCGGCGGTCGCCAACGGCCGCATTTTGTCGCACGCCGCGCCACCGCGGCCGCCCGGATGCGCCTCCACCCCCCCCCCCACACTCTGCGGGGCAGTTAAGCTTCGGCCGCCGGGGGTACTTCGCCTCTGTGCCCAGTGCCGCCGGACCCCCCCCCTGCGGCGGGGGTGGGCGTTACAGAGCCCCTTCGGCATGCGCGGCCCGTTGCTGCCCTTCTAAGCTGCCGCACCTCAGCGCCCCGCCTCTTGTCTCGGGGCCCAAGTCCTGCAGCCACCCAAGGGACCCCCCCTCTCTATCTCATGCCATCCCCTTCCGCCCACCACCGCGAGGTCGGGGGGCGGTTGCCTATATATTTTCGGGAGCCATCGCGCCCACGGAGATTTTTCTGGCAGACATCGCTCAGATGACAGAGCGTCATTCTTGAACTCAGGGCCGCTGCCTTGAGCAAAGAACTTTCCGCGGCAGTCATGTAAACTGCTCATGTTACTCGGCCTAGCTGACACTTGTGCCGAGCCATTTAAAGCTGTGAGTTATCTTCACGCCACAACGGCGTTGATAGGGCTACAGGCTGCCCATCAAAGTGCGCCACACTGGCATTCATTTTGACCTAACATCACTCGCACATTGTGGCGCGTTAGTGAACGGTGGTATACATGCCGCTTCATCGTGTCCGGGGTCTCCGATCATGGTATGAGCTGATGATGCATTGTCCGGCATCTCACGCGCATCGCCGCAGTCTCCAGCGCCAGCAGTGACGGCCCGGGACAGCCGTATGGGAGCAGTAGCTTCAGTATACCAGGTACCTGTCCTTGTCTCAAACTGTGCATATCAGGTGCCTTGTCCATGTGCCAAAGACATTCATCTCTACGCTTCAGCAGTCTTAATCGTTAATCGTTTTAATCGTTAAATTTAAGTTAATTTGTGGTTCCATGTACATTGTTAGCTTTAAGATTTATAATTAGATTTTTTATGAGTAATTTACAGCTCGGGCCCGGCCATTGATTATGTAAATAGTATGCTCAGTTTTATTTTGTTCTTTTTGGTTTTTCTTAGATTATAAGTTGTTATAAATTCCAAGAGGCATCATACTCTAATTTCAATTTAGTTTATTAAATTCATATTCAATTATATAGTTCGCGTTTTGTCTATCTCTCGGCCGACCCTTCATTTCCTCTTTCGAGGTGGTCCTCCGTTCCCCTTCTCTTTTAGTAGCCCTCTGGCTACAGACACCTGAGCTACCGGAGGCCGATATGTGTGGTGCTGTGTGTCGACATAGCCAGCAGTCTAGTCCTGCTGTTGGCTCATCATCGTGCGTGGCGCCGTGTGAGAGGTGGGTACCAGGTGAGTACCGCATCGGCACGCGCTCACAGGGCACGGACACGCGGTGCGCATACAACATCCTTTTTGTTCAGCTGGCATTAGATGATTCTTATCTAGATGTCTGTACATTTTGTCAGCTATGGCTGAAGTTATAACTTTGTACAGTACTGGCAGACAAGTGATTGGCCTGTAGTTCTTCGCCAAAGAGCTGTCTCCCTCTTTGAGTAGCAGATACGTGATGCCGCGTGTGAGCCATTCCGGGAGTTACTTTGGATTTTCTAAAATTTTATTAATAGCCTTTGCTAAATGCGGATTTAATGCTGCTATTATTATTATTATTATTATTATTATTATTAAAATTTATTTTGAGGATTTTTTTTGTTTTTTTTCAAAAATTACACATGTAATTTTTTTAAAGAGTCTCTCACATCTTTCATATTCACATTACCAGCAATTTGTAAACATTATTATATTTGTGAGTGTACGTGCTTCAAATAACTTCAAGTAAAGTATTTTGAAAACTCAAACATTTTCTGTGAAAATGAGCTTCAAATTTCGAATATTTAGTAGCGCTAAAACGCAATTTTTTTTAAAACGGCACATAATTTTTACAAGAAAATTGCCATTTGACTAGGTTTTTGTGTTCTTTAATATTCTAAAATTAATATTTTCGTTCTACCAATAGGAAACCGAAAAATGAAGAAAATGACAAAAAAATGTACTTTTGGCCGTGACAGATGGTAGCTGGCAAGAAAGAGTATGTGGCAATTCCGAATAGCTAGCGAAGACCCAAGGAAATAGAAAACTAATACGGGAATGTCTATGCCATTCTGTAGCACCACTATTTTAATATTGCACATATGTCACGCAGTACTCCGCGAAAACAACCAAAATTTTCAAAAACTATACATAATCGTAATGTAATAACAAATCATGGGCAACAAATTACATTTGAAGGAAACATATCTATCTCTAAGTTTGTAGTTGTAGGAAGACGGAAAAATTCAAAGTTTAGAAATTTTTGAAAATTCAGAGTTAACCGTGAAAACTGGACCTATACCTCATTTATGTGTACTTTACTCTATTTTTAGCAGTAATTGAAGGAAAATTTGAAGCATTTTTTCAGAAAATTTTGACAAGGGTTCATGTAAAGTACTCCCAAATTTTAAGGAACATTTTTAAAAATTGGAGAGCCTCGAGTGGCGCCAGATCGACAGGGGAATATCCATTTCTGACAAAATCTTACGTAGGGTTTAGGCGCTAGCTTAGGCTCTGCGGTCTTCAGAGACGGACAGACTGATGGACATTTTGATCTCATTTGGGAGAAGGTAGGACATAAAATTACAATGGAGAAAGAAAACGCAAAAGAGGAGGGTGAAGGTAGGGCATCAAATTACGATGGGGATGAAGATGGGGAAGAGGAGAAAGAGGAAAAGAAAGACGGCAAATCGAGTATGAGATTACGATGGACATCGTAGCGGTGGAAGAGGAGGATGAAATTAGGGCATGCAATTGCAATAGAGGTGAAAGTGCGGGAAGGGGAGGGAAAAGATAGGGCATGAGATTATGATGGAGAAGGGGTCAAGGGCGAGGAGTGTGAAGGTAAGGCATGAAATTACGATGGAAGCGAAAGTAAGGGAAGAGGAGGAAGGAGGTAGGGTATGAGATTAGGACGGAGATGGGAGTCGAAAAAGAAGAGGGAGAAGGTGGGACATAAGATTACGATGGTGAACGAAGTGTCGAAAGAGGAGGGTGACTATAAAGAATGAGATTATAAAAGAGGTGGGAGTCCGGGTAAGAGGAGGAAGAATGTAGGATATAAGATTACGATGGAGAATGAGGGGAGCAAGAGGAGGGTGAAGGCAGGGCATGAGATTACGAGAGAGATGGAAGTGAGGAAAGTGGAGGGTGATGGTATGCACGAGATTACGATGGAGTTGTAAGTGGGGGAAGAGAGAGAATGTAGGCCATAAAATGGAGGTACGTGTGAGGGAAGAGAAGAGTGAAGATAAAGCATGGAGGTGGGAGTCCGAGTGGGAAGAGGGAGAATGTAGGACATAAGATTAGAATGGAGAAGGAAGTGAAGAAAGAGGAGGGTGAAGGTAGGACACGAAATTACCATGGAGGTGGGGGGAGAAGATGAGGAAGAAGGTAGGCCATGAGATTACGATGGAGGTGGGGGGAGAAGATGAGGAAGAAGGTAGGCCATGAGATTACGATGGAGGTGGGAGTAAGGGAACAGGAAGAAGGGAGGCATGAGATTGCGATGGAGATAGAAGTGGGAAGAGTGAAGGAAAGCATAAGAATACGACGGTGGTGGAAGTGGGGAAAGAGAAGGGTGAAGGTATTCATGAGATTACGAAAGTGGTGGGTGTAGATTAAGAGGAGGTTAAGGCCTCTTTTTTCTTTTCACTTTAGCACAATGCCTATTAGTACAGACTTAAGTTATGCCAATACGAAATTACCCATTTTTATACCACAAATATCTGCGTTTTTCGTCGATTTCGACTAATAAGTATTTTTTGTTGTTTTTTGTCGTTTTTAAAGCATTTTTGCCGATTTAATAGATTTTAATATAATTTTAATGGTACTTGCGTCGAGTAATATTTACGAAATGAAACAACTCTTCTCCACAAAATGTTTGAGTATTCTAATATTGTTGCTCTGAAATTGTAAGGTCAGCCGTTGTGACGATGTAATCTAAGGTTCCGGACGTCTATCAGCGTCATTGTCGGTTCAGCCGATTTCGAGATAACTAGAGAGATATCCTGGTAAGTCCAAATCCAAAGTTCGGAAGCTAGATTCACTTGAACAAAAGGAAAAAGCCTGGATTTCATAAGTAACATATTAAACAGCGAACCATGTCCAACAGCTAACCATATCCAACAGAGGTTTTCATCCCAAGTGGTTTATATCATTTTTTATTTTATTTTCATTAATGGCATTTTAAAAACGTTTTAAGAGCATTCGGTCGATCATTTTTAGTAATGTTTAAGCCATCAAGATCGGCCCTATATTCATGATTACGATGGAGGTAGGAGTAGGGGAAGAGGAGAGAGAATGTAGAGCATGAGATTACGATGGAGATGGAAGTGGGGGAAGAGGAGTGAGAAAGAAGCGCATTAGCTTCTGATGGAGGTGGGAGGAGGGGAAGAGGAGGGAGAATGTAGGGCATGAGATTACGATGGAGATGGAAATGGAGAAAGAGGGGGTGAAATAAGCATGATATTACGATGGCAATGGAAGTAGGTGAAGAAGTGGGAGAAGGCAGGGCATTAGATTATGATGGAAATAAAAGTGTGAGAAGAGGAGGAGGAAGGTAGGCATGAGATTACAGTGGTAATTGTTGTGTACACAGCTGATTTCAAAGTTGGCGCGTGCGCACAGGTCTTTGCTTAAGAGCTCCGGGCAGCGGGAAGCTAATCGCTTCAACGGGCAGAGGGCTGCAATGCAAGTCTACACCAGCCTCATAGACGGGTATATAACCGGCGGCCCGTCTCCCAGCAGCAGAGTAGTGATCGATTGCGATCTAAGTGAGAAAGTGTTGGAGTATTGTTACGCCGGCTGTACTATTAATTTCTGAATGTTCCCAGATAATATTGTGATTTCGGCTCGCGTGTTGAAACTTCTTCTGGCGGCGCTGGACCCGGTTATGGACTTGGTACTGTGACGAACCTGAATTATGAGGTTCGTCATAGGTGCTAGAACCCCATAAAACGCAAAAAAAGAACGAGAAAGAGAGCGCGGCGCAGTTCAAAAGAGGCGCGCCCGCGGATGAGGAAGTTGTCGCCTATAACGTCGTTCACAAGTCGCGAGAAAATGACGCAGTAACTGGAGGGGAGTAGGAGGCACCGCGTTACCCCTGCGAACCGAGGGCATAAAACGCGGATCCGCAACCGGATGGTTCTCTTTAGCTTTCTTCAGTGGAGGAAGAAAGATCTCTTCAGATTTTGTCGGTCGGAGCAGGCAGCATTTCTCTCCGAAGCATTGGTGGCCGACGCCGAAAGATTACGCGAAGGAATGTCAAGTTAGTTAGGAGTATCCGACTAGCTAGTCATCAGCAAAGTAATTAAAACATTTGTGAAGATTCTGGCAGTTACGGCATCGTGAGAGAGGTCGTCTCTGAAATTGGTAACAAATTGACGCTCAGATTACACCATAAAATCTGTAGCCGAAACGGAGGAGAGATCTAGTATGCGGCGAAAAACTATACCGCACGCCGGCGTGCGAGAAACAACGGGCGTGAGTAAAAGAACGCGCCGGACGAGATCCGAAGGCGGACGAGCACCGCACAATATCGGACGGAGGAGTCGGGACCGAGGCGGACGAAGAAGACGGAAGAAGGACGACGGAGCTGGGAGCGCAAGAAAGAAGGACGGGACCACAAGAAGAAGGAGACGGAAGAAGAACGGCGACGGGAGTTGAAGACGGAAGACGGAAGAACGAAGACAGCGCGTCGCCGAGTACCGAGGCCGCGGCGCTGGAGTGCCAGCGCTGGCAGCGACGCGACAGCGAGCGACTGGGGACAAGGCCACCTAACCGCCAGGAAGGAGAGGTAACGGGGCTAGCGAAAATATAGGTCAAGTTCGCGCCGTGTCGAATGAAGACGGTAGGAGTTATTTGGGGAGGTTATAGAATGTAAAGGATAAATGACTTTCATGTTACAGTGTTAAAAGCACAAGCCATTTTGACGCCTGGTTACCTATTAGTTTTCTATTGTAAATGAATTAAGGCTAAGGTGTTAAATTGTATCAAAGTGTGAAGGAAGGTGCGCTACAGAGCACGGTTTTTTATTCAGTTGTGAAAGAGTTAAAATCGAGTGTACAATAACATTAGTAGAGCGCTGCCGTGATAAAGTTGAAGCGCAAGCAGAATTTAATCAGTTGGTTTTGTTAAAAGAATTACGAATTTTACTGGGTCAGTAATTAAGTTAAGAATTGGCAGAAATTTTGGTTACGTGATTTTTAAAGAGGATATAATGTAAGCTAATGACTTATTTGGAAAATTGAAAGAGAAAAGTGACGAGTTGTGTCTGTAGTAGTATTAGTTATTATTTTGGAATCATTAAACTATGGTTGTTACTGTTATTTTGTGTTCCTGTGTTTGGATTGCTCTCATACCCCAAAGATCCCACTGCCCTGAGATTTAAGTAAGCTCGAAAGAGCAGATATCTGACGCACCCGCCCTGACGCTCGATTGTTGTCGAGAGGATTGGCAGATTTTTATAATAAATATGAAAAGGGGTGTTACGGACGGGTTTGCGTCAGAGTACATTCCTTTGAGCTAGCTGACCACCGCTTTGTAGTGTGTTATCCGTATGAAAGTGGATTGTACAGTTGTAACCAAAATAATCTTGTGAATTTCTGCCTTTGCCTCTTCTTTCGTAAATTTCAGTCATGAAAGTGAGGAAAGAGGAAATGGTAGGGCATGAGATGATGATGGAGACTGAAGTGGGGGAAGAGGAGGGAGAGCGTAGGTCATGAGATTATGATGAAGATAGAAGTGGGGGAAGAGGAGGGTGAAGGTAGGCATAACATTGCGATGAAGATGGAAATCGGGGAAGAGGAGGGAGAAGGTAGAGCATGAGATCGCGATGGAAGTGCAAGTGGGGGAAGGAGAGGGTGAAGGGAGGCACGAGATTACGATGAAGATGGAAGAGGAGGGAGAAGGTAGATAATTAGATTACGATGGAAGTGCAAGTGGGGGAAAGAGGGGGTGAAGGTAGACACGAGATGACGATGAAGATGGAAGTGGAGGAAGAGGAGGGAGAAGGTAGAGTATGATATTACGATGGCGGTGGGAGAGGAGGAAGAGGAGGGCGAAGAAATGGCAGGAGATGAACCAGGGAGAGCGCTGAGGAGCGGGTGCCAACAGCGCCTCTCACTAATTATTTAGCCGCTCATTTACCAGGCCATTGGCACTCGCGAGTGGCGAGAGGGGTGCGGTGCCCTCGCTCCCGTTTGCCGTCGCGGAGCGTCCGTGATGCGGCCAAATCTCTTTGGCGATGCGTCGTGTGCGTATGTATGTACGTGTGTGTGCGTGAGTTGGATGCCCTTTCAGATGGCGCCATGCTCATACACGGCGAGCGCCGAGCGTTGCTTCGCTATCAATGGGCCACCTATGCCGCCGACCCTTCTCACATGTTTGCCAGAGAGATCGCCTTCAGTTGTTATTAGTCTGAGATGAAGGAAAGTTTAGCAGAATTACTTTCTCTTCTTTGTCGAATGTTACGTTGAGAGAGTTTCATGAAAATCTGGTAATGAAAGCATACAAGTCAATTGAGATTGTTCGTAGAAATCTTGCCCTTCATTTCTGAACAGATCAAAAGTAAGTGTATAAATATTAATTATTGTAGTTCAAATATTGTGGTTTTTAAAGTAATATGTAATTGTGTTTTCTACAATAATATACACAGTTTTTACATTACAAATTCCACATTTATTCTTAGAAATGTTCATTAGACAACTTTTGTTTTCTTCTTGCATTTCTGTCCACTTCCCTTACAATGCAGAGTATACGTTCGTAGTCATGCAGATTGTAGTGGAACGAAAATCGTCTGGAACAGATAGCCAATTACTACGAGTCAGTAGAGAAATGCATGGTTGTTTGTTCCATTCGCTTAATATCTCCACCTACGGGTTCATAACTAGTTAACTGATTGGTTGATTAGTGATTCCGGCGCGTCAATGGCTAAGGTAATTAGTCACGTAAGTGTAGTGTATGTTTTCATCGTGGGAAGTGGTGGTGATCTTCGCCCGCTGTTTGGCGAGATCCGGCGCCGTCCTACGTTGGCTTGCGCGCATTTTCGCCAACCAGGCATTTATTTATTTGGTCAAAACACAGTAAAACTGTGTATGGGGGAAGAGGTTATCTGCGCACATTTTATAGCAACATTTAGCAACATTTGAAAAACAAGACGTTTTCGTTCCCGAGTTATAGAAAAACAATTTCAACGGTAAATGAACTGCTGATTTGATTTTTCTGCATTGCTAACAAAATAGTAACGAACATCATTTCTACCCCTACAACTACAAGCAAAAGGAATGCTCAACAAAACGTGCGCACAGTGAAGCTACATTTACGTACAGAAGCAAAACAAGAGGCCATGTTAGAATTTGCTCAATGGATCAGGGAAACTGGACGAAAACCTGATCGAGATGGGGGTCATTGACCCGGAAGCTGAAGTACCTTAGTTGTTACAGGCGTATTAAGTCTTTTTTAGAAACTGTATACAATACAAATGTAAACTAATTCATTAAGTATATCATGGCTTTGTTAAAATAAACATTATTTTTCTTTTTGACGATCAGAATAGTATCTCCCCCAACCGGAACATGCTCTAAGCTTCCGATTGGTCTCCTGACAAACGTGATAGTGTAGAAAATGTGTGTATATAAGTAAGGGGTGGCGGCAAGATGAGGAAGAAGGAGAGATCATGCGCGGTCCATGACCTATTTGTTCGGGTACTACTCCGGCATTCGCCTGATGTTGATCTGAAAAACTATGGAGAACTACCGATAAGAGGAGCTAGCCGCTAGAATTCTCACGCAGACAGCAGCTGAATTCGACTTAGCTGTCTACTTCTAGTGTGTAAATTCGTGTGGCCGTCGCGACTCTAACCCACTCAAACACTGCAGATGTGATGAAATTTTCTTTGAGGCAGAGAATATTTCTTTCGACTCATTCCCCGTTCAATATATTTTTTCTGTCCTGGAATTTTTAAGAAAAAATGATAAAATAAATAGTTGTATATAGTTTGTCTTCCAAAGTCTATAGTTTGTCTTGGGTATTAATACACGAGTGTGAAATTACGATGCGAGCGAGGAACGAGCGAGCAAAGAAACAAAGAACGAACGAACGAACTACGACTTATGGTAACTTTTATAAGTTAAACTTCTCCACTGAATCGTTTTCTGGCAGTTGACACTCAAGATTCAGCCAAGGCCACCTAGCGGGCACACCTCTACTCCACACGCGCAGATGGCTTTGTTTTACCAGAGCGCTTTGGAGGGACTACAAAAGTTCCGGGATTAATATTCCGACGTCACCATTTTCGCATTTTTTTTTCGCATTTTCGCATTTCGCGTGACAACACCGTAAGACAGAACCACCTTTCACTAAATATTTTAAACTAAAGAATTGGCCGGCTTTTAAGGACAACCGTACGGCAACAGCAAATAACACAAAATGACTCGCGTGGAGATCTTAACGTCACTCAAATGTTCTCTGCAATAACTCCCACTGCGCTAGTCAAATACATCAAAGTGAAATTACAATTCAATTTATTTTAACTAACATTTCACGCAAAAATCACTGGAAATAAAAGAAATTAAGAATGAGAAGCATAAAATAATATTAAATGCAACTTTAATATACACACTTGAACAAAACATTTACTGGAACGATTCTCAATGATTAATGAAGTGACAATATTGGCTTGTAAGCGTATCTGTGATAGGTCAAGAGCCTGTATCATAATGAAAACTGTAACGAAATGACCATCATAATGCAACTGGTTGTAGCCATCCAATGACAGAATTAGACAATGGGAGTAGAAAAAAGTATTTTATTATATAACTTGAAATGTCCAATTTTTATATGAACCGGGAACGGATTCATTCATACAGTGCAATTTGAGATACACTAATAGCACTAGCAAATATTTCACACACTTTTTCTCGTGCTCACATGAATCTTTACATACAGATTACTTCAAAAAAAGTAACAGGGCACAGTATTTTATAAATAGATGTGATTAAAAAGTGTTAAATTACAAAACGAAAGTAGCAGCACGGTATGAAAATTGGATTACTTAATTACATATTGATGAAATACAATTTTAGGAGATGATATCACTTCTTATAAAGCACTTTGTTCATTAGAACACAGTACAATTATATTCACAAAATATGAAGTGGCTGAAGAATAATCACATACAGACATGTTGAGATAAGGAACGATTGTGAAATATGAATTTTACTACGAGTATTACGCGCGAGTGTTTTTATTACTTAATCATTGCTGTTCCGTTCTCATCAAATTCATTACAAGAGATGGGATATCTTACTTATACGGGCTCACATCTCTGAACGTTTTCCTAAATAAACTGTCCCTAGCGCTAGCAAACTATGCGGAGGGTTAAGGAGTGACTCCACGTGACCCATCTGCAAGACGACCGTTTGATCTTGTACCGGAGAGGCTTCGTCTTCGGGCCGCGAGGAGCAGGGCTGGCACTTGCGACGTGCCGTGGGCGTACGGTGTGTGTGGAGCGGAGGCGGGGTGGTCCGGGGAACGATGGGGCTAGGCCGGACGAAAGAGGACTATCGCGATGGGGCGACATAGAATCCCTAGATACAGTGAATAGCGCATTACATTGTTCCACCGATTTCGCATTTTGTATCCAGTTGTCAGGAGAATTGTAACTGTGTGGTGTTCTGTGTGTTGAGAACCACGAATCCACCCAAACACCAATATTAATATCCTTAAAAATCTACATAACGTCACCAATTGTAATAATTTTCCATCAGCTTCGGAATTCTACTTGGCGGGGCTATCGGGTGAGAGGATATTAAATGGTGGCGGTTGCGCTACTCTCTGTATCTAAGGACTGGACTGGAGGGAGAGACTGGATGGGGAGCGGGGAAGCGGGGGGATGGTTGTTTTAGTTGAGGTAGGGAGAAGATAGGTAGCGGGGAGGAGCGGAGAACAGCGATGCGGGGAGAGCACGATCGGGGAATTGTGTGGAGGGGCGAGGAGAGGGAGGGGAAGGGTGAGGAGGTTTGGTTGATGATTTCAGGCACGTTAAGTGCTAAGATCATTAGTCCCGAAAGTATAGTCCATGTTTTATCGCGGGAGGTGGTGAAGATCTTCCCCCGCCGGATGGGGAGATCCGGCGCCGACCTACCGTCGGGTAGCGGGGATATTCCCCAACCAGATATCTCCCACCAGCGTGGCACCGTCCCAGCCGGGACAAGCTCTAAGCTCCCGACATGTATGAAAGTGTAGTGCATGTGAGTATAAGTGTAAGTGTAAGTGTGTGTGTGTATGTGTGTTTATGTATAATGGGTGAGGACAAGACACGGAAAAGGACGCGCGCGGTCCATGGCCCGTTTAGAAGGGTACTGCTCCAGCATTTGCCTGGTATTGATCTGAGAATCCACGGAAAACTTCCAATCAATGAAGCCGCCCGTTAGAATTCTCCTGCAGACGGCGACAGAACTCAGCCCAAATATTGGGCAATTGTCGAAAATTCTGCCACCCCGTCGGGATTTGAAACCCTCCTACAGTGACATGAGTTGATGGCTTGAGCCACTTCTCCTGATGGCGAAGCGGGGGTGGTGGTAGTTGAGGTAGGGAGAAGACGGTAAACGGGGGTGGGGGGAGCGGGGAACGGTGCGGCGGGGAGGAGAGCACGATTGGGGAGGTTCGGGGTTGGGTGGGTAGGCGAGGGGTCGTCTACGATAATAGCTGTGATCAGCTAAACCCTCTCCCCGGGATTGGTTCCGCAACCGAGGGAAGCTCATTGGAAAGCAAACAGCCGGGCCACGAGGCGGCACAACGGGCGCTTCACTTTATAATTCGGATCTACTAAGCGAGCGTCGGGTCGTTGGCACCGCGGGATGGGTTTCGTAATTGGCCCCAGTCCTTCACAGTAACCAATGATCAGAACAATATGAGCTAAATGCGTATGTTATTGAGGCTAGTAACACTATGGATGAAAGTCAGCACCTTAAAACGAGAGAAATTTAGTATCCAGGGATTTTTTCTATTTATAAGAATTCGTTAATAGTCAACATTAATCAATTTACTGTATTTTGACACAAGATACATTAGACCGATACGTATTGTGATAAGTTATCACAAGCATAAAATAAAATCATACTGCAGCGTCATGCACGCTCAAACGCGCAGACGGTAGAATTTCACCGGAAGCTGAAAAAAGGGCTGGACATCTGGCGTGGTGACGCGCAATGACGCATCGGTTTTTCCGAGCGCGTAGCGTCGTTCTCAGGTGCTGGGACGGCAACGGTGGCGGGGGAAGACGCCAGGGCGCCTTTAAAAGCCAGGTGACGAACGCCCCACCTCCTTCTTTTCTGTTGTTCGAGCTGTGTGAGCAGGAGGCTGTGCGTCTAGCCAACACCCCCTGAATAAAGAAAGCCTCCACACTGAGCTTGTGACATAGTGTCATGGCGCCTAGGGTAGTCCTAGTCAACACCGTGATTTCCTCATGTTTAGTTGGTTTGGTAGCAGCGGTGTGTTGTAATTTGAAAGATGTGAAGATTTTCCCAATCGATGAAGATATTCAGTATTCATTTAAGTATTGGTGGTAGCAATATCAGTGATGTTTCTTCCAAAAAGCGATATAAATGCGCTGTACTTAACTGCCGTGCGTTGCGCTTGTAAGGGTTTAAAGTCCAAGTAGGGCCTATTTGATTTCTCGAAAGATATTGAAATACGACGAAAATAACCTGCCGTATATGAAATGCGACTAAAATGACCTGCGGAACATCGAGGGAATTATAACTCTTCAGGAACATTCATTGTAAGTATTCATTTTATTTGCAGTAATTTCCTTGCGGGAAACCTTTTAGAATGTTCTGCAAAATGTTCCAAAAACGAGTAATACTTATTTTCTATTAGACCAAGTTTGAACTCAACATATTACAGTGAGGTTTACTCTTAAAACATTACACAGTTCAAATAATAAGGCTTACAGAAACGAACATTTAAATCATTTCAAATATTTTTAGGTTATACATTATAGCAGAACTTAATTAACATACTAAATCTGTTCAAATTAATTTTTAATCCGTCCTTGCTAAATCCGATGGTTGTCTTATTATTGTTCTTTGTTAATTATTTTCTTGATTTTTAAATGCTTTTGCTGTTAATAATTTACTAGTATTTAACAGGTTTTAACTTTTTGCAATATTTTACAGGTTTGCCATCGCCACTTTCATGAGAATGATATAAAACAGTTATGTGCGATACGACGGGCGAAATATCATTTTCTAAATTGAGTGTCTCTCAATTTTAAAAAAATGGGGAGGATTTCTTGATTGCCCTACCTCCTTTTCTAGCAAACAAGGCGAGAAACTCCAGCAGAAAAGAAAAGAAGGCTGAAGAACTTCCAACCGGTAGCTGTCGATGCTGCTAGTGTGATTTTGCAGCAAGTTTATAATTAACAGTTTCTTTGTACAACGTTGGAAAATTTGAGGAAAGTTAGTGTTTCCAGTTTGGACAATTGTTAAACAAAGTGATGATCGTGTTTCCCTTTTTTAAAACTATTGTGGAATCCTCATCCAGTGATATCTCTTTCGAAAGTTGTAGATAGTGCTTTGAATTTTAGTTTATACAGGAAAATGTTCCTGGGACAAAATTAAGAAATCAAGATTTTCCAAGAAACATCAGCAATATTGAATTAATTTAAGATACGTTGGATATGTTTTTGATTACAAAAATGTTTTACAGAAGATGACTTTGTGTCTGAAAATTTATCACGAATTTAATACTCACCATGTAGTAAAGCAGATAACTGAAAATAAGTTATTTCAATATTTTTATTGGAAAAAAACCTAATTCTTGTTCATAAAAACAACAATTTTAGCTCCATCTTAATTATACAGTACGTTGATGCCTTTTATTTTCAATTTCATCACGTTCCAAAATTTTATTTTAATTGAGAGATTAGATTGTCGGAGGTAGAAATGTCGGAGCTTTTTGATGGTATTTGTCCAGTGAACATTATTTAGAAACATAATTAAGATGTCAAAAATGAAAACATTTTTTTAATATTGCAAGAAGATCAAAGACTATATATTTTGTAAGTGCTGAAAGAAATTTGAAAAATCTGACTGGATAATTTATAATTTGATAATATTGTGTATTGTGATAAAATAATGAATAATGATTAATTTTATCTAATTTAATTTGCTATGCTCAGTTTTCTGGTTCTCATGCTCTCTATACAGAGAAGCCTGGAAGTCTGAAATTATTTATATTCCGAAGGAATTACATACAACATGGCACAACAATAATTTTGTTTATTAAGAATGGAATTTGAGATTAACAATATAAAAATTCTCTTGCTTGATTTCATGCATTAGGTTCACGGTACCGAATTGTCTGGCCTTGTGAAACGATGGCCCCGCAGTTCGTAGCCCCTTGACTTCCGCGCCGAAAATCCGTCTTCGCGCCGGTCGTCGCCGAAGTCGTCTGCTTCTTTCTTGCTGCTCACTTCTTGCACTATTGTTCCACAATTTGTCCTCCCTATTCGCGTCGATGTCCAACTTAAACAATTCAGCTTACAAACGCGCCGCTACCACCAGGATGCCAGTCAACCACCAACTCTTTCTCTAGTCCAGAGCCCCCTTCTCGCCCATCAACAACCTTCGCTACCTAGTAACCGCGACCGTCCAGATCAAGGCGCGGCGTTTGTTCTGTAAAATTTTGTATATTACAGCTCCCCACTTCCAGAGCGTTATTTATCTAATTACCTATTAATAAATAACAAGACTAACTCTCACAACAAGAAAATACTTTTCATTCTTCTTACCCTCTTGCACTGGTACACACACGACGCAATTTCACAACACTAGGACTTGTCTCTTCAGGCCTTAAGGTAATTACAATCTCTGTTATCGAAACTCTTTGCCAACATAATCCCATTTCAAATGATCATTTGGTATTCGTATAATAAAATCAGTGGTTCCATCGACCACATATCTAGATGACATAGAACTATTAAATGATCTCAACAAAACAATAAAACATTACTATTTACAACTATTTACAATATTTACATGCTCAATCATGAGTATCATGCCGTAAATACGGCTTTATGCTGCGAAAATTATATGTTCCAACATGCTCCCCTTCTTCATTATGCAAAACAATCGCATTTTTATGTAACACTTTCCATTCCACATAATTCAGCGGTTCCGTCACTAAAGATTTTAACCAGTTTTGGGCCTTGGATGACATCTGTTCGACCAAGTTCAATTTTAAATGTTCCGGCACGTTATTTATAATAAAATAACTTTCTAACTTGTCAATAAATGACCATGGCTGTTCCCGAGTATCCCCATGAATTTTGATATAACTTGGCAATACTAATGCCGTAGACGACGCAATGACGCTTCCGCTAAAACTAGTTGCGGCAATTTCTTTTTCTAACTCTTCGATCTTTCGTCTTAAATTAGTCGTTTCCGTTCCAATTCTGCTCTCTTCCGTCACTGATTTCACCTTCTGACGTATTCTTTCCTGTATTATAGCATGCGTCTGTTCTATCCTCGCCTCGACCTTCCCGTCACGAACATTTTGTTGCTGAGATATCTCAAATACTTCCTCAACACGTGCTTCTATAACCGCCATTTTCCCGTGCTTTTGCATCACAACTTGATCTAAATTTTCAACATGTTCTTTCAAATGATTTACTTCTAATTTTACATTTTCTATCACTTCCAGCTGTTCCCGCTGACCACGTTGTATCTTAGCATCAAGATGTTCTAATTTACGATTCCACTTACTAAATTCTAAGGCAGTATCTGCTCGTAGCTGAGCCATTTCGTCTCTCAGTTGCTCCCTGGTGTTACGCAATTCCCGCGTTAATTTTTCATAATTCGCGTCTTGACTGTCAAATCTGGAATTCATTTCTGCCTTCATTTGCGCGAGCATCTGAAGTATAAGGCTATTAGTATCCACATTTTCTACTGGTAAGTTCGGGACAACATCCTTCTGCACTATTTGTACTTCTTCCTCTAAATTTCTTTCGACTTCAACTTTCGATACAATATTTATATTTGTAGCCACCCCGCCCTGCCCTTCGCCGCCATTTTCCCCTTCTGGGACTCCAGCACTTCTTCCATGAGTTTCCATGCTGACACCATGTACTTACAATATCTTAATTCAACACCAATTACACTCACTAAATAAATATTATGATATTTGAAATGGTTGGTATTTACTATTTTCTACTTTCAAATTATTGTTGTGCACATATTTCAGACTTCGTAATGTTTAATAAAATTTCGTGTTTTTAATCGACTCACACGATTTTATACAAAGTTTTATTACTTCCAGCCCCACGTTGGGAACCCCACTGTGATAAAATAATGAATGATTTATTTTATCTAATTTACTTTACTTTGCTAGCTCAGTTCTTTGGTTCTCATGCTCTCTATACAGAGAAGCCCGAAGGAATTACATACAACGTGGCACAACAATAATTTTGTTTATTAAAAATTGCATTTGGGCTTAACAATATAAAATTCTCTTGATTGATTGCATGCATCAGGTTCACGGTACCGAATTGTCTGGCGTTGTGAAACGATGGCCCCGCAGTTCGTAGCCCCTTGGCTTCCGCGCCGAAAATCCCTCTTCGCGCCGGTCGTCGCCGAAGTCGTCTGCTTCTTTCTTGCTGACTCACTTCTTGCACTATTGTTCCACAATCTATCCTCCCTATTCACGTCGAAGTCCTACTTAAATAATACAGATTACATTCGCGCCGGTACCACCAGGATGCCAGTCAACCACCAACTCTTTCTCTAGTCCAGCGCCCCCTCTCGCGCGTCAACAACCTTCGTTACCTAGTAACCGCGACCGTCCAGATTCAAGCGCGGAGTTTGTTTTATAATATTTTGTATATTACAGCTCCGTCCGTCCAGATCAAGGCGCGGCGTTTGTTCTGTAATATTTTGTATATTACAGTATGTGTTAATGTATTAATAAAAGTGACTGGACGTTTCGAACATACATTATGATTTGTATATAACTTACTACCTTTATTATGTTTTCACTATATTCCTTGTAATAATGTAAAATGCTTGGGGGTGCAAAGTATCTGCAAAAATATGTTCTTGAGATTACTCTTAAGAACTTGAAGGTAAATGCATTCAAAGGAATTTCTTATGGATTCTTGAAAGAAATACAGTATAAAATTTCACTGATGTGAACATTAAATATGAACATATATTTTGTAATAAATTTCTAGAATAGTAATTGCAAACGAAGTACGGGTTTCTAGTATAACTGCAATTTGCGCAGCTGTCAGGTCGGACTACCTTTGATGACGTCACAAATCAGTGTGGAGGCTTTCTATATCCAGGGGGTGTTGGTCTAGCACGCGGAGGGGAAGCCGGCATTAGTTTGTCGTCAGTCGTGAGACATGTAGGTTTGTCTCGGCAGAGCGGTGCATCACACCGAGGGGAAACGTTTGTTGTTTGGCGGTGTGGTAGCCGCACTGTAATATCACTTCTCCTGGTGGGCTCTATTTATTTAGTTAGTAGAAGGTAGTGTTATGGTGTTTTACGACTTCGGTCAGTGTTTTTTATTAATAAACCAACTGTTTATTCTACCCACCCTCGTCTGTGTTTTAATACATCCGTATGACGCCACAATACTAATGCAAATACGAACAATCTCAACCATGGTCGGGAAATGATAAACATATCACGTCGTAATTAAAAGTATTATTAGAAAATGTCAACACAAGTGATAGCGGGGGGGGGGCGAAAGAAAGAATATGTTAACGATTAAATTCAGGAAAGGATACGTGAGCAAATAGGTGGGTGAAGGAATAATTCACAAAAAGTTACGAACAAGGAACCAACGATCGTGTTCGAAATGTCGAATGGCCTGCGCACTGAGGGGAAAGAAGGAACACATTTTGGGAAGATCTTGCGCAAGACACTAGCTGAATAGCGCGCAAGGTGAACACCAATAACAGATGAGTTTCTGACGCAGAAGGAATAGATAGATCATTTTCGGAGACAGGGTTCTGGCGTGATGGAAGCCGGATCGAAAAGCTTCCGATGGTAGGACTGAGTTCGTGACTTTATATTTGTAACCAACAATGTTTGGATGAGGACGACGGTGTTCAAAAGTTCGTAACGGGTTTTGAATACGAATAATTAGTAGGCAAAAATCAGTGACTAGAAATAGAAATAAATCGTGTGTGTGGTATAATTGGACACACGCCATTTGAGCCAAGGTATGGATAAAAATATCAACAAAATGGAAATGGAACGGACATTGACGACGTTCGTGAGAGCAGAGGCTACGTACCAGGAAAGTGAATAAACGGGGACATTGTTGTTTTTGAGATTCAGCATTGTAGGAAGATCAAGTAATGTACTATTAATTAAAAAAAAATTAAATTAATATTTAAAAGGAGGAAATGGCCATGCATGCAAAAAGGGAGAGAGGTACAAAAGAATAATATAGTACGATAATAAGGGACTGTTTGATAATGGTTTGTTTATTTTGTTTTGAAAAAAGATGTCTCCGACTGGAACATTTGTATAAGTGTATTATTACAGCATAATACAGAGGCAACAAGGCAACGGAAGTGAGTATAGTAATTTTTGTTTAAATAGCAACGAGGAAAGCCTCCAAATCCCGCGTAATATTTTTTTGCCGAATGTACAGGCGGACCATCGAACTCATATACACATAAAGTTTACCCTGACGGAGAAGCTTCAATAGATCTTGGGTTGAAATCATGTACATTTAGTGGAGTAAATATTCTAAAAATGGGTACAAGGAGCAGTCGCTCAGAGTGATCCACTATGTCACACTCGTAAGAAACGAAATTCTTTGACATGCTCATAACAGAGGCATTTTGGATGCCATGCTAAATTACACAATGTATATGTAGGGTTCGAACGTACGGTGGGAGCAGCCGTATTACGTGGCATGATACACATATGTACTCTGGGAGTGTTGGCCGGCAGACTGCGAGTCCGGCGATTGTTCTGAAGAAAGGACAATTTCATTATGGAATGATTATTATATAAATTTCCCTTTGCTCTTAAGACATCCCTACTCTCGTGAGTCGGAACTGCTCTCGGTTTGAGTTGATTATGTGAGTTTGCGAATTATCTTTTTTAAAAATTTCCGAAAGGAATTTACTAAAGATTAGAATCGACAGGCCAGGATATCATCAATTTTTCAGTCACTAATATAATGGTATGTACACTTTACATTTTAAATTGTTCCATTCTATTTTTTCTAAGATGTTAAAATTTCGTTCTTCTGCTATAAGGCTTCTACATTCTCGTAATTCACAGATATCGCTGTTGTCAGTTATTCTGATCACTGTACAATTGTTCATGTTGTTTTCTGTAATGAGTCCCTTGTTTCTGACAATGGCAGAGCGGAGCGATTAGACTGGCATGCGGGGCCAACACAAAGGGCGGATGGTGGAGTTGGCGGCAGCTAGCTCTTTGACGCATGTATTATGATTAATGGAAAATTTTTGGAATCTTTTTCAATACATTTCTTGGTACAAAAATCTCATATCACACTAAAAATATTTTGATTTTAAATTCCACCATTAAGTTACTGATGGTTACATCAGAGGACCACTGCACATCTACAAGTGTTATAGATTATTTCCTGAGGACAATATAGAAACATTTTAAAGAAAAATAACGTTTAATATTTATTGTTTACAATTGCAATTACCAAGTTTAAAAAACAATTGTAATCACAAGTAATTTTAAAATATCTCCATTACAAAAAATTAATAAACCTATTTTATTTTTGGTGAAATTATTTCAAATTTTTTTCTTGTTTTTAAACAAAGGGCAACATTACGGAACCTGCCGGAACAATTTGTGTAGAGGATTTTCAACAATATAAACCTTAATGCATTAGTGATACTGACCGCTTGAATACACAAATATGCTAGTTAATGCGATTTTTTGGTATGGAGAAGCTGACCAGTCTGACCAATTGTTCTGGATACCATTATTCATATTCCTCTACTCACCTGAGGCACACATGCAGAAAGAGCGTGATAGCCCATGTGATTTCCAGGAAGAAGACGATCACCGACGCCACGCTAGAACAAAAACACAACTTGTGTTACGCAGCTGATACAGTCAAATGCAAATAACATATGAGAGAAGAATCATTAGAATCAGAAGAATAATCCAATGGACAATTTATTTTAAACTAGGTGATATACCCTGCGTTTCCGAGGCGTTATTAATCACAATAATCTGTTAGAGGGAAGGCAATGAATTAAGCTATAGTGTATACCCGCCCTACCCTGCCTGTCCCGCCCTCATTCACCCTGATCTGCCCTGCCTCGAAACTACCCCGTTGCGTCGTATCTCACCCTGCAGTCTCATCCTCCAAGCCCTGTCCCTCGTCGCCCTGCCCCATCCAATCGTTCTGCCTCACCTGCCCCGTCCTGCTTCGCCCTGCCACGATGGTTACGATTATCGTTGCTACCATTATCGTGGCTCTGGAAAGCTGTAAGCAAAGGGTTGAAAATTCGCGACAAACTTCCGGAAACAATTTTGACCTTCAATTACTCAAAATCTAATTGCGCCATCTAAATCAATCAAAATACAAGTTTGATACAAAATAATACTGTCTTCAAGATATACTTCATATTTATTAATTTACTCACCGGTCTCGCTATATTCTTGAAGCACTGAAACGGTTCACATTTAAATTTTGCTTTATAGGAAAGAGGAATAAATATAATGTTTACGAAATTTCATGTAGATAGTAAAGTTTCTCTTGTTTTGAAGGTGGTGAAATGCACAAAATTTTATTAAAATCGAAATTAAAACTGAAGACTCGTATGAAAAAATCATGTTTTTTTTACATGAAAGAAAATAATAATTTAGGAAAAATAACTTTATTTATGCTCTATTAACCTTTTACTTGAACGTGAAGATCGCATCGACCGCATTGGTTCATTCGTTCCAGAGATCTCCTCAGACAGACAAAATGAAACACAATTGAAATATTGTATATATCATACCACTCGGTACCCGGCGCGTTGTTGCCACAGAAGAAATAATTGTAGAAATGTTTCTCTACCCCTATTTTCCCCCTTTCTCTTTCTTTTCCCACTCTCTCTTTTCCCCTTTCTTTTTCCTCCTCTCTTTCCCCTTCACTCTTTCTCCCATCTTTCCCCCTCTCTGCCCCTCATTTTCCCCACTCCCTGTCTCTTTTCCCCCTACTTTCTGTCTTTTCCCCCACTCTCGGTCTCTTTCCCCCACACTCTGTCTCTTTTCCCCACTCTCTGTCTCTTTCCCCTCTCTCTGTCTCTCTTACTCCCCCACTCTCTCTTTCTGCCCCACTTCCTGGCTCTCTTTTCCCCCCACCCTCCGTGTTTCTTCTTCCCCCAATCCCTGTCTCTTTTTCCCTCTGTCTCTTTTTTCTCGCTCTTTCCCTCTTTCTCTATTTCCCTCCTTTTCCTCTCTTTTACATATCTCTCATTTTCCTTCTCCTCTCAAAAAACGTCACCGTCTCCTCCTCCTGTTCTCCTCGACCTCGCCTCGTCACACGGCAACGCCCAGCAACAATGAATCTCGGGTGGATTGGACATTGAATTTAACTTCGCATTCAACTGAAGCGCCGTCTTGTGCTGCAGCGCCATCTGGTGAAGTCACAATAATTGTACTAAGCCCATGTTCTCCCCGCAAGTGCAAGCAGTAACTTAACAAGGTTTTATTACAATCACATGAACGGTACGGCAGTGCATTAAATACGAACCAACAAACAAATATTCATTTTCATATATTAGATAACTAAGGATATGAGATTACAAAACGGTAGTTATTTAAAAAACATAGACCATATTCCAATTTTATTTATACAGATGCTTTTTGAATTGATACCATACATGTTTTTTAATATTGCGGTTCTTTGTGCAAATTCATGAGTCAAATCCCTTGGATATTTAAGGGATGTAGCTTTGAAAAGGGTGAAGGTTGCCTAAGATGGGCAGCTCTGAAAATGTCTTTCAATAGATGATGACTTCAAAAATTTGGAGCTTGGAGAATTGTCGACAAGAGCCAGTCAACAGCGCGCAATGAGATGATGATATCGCTCTTATCTTCTTTGCTCAGCAAGAATTTAATCAAGCTCAGCTATTCGGATCAACAAGCGCTTCTATGAGGTTCCCTTCTGAGAGATGACGATGTTTGTTTTTAATTTCCTGAGCAAAAGGAAAATATCGTCGGAACATTATATATCGCAGAGGGAATCTCAATTTTGAGCTTCCAATCTAGTGTCTTTTCCACATACTATTGCCATCAACGTTTTCTTTAAAAAAGAATATTAGACAAATGAAAAAGAAAGATTATAAGAAAACTTTTACACGTTTACAATGTTTCTGAATAAAGACTGCTAATGACATTACCGAGAAAGATATTTTTATGTAAAGATGTTATCATAATAATGGTATTTCGTTGTGCAATTTTCACCCCAACTGAAGTTTATTGTTACAACGTTAACTTGATATACCATTTTGACATCTTTTTTCAACATTTAAATTCACTCTTACACAAAAGTAACGTTTATGAGCCATAAAGGGAATAAATAGGATGCAGGTACTTCTGTAAACATTTCAATTTTTATTTCATTTCAGGAAAAAAACAAAGGATTGTGAGAAAATCAGAGTCAAGTTCGAATGTAGCACAATTAAAGCATCAGTCTAATATGAAGTATTAGATAGTAGTTGAAGATAATTTGATATAATTCCCAAAAGAAAGTAGCAAACGTTTTGTGCATTATATTATTTCTTTTAAGTTAAGGGCACTTTCTTGTAAGGGAACGTTTAATATGACAAATATTTAATGCGATTATGTTTTAAACTGCGAATTCAGTTAAGTTTGATTTAACATTTTTCATATTCTAATGTATAAAGTAAAGCAAAGTTTGTTCCCCAAAACGGTAGATTGCATTTATGAAGGATGTCTTCACAGACGTTTTATTGGTCTTCTACATAGAATTTTATCATAAGTAATATCACTGCAATTCGAGTGATATTTAGTGTGACTATTTCACGAATAAATACACTACGTGATTTGAAAGGATAATTTAAATCACAGGAATTACGACAACGAGAAATATTACTCAAAATTACCACCAAAAATGAAAAACTTTCATTCATCTCCGGTTTATCATTGCCTCCTAGAATAATATATAATCAAGTAAGATTTGAATATCAGTTTAATGCAGAAAATGATTTCAAATATGTTTCAATTTTATGGTAATAAAACTTTCAAAAAAAGAAAAACAATTATAACAAAGCTACTTACAAGAACATTTATTAAAAGCACAATTATTAAAGTTGTAGAAAGTTGTTTTCCATGTCTTGGTCTTCTGTGGAAGTATTTGAAATGGAAGATGTACAAGATGAATTAGCAGCGGAATTCGTCAGTTTGGAATGGATTCAACACACGTGTGTACTCGTTAAAGTATTTTCCAGAATAATTTTGATTGTAACGTTCCACATAGTTTTGAGATCATATTATTTGTACTCATCACCATCTAATCTCGTATATTAATTGCCTAAAATGTGTGTAATTTCATTTGTAGTTCGTGCTGTCCATTTGTAGTTTGTGCTGTCCATTTGTATTTTCTCTCTTCACAAAATCCTTAAAACTGATTCCAAACGCTTTCTCTGTTCCTTTCGCTATTTTTCGGCTCTGAATCTTTAATAATAGATTCTATTTCAGTGTTTTAAACATTACCAAAACGACACATTTTAATATTATATTGATGCGCACAAGCTATTTTGGACCTGAAACAGTTGCAATCGTTATCTTTAAACAAAGTAAACAAAGATTTTACAGCGGTTAAAAAGGTAAACAAAGTGATGACGAAAAACATCTGGGATTGGTTTAATTTGAATATACCCTTTCGTAGCTATTTACGGCACGGACAGACATGAGTGAAATAGTCCAGGGGAGAACTGAAATTTTATCCGGAAGAGAATTCTACCCTAAGTATTTTGAGCCTCTATTTCTTTCAGCACTCAAACTACGGCCGGCGAATGCCTTGAATGACTTGCGCGCTTCTAAGAAGCGTCCGGAAGAGATCGCGGGAGGCTGGGAGAGCGGGGCGCAACACCGTGCCGCGTCGTGTCGCGTCGCGTCGCGCAGCGCCGCGGAGGACATCGCACTTCGTACTGGGGAATGCGTGAAGATTCTGGGCTGTCCAAAACATCAGCTTCATTGAAATGAATATAACAATAAGAATGAAGAATTAGAATAATATAAATGAAAAATTAGAATAATAGGAATGAATTATTTATGAAAGTAATTATAATCATTGTGAAATTCATACCATAGTTTTTAACACATTAATTTGTTTACAACATACATATTACACTTCTCGCAAAGTTTATTATGGAATAATTTTGAATTCATATTTATCGGAAATGCATCTCAAAATGAAAAGCAAATAAATAATGTTAGTGTGGTGGTACTGTTGAGCAATTGTGTTTCACTAAAAGCTATGTCATAGACAAACCCAAAACTAAGAAACAAATGATAGCATGTGAAGATTCGTGGAAGAAGGATACAAAAGGCCACTTGCGTCCTGCGTATCTGTGGTTTGGACAGCCCTACTGACTGAAGAAAGGAGCCCGGCGCCGCCTTCTTGCACCGAGGCGGGGGCGTGCGGGAAATTAATTAGCAGTGCTTGCAAAGGCGCCTGAGCGCTCCTCCGGATGCCTCGGGGCTCGCGCCTCCGCCTCCGCCTCGCCCCGCCCCGTCCCTCTGCAGCCACATTCTTAGCTCTGCCCGAGACGCGTTGCACACGCGGCTAATTACTCGCAGGAAGGTATTCACCTCACGGGAGGTATTTAGGTTATTTGTGTATTTATAGCACTATACGAAACGAAGACATCCGACAAATACTTGATCCATCTTAGATGCAGTTGAAGCCAGGGGATTAAGTTGGTATGGGCACTTTCAAAGGATGAATAACATAAAGGGGTGAGAGGCAAAGAAAGTGTGGTTTTCGACACCTCTAACACGAAGGAAGCGCGACAGGCATATGCAACTCATTATAAATGAGTTTCATATGCTCCTTTTTACTTTCCCGTATACATACATATATACGGGGGAATATACTTAGTATAAGGAAAGTTATGTAATGTTGCGCGAAAAAACGGCGGATTTTCGGCCAAAAAATTTCATTGCCGGACCCTTAGAACGAAAAAGTGGGCAAGACCAAGTTGCTAAATTAAGAAAAAATTCCCTAACAAGTGGTGTAGCCAGAATACCTATTTTGTGGGTCCTTGATACCGAAAAACCAATTGAAAGCAAAAAGTCAGTCAGTCCGTCTGTGAACACAACTAGCGCCTATATCATACATAGGATTTTTTCAAATTGAAGAAACCTTTGTCGATCTGGCTCCAGTTGAAACTTTGATCCTTTGAAACTCTGTTCCTCAAAATTTGGGAATACCTTACATGAAGCTACCCGGACACGGTTAACTCTCAATTTTTGAAAATTGCAAAAGTTTAAACATTTTTCGGCATCTTCCTACAACTACAAAATTGAAAACAGACTATTTCCCTTTACTTTAAATAATGTCAAGTAAAGTTTCTAGACAACTCAACCGTTATCTGTGAAAACAAGCTCAATATTCCGCATTTCCTTAAATGCTCAAAAGCCATTTTCTAAAAAAATGGCTTAATTTTTTCTTCACACTTTTTGAACGGATAGAGCTGATTGCACTCTTTAATATGACGTAAAGTTCATTTTGAGGTATTTTTTTGTTTTTTCAAAGATTACACAAATGTAATGTGTTTGAAAGATCTCTCACGCCTTTAATATGCACATTACCAGTAATTTGTAAACATTATTGTATTTGAGAGTGTAAGTGATTCAAATGACTTCAAATGAAGTTTCTTGAAAACTCAAATTTTCCTCTATGAAAAAGAGCTTCAAATTTTGGTAGCGCTTAAACGCCATTTTCTTAAAAACGGCTTCAAATTTTTCAAAGAAAATCGCCATTTAGGATGAGGTTTCTGTATTCTTTAATATTCTAAAATTAATATTTCCGTTCTGCCACTAGGAAATCGAATAATTATAAAAATGTCAAAACAATATATTTTGAGCGGCGGTAAATGGCAGCTGGCGCGAGTATGTGGCAATTCCAAATAGCTATCTCCGAACCAAGGAAATAGAAAACTAATACGGGAAAGATTGTGCCATTCTGTATTCTCACTAGTTCATCACATTATTTGCTGTAAACTATTTTCCAAGTATGGGAAAAGTGTAGAACACCATTCATCAAGACAAACCAATTTAGTATTACTACCACACAAAAAATCAAAATTATTTTAGACTTCAATACAATGAAGGGATCTACCGATAATTATATCGGTATGTATATATCGGTATGTTTATATCGTTATGTGTATCCTTTTTCAAGAAGAAAATAAATAACTGAGTATTGATTTTGGGGCACAATAATATTGGCATTTTCATATACAAGATTTTGAGTTATGGACTTCAAAAAATCCTAATTGTATGGAAGAAAAAATAACCCTAGCCATTTCAGTTTTGGAAATTTTGTTGCAGGATTGTTGTATGACTTAAGGATTTTGTGCAAAGAATGGTTTTAAAGAATAACTTTTCAGTAACTTTTAATGCAGTCAGAAAGGCATTGGATTCTCCTGAATTGGAACTGATGCTTTGGGATAGAAGGTGTTTGTAGATTGTCAGAGGCCTTCCTTCAGAAAAAACATTCAAATTTTTCTAACTTCAAGTATACATTTCGCGAAAACTATTTGTTTGTTCTTTTCTTTTCAAAGAAATGTACATGATATCATTTAGAGACCGGACTAATGAATTCGAACATGGATTCTGACTTCACAACGTAATCGAGAAAGTAATTTACTATTTACATGAGCAAGATTTTATCCACTTTTTCGTTACAATGGCCCGTCAATGTTTTCGGTTGAAAATTCCCCGTTTTGCGGCGAACGCTTAGGATACTCTCTGTTCTTACGATGTATGTGCAAGAAAGTAAAACGCGGTGCAGTTGGTGAAATTAATTGTTTAAACAGTGCCAAATTCACGCAAAATTACGCAGAAACGTTAAGGAAAAAAATCAATATTGTAGTTGTAGGAAGACGTTAGAAAGTTTTTGAAAGAAGTAAATTTTCGAAAATTGTAAGAGTTCAAGAAAAATGGGAACTGCGCTATTTTGAAAAGTTGTTCATGCCATCGGAGGACCAAGTTTAATATAAAAATTTTTGAATCATTTTGAACATTTTTTTGAGACTCACCCCGAAAATCAAAATATCTGCTTCAAACTCGCAGAACCGCGAGTTCGTTCTGATCGATCGGGGAATATCAGCTGTGGAGAAAATGTAAAACGTTAGACGCTAGCGTTGACAACAGGGAAGACGTTTTGTCGTGAATCGATTTTTCAATATTAATAATCCACAAAACGAGGATTGTTACTGCACGTGTTAGGGAAAGTAATTTACTAGTAATAAGAACAAGATTTATCCACTTGTTCGTTACCAGGGTCTCTCTTTTTTAGTGAAAATTAGTCGATTTCTGCCACAGCGTTACAATACTTTCTCCTTACGAGAAAGTAAAATGAAGTCTAACCAAATTTTACACCATTATTGCTAGTACCTTGAAGGAGCCATAACGCTGTGGGCAATGATTAGAAGTGCAGCCACATCCTTCAACACCAGTATATTTGAGAAGTATTATTTTTATGAGCAAATGGTTTTGTGGGACAGATAAACAAACCAACACGTTTAAATACTAAAAGAACAATAACACAAAAATATTATTGTAGCAACACTAATAATAGGAAATCAATAACAGTTATAATAGAAAATCTGGCAATCTCCGGATCTGGAGGAATACTGGATTTTAGAAAATGCTGCAAAATGCTGGATTTTGGAACATTGAAGGTTAAATCGGATTTTTGTATCTAAAAAAAGACTTCTTGAATATGAAAGAAATTATATACGGAATGAAAAGTAAATTACAGATTAATGCACACATATTATAATAATGGTAATAATAACATTTATTTACCTTCACCAATCTGGTAAATTTGAAAATGGGTTTCAAAAACCATGCCAGAGATCTTTAGAAACCCATAAAGCAAAGGTAGAATGTTTGAATGTCAGCCATTACTATGAAAATACAGCTCCTTTCTGAATTGTTCTGCAAAAAACCGAACCAACATATGTCCTTCCCGTTATTTAGATGATTTAGTTCAAATACGAAGGAATACCTATTACAAAGGAAAAATATCTCTGCCATTGTTTACAATGCTTCTTCGAGTATTCTTAATAACACATGATTGTTTATTGGTATTATTGATGTATTGCGACTATTATATAATTAGATCAATTTATCCTTAATTAATTTTAAATATGCAGCGAAGGAAGTGGGAAGGGGTGCGGAGGGAGTCGGCGGAGGGGAATCGCCCGAGGAAATCTGCGGCCGGTGAGCGGTTCGGCGGGGCAGGGAGGGGAAGGGAGGGGCAGGGCGGAGCTGGGAGAGCACGCAAGGGACGGGGCGGGGTGTTGCGAGACGGGACGGAAGGTGACGCGTGAGGAGAGGAGAGGAGGGGGAGGGGGAGAGGAGGGAGGGGTGGGGGAAGGGGAGAGGAGGGAGTTGGTGCGGAGGAGAGAGAGGGTGGGGGAGGGGATGGGTAGAGGGAGGGGTGGATGGGTGGGGAGAGGGGAGTGGTGGGGGATGAGGAGGGGGAGTGGTGGGTGTGGAGGAGGGGTGGTTGGAGAGGAATAGGGGGTAGGGAGTATGGGTGCGGAGGAGTAGGGATAGGGAGTATGGGTGGGGAGGGGCATGACGGAACGTGCCGGAGCGGGGAGGGCGGGGAGGAGAGGGGCGGGGAGGAGAGGGGCGGGGCGAGCGTCCCCCGGGAGCCCTGGTCACGACCCAGCGCTCCGCGGCCGTGCTCCGCGGCCGTGCTCCGCGGGCGTCACCCCGCACCCTGGGCCACCGCTGCGCCGCTGCACGGCTGCCGTTGCGGCTCGAGCTGTGGGCGCGCGCCATTTGCATGGCTGATCAGCCCCCGCGCCGCGCCACGCCACGCCGCGCCGGGGCTGCCGCTCTGCGCCACCGCCACCTGTTCCGGCGCGACCCGGCCCGGCCCGCAGCTCGCAGACCTCTTTCCGCGGGGTCAGGCACATCGGCCAAAGCTCCAAAGCACATCTCCAAAGTTTACCGAAATACCAAACTACACCTTGACAAGTAAAAGCAACACAACTTCAATAAATAAACAGTATTGAATTAAAAGCTAACACGAATAATCTAACACGGTACTAGTAACAGATAGAACTGTAAAACACTGGAATCACACAAAATCTTGCCTATCTTGCCTACTTTATAAATAACAATAATTATAACAATGATGCTGAAAATAGGTTATCCGTAAACCTCTGCTCCTTGAGGAGTATTTAATTTTCGAAAATTCACATCTCAGTCAAAAGGAAGAGATTCAACATTTGCAATGTTTTACGTGCCGTATTCTGTCAATTCAATTATTAGAGCTCATTTTTGTTTTGAGAGATTGCTTCGTTTACCTCAATAGCCACATTCATAAGGTCTGTGGTGAACTAATTTTTCTTAAAACAATCTCCCTGATATATCCCTCTTTAGATCTGACTAATATTTTGATATAGTAAAGATATATAGTTAGCATGCTGATTACAAACGAAAACACGAATTATTGATTTCAATACCATATTACGCCAAATAAATCCTCAAGCGCAAACAGGTTGCACTAACAGGGTCACTGTCATATGGAATAATTCATCAATGCGGTTTCCCACAAAATTCTCCTAACTGTAGTGATCCCAACGGGCGTACAAAATGGGGAAATGCTTGGTGCGTTAAGGGCAAGCCTCAAAGTGGTCCATTAACCTCCGGCAACGCCTGATCGTTCAATATATGCCATGTCAGCAGAGGTCATAGAGCAGCAAATGACCCGTCGGGCTTTGTACCAGACGCACTTAGCGAAGGGTAGATGGAGCAAAAGCGGTACTGCGTGTGTAACACGACCTCCAGGAATAACACGCCCCATTGAAGACTAGTTGCACCTACGAAAACAGTGAACTAAAAATGAAATTACTTCTAACAACTAGGGACAATATTTCCAACAAGGCAGAAGCGGTTCCATAACGTCAATATGGTTTTCCGTCGAAGCATTCCTGTTTATTTTTTCTAATTTCCAATTTTTTATAATTTTACTTTTTCAACATTTCTGAAAATATGAAGAAAAAGGTTTTCCCAAAACATTCAGTACCTTTTCGTTGCATTATTGCACGTCTCAGATACTATGTATAAAAATGGTAATTATTATTAAATCAAATTGAATAAATTTACCTTACTTAAAACATACTAATTGCATTTTATTGTGACTATTCGCAATCACTATATTAGTCTTTCACTCGGAAACTTCACTCGGTCCTTTTAAAATGTCACAGCAATCTTTTCAAACTGATTGTTCATACGTTGCAAACGACAAGGCGAGAAATACGAGAAATTAATATGTGCGAGTATTTTATAACGAAATGTTTCTTCTGAAGTAAACAAATAAACTTTTTGTTCACCGAAAATGAATTCTTCAATATTATCACAGCACAACAGTTTTAGGAAGCGCCTGTTTCATAAAGTGTTCCTAGAATGGTATATTAAGCTATAAAACTTGCCCTTTTTAATATTAGAGCGATATTAAGAGATTCGTCACAGTTTCTAGATATTTTTGCACTAAATGTTTGTCAATCTAATTGTGTCCACATTAATATTCCTCTATTCCTCAATATGACGTACATTTTGAGCTGCTCAGAAAATGTTATCGTACTAACACAGACCTCGACAAAAACACGAGAAAAATTTTTTCTAAAGTATACTTTCGTACTTTCCGCACAAGTTAGGTTAGGTGTTCCAAACACCACCACCATCTGAGTCGATCCTCATGCACTTTCTTTGAAACACACAAGAATTGAAACGAAGATCACACACTGAGAAATGTATCAAGAGCGAGCCAATACTTTAAAGCTGTCGAGGCGGTTGGCTGGCACAGACCCGCATGCGGAGCTCTCGCCGTGTTTGCGATACTTTCCAGCGTGCGCGCGTAAGAAATGCATGAATCTCGGAGCGATTCGATAAAGAATTCTCGACCTCCCGAGAAGACGAACGAGCATGTGAAATGCCACGATAAATCTTCCTTCGTCGAATGACCGCCCCCTCCATATATCCCCTCCCCTCTCGATCCCAAACCACTTCGCTTCCCCTCCACCCTCGTCGCCTGCTCTGCCAACTCTATCGGCTCTGGCACAGAAACCTTCTTCCGAAGCTAAATTTTAGGTTCAAGTGCGTTTACAAATTTTCCATAATCGAATGTTTTGAAAAATTCGTAATACTATTCTACTTTTCTTCAATTAAATGCAAATAAAAATCTGCAATATTACATAAATACTACAAAATTGAGCAATAAGTTGGGCAAAAACCAAAATTACCCCATTAAGTTATGGGTTTTCAAACCGAATCTTCATTACAAATTAAAAGGACTCCATTATGCAAAGACATAGAGCCATAATGATCATTAGAATTGTTCGTAAGAAAAATATTAGAACAAAGAACAATATTAATTTGCTAAAAACAATTACTACTAAGTTGCATATTGTTATTAATATTTTCTTATTTATTTGACGACGAGCCTAAATTCTCCAGTCTACGAGGAGAACATTCTCTAAATCACTGGTGGAAAACAAATATAGGTAACGCAGACAATGAATAACATGCTAGTTGTACTACACTTCTCTTAAGTTCTCTCTCGCCTTGCCATGAACACCAACAACATAACATACTTACAAGGGTATTAGTTGCTATGTTGTCTAATCTCGTTGAAGAGTTGTTAAGAAGTGCAATGAAAAGAGCCTTGAAATTTGAATAATTAGTGAAATAATTAAGCAAATTATGGATGAGAAAATAAGTAATGCATACAATAAAATATGTGACAAAGATTAATACTATAAAAGAAAATAAATGAATTTGTTTATCTACAAATATACGATTGTCAAAGTAGCGCAAGGAAAACAAAAAGACTGAGTAAGATAACCAGTTCACTGACAGTAGAATTTACATTTTTCTACCATTGGCATCATAAGGAGTAATTAGGCCAGTACTGTAACATAGGCATCATTCTCGATTAGGAATATCATATTAAATTTTCAGACTGTAGAGAATTTTTTTTCAAATTTTTCACTTGGCTTTTCCTAAACACGCTTTCTAACAGCGACATAAAGAATTGTTAGTGCTATGGTGAATTTTACGTTGAGACATTACTTTCATCATGAAGAGAAGAATTTGCCCCTCAGTGTAATTGAACAGAACTAACGTTCCACAGACCGATTCAGTGAGACTTTTAAGTGTTTACCTTGATAGGAGACTAAAAAACATATCATGATTAAACGAAAAGAAGTTCAGTTAAAACACAAAAAACTGTATTGGTTGTTAGGTAGAAACACAGGGTTAGATTTAAACAATAAATTACTCATTTATAACTCATTCTCAAAGTCTTTCTGGACTTACTACATACAGCTCTGGAGCACAGTAGCAAATCCAATATCCAAATCATTCCAATATTTCAAGCCAAAGTATTAAGAAACATTGCCAATACCCCTTGGTAAGTTCGAAATGATGTAATTCACTCTGATTTTAAAATGTCAACAGTTAACGAATAAATAAAAAATTATAATTGTAAATATATTCAAATATTAAAATGCCAAACCAATACATAAGCCATACATTTTTTAAATAACAGTTTGGAAATACAATACCTCAAAAATTCAAAACCTTAAATTTCCCTCGCAGATTTTGAAGTGTAGATGTGTGTCTCATATGTGTAATCAAGTGTATTAATGGAGAGATGCTAATGAGTATCTTCCTCAATCAATACTAATTTATCTAGCCAACAAATTTACTTATTGTTCTCATGTGCGAACAGACTAAATAAACGTTAAATAAAAAAATAGAGACAGAATTAAACTATTTACCATTCAAACTTTCAGCACGAGAACTGTTGACGAAGCTAAAAAATCGTGTTATTTCCGCTCAAAGAGCGAAGATGCCTCTACCTCCGCCTCTCCGCTCAGCGCTTACTTCTGCTTCACTATCGCTTCCGCTAGCATTCAGACGCCGCCGATACCCGAACGGAGTCTTAGGAGTGCAGGCGAAGGGAGATATCGGTCTAGAGATTAATGGCGCGGCGGAGAAAGGCGCGTTCATAAACCTCCCTCCCGCACGCCGATTGAATTTTATGGATTTCATATCGACGCCGCACTCCAGCCAACCGGGGCCTTTGATTTTACGAGGCGAAACGCTACACTGTGGGCAAAACTCCCGGAGTGCCGGCCAAATGCCAACAAATTGTTTCCACTTGACGATTTGGAAGAGAATGATTGAGTGGACAGTTACTTATACAGTTAATTGATATAAAAAATGGTTTTATATAAAAATGGTATAAAACTCACTCTCTCACAAAAATGGTGTATTCATACATCTTCAATGTTACTTAATACTTCTTTAATATTTAAAATCGGCAAAACCAATTGTTTATGTTTTAGAATTTGGCTTCTTCGAACCAGAAACCTAAAACATTCTACAATATTAATATTCTTGCCACGAGGAAGCGCATTTGTTCTCTGGCCAGCTTTTGGCAATCGTCAACCGTGAATGGCGTCTCATGGCATCAACTGATGTTACTACAGTGCATCTGACAGACGTTTTAGGTTTAAGTCCCGACTGTGAAATAATTTAGACAGTGGCTAGATAGCTAGGCCGAATTCAGTCCCTGTCTGGAGGAGAATTCTAGCGGCTGGCTGCGCCGATCGGTAGTTTTCCGTGTTTCCTCTGACAATTACCAGACGAATGCTGGAGCAGTACCATAACAAATGGGCCCCGGACCGCACGCAATATTTCCTTCCTCTTCCTTCTCCTATCCTAACGCCTTCCTTACACACACGTACACTTAGACATACATTCTTACAGTACACTATCACACATGCCGGGAAACAGAGTTTAGAGTTTGCCCCTGCTGGAGAGGTGCCCTGCTGGTAGGAGATACCAGGTTAACGAAAATTTCGATTGCCTATAGGTAGATCGGCGTCGGATCTCACCATCCAGCGGAGCAAGATCATCTCCACCTCCCGAGGAAAGAAAACGTGCACTACACTTACGGAACTATGGTCTTAGCCGATGATGCGCTCGGAATCACCAATGAGTCAATCAATCGTAATCATGCCACATTGAGCACCGACTCTCCGACCTTGGTCCTGCCCCCGAGCCCAAGACCCTCTACGCCCGCTAAGCAACCCGGAGCACACGATAGCACACAAACGCTTTGTATAAGCACTCGACAACCAAAGAACGCGTTGAATTAATTATTTCGTGTTTTCGGAGTCGTCAACTGATATGGTAATTAGTTCCGTAAGTGAAGTGCATGATACATCTCAGAAGGCAGGGGTGTACCTCTGCTAAGGTCGACTTCCGGAGATTTTGACCCTTCCAGATCCGCCACGTCTTCAAGGGAGACTATGAGCTCTAAGCTTTCGACTGGTCTCTCGACGTGTGGTAGTGTTGTACATGCAAGTGTGTATGAGCAGAGAGAAAGAGGAGGGTTGAGGATGTGGAAGGGAAAATCGCGCGCGGGCCGTGGCCCTCTTCTTAGAATACAGCTCTGGCGTTTGGCTGGTATTGATCGATGAAACTACTGAAAGCTACTGATGAGAGCGACCGGCCACAAAAATTCATCTCCATACAACGGGTGAATTTGACCTAATACATAGCGCATATGAAGTAGCCAATCCGCCACCACCGACGAGACTCGATCCCTCAGGATCTCCAGGTCAAAACCGGCTTAGTTGGCTCATCAATTGATTTCACCGCAGTGCCTGTAACCGGGGTATTCTAGGTTTCGAGTCCCGACGGTGGCAGGATTTTCGACACTAGATACATAGTTCCAATTCAGTCGGTAGTTTTCCGTCGTTTCTCGGTGATCGGTAGTTTTCCGTCGTTTCTCCAATAAACACCAGGGGAATGCCGGAACAGTATCCTATCAAACGGGACACGAACCGCGCGCGATCTTTCTTTACTATTCATTGTCGTATCCTCACCCTTTACTTCCACACATTTACACTTACATGCACTAAATTACCACACATGCCCAGAGACCATTCGCGAGCTTAGAGCTTTTCCCGGTTGGAGCGGTGTAAGGCTGGTGGGAGATAATTGGTTGGAAAACACCCCCGCAAGCCGACGGGTAGGTATCCGCCACCTCCCGCGATTGAATTATGCACTACATTTACGGGACTAATGACCTTAGAAGTTGATGCGCCCAAACTCACGCTGCAGTTGCAACAGTTGTTTCTCTGGATTATCATAGCCAGTAAGAACGTGACGAGCACGACCCTTTTACACGAATAACAGAAGGTTAAGAAGGTAAGTAAATTTCATTAAATTAATTTTTATAATTTTTGAAATGACAAAATTCTTGTGATATTAAGAACTGTTTTTAATCTTTGAAATACTTCCTTAAAGAAAAAATAGACGAGGCGTACTCAACCACTCAATTTATCGCTATTCTACATATACCACTACATTCTATAGCGTACAGGAAGTTGTATTAAGCATCTGTATCGTGTAATATTATTAATCGGCGGGCAATCGATGAACCGCCTCCACATGGTGTCCCCTGGACAACGCTCAATGTTCGCAGTCTTGTGAAGCATTACTTCCACTTACTTATGCTACACTTCTTTCATCTTTCCTGTGCGGTCTCTCCTGACACTTTGTTGTTTTCGACCCCGATGCTATTAGGTCTCGAGGGCCAGGGTGTTCCTATTTTCCGAGTCTTATCTTTACTGCATCTCTGCTCTTTTCTCTATTCCTTCTTCCACTCTTCTCATTCTCTATTTTCCTAATATTCAGGGGTAGACGAGACTCTGCATGCGTAGAGGAACCAACTCGTCTAAGGGAAACAACCCTATACAAATTCTGCTAGTCTGGGAGCAGAGAGGAAGCAGCCCTTCCACCGGACTTTCCCTGCGCAGCGCCCGTAACGCGGCCAGGGGAGATTTAATTACTGGTACTCTCCTAAGTGAATATTATTTTTCTTCTGGAAATAAATGTAGCTTCACTGTGTTTCGTTGGAAGTTTCTTTTGCTAATTGTGGTAAGAGTAGAGCGAGGGATGTAGGTTGCCATTTTGTTATGTAGCAATGCTATAAACACAAGACTAGTTCGTTCACCCATACAAATCAATTTCCTTTTACTGCGAAGCGAAAATGTCTAGCTTTTAAATTTCTCTAATCTCACTTTGTTGGTAGTTTTAATTATCACACAACTACACGTAGTAAAAGAGTGAGGCAGGAGTTCTGTAACTCAAGAAAACACAAATTTACAATGATTTTTTACGAAAATATCTAAACATAATTATTCTGTTAATGTGTATTGTACAGGAATACATTGTGGTAAAAATGGATCAATATGGTAGCAGTAAATTTAATTATCATATTCTTATGCTAGTTGGCTGAATCGAGGACGTCGTTGCAGTACACTTTGTGAAACGTCTTGTGAGTGCCAACTTTGCACTTGACAGATGTGTAATCGATTACTAACTTTTCTTTACACAATAAGACCAATGAGCATGTTCTTTGGTTGTGAAAATATAACGATACAGATCGTTAAATGTTTTCATTACATGCAGTTTTAGCAAGTGAGCCACTACTGACAGAAATGAAAAAAAGGTTGATTTGAAAATCACGAATTATCAAAGTTATGTTTGCTAGCAGTACTGTTACAAATACACAAGAGATATTAGACTCCCTCTCGTATAAGCACTCATCAGTTTTTTATGAACATTTTGGTAAGTACTTTGTAATTTTTCTACGGAATTTACTGACATCGATCGGCGAAACCACGGAAAGCTACTGATCAGAGTAACCGGCCACTAGACATCTCCCCCAGAAAGCAGCTGAATTCAACCAAGTTATCTAGGGAAAATCCGGCGACGCCTTTGGAGCATTAATATTGCTTAAAATCTGACAAATACCTCCAATTTTGACTGTATTCAGGTCCAATGAAAATCACAGGCAGAACGTCGGAAATAAAAATATGTTTCCATTTGTAACATTGTTTGAATAATAAAAGATAACTAGCTGAACTCATGTGTTTACATCACATAAAGGCAACATCTTTTTGAAAGGCACCGTAGTACAACATAGGCACTATACGGTAAAATACAAACTCCTTCAAAATATGTTTCATGTCGTTCGGTGCATACCCTTTTACTCTAAAACTAATGAAATAAGGGAAATTCACAAATTATATATTAATCAAATAACTATTCACTAGAAGCCAAAGAATCCTTATATTTCTGCAACAAAAAATTTTTCAACATTATAACTCCCAAATAGCTGCTGCTTTATTTTGACTGATTTTACCAATTATGACAGAGTGTCTCTCAAACGAGACCGTCTGCTTGAAGGGACAAAGGAATATACTATTACGCCTCTGTGAAAGCCGCGAGCGAGGATATATCTATATCTTACTGAGTCATGGGTAGAGCATCTCCAGCGCTGTCTACATACGCCAGAGTTGAGTAATCGAGTTATGGCTTTTTTCGTCTAAAAAAGACACAAAAAAGGCACGTCAATAGAATGGTTGAAATGATACAAGCAATAATATCACATGTGCTTTGTACCATTTTGTTTTCCGAATGTCTTCCTATCTCTCTGGGTCAATTTTAAAGGTATTTTACATCAAAACATTATCTTCACAGACGTTTTCTACTCTCTCACTCTGAACAAACGTCTGATGAGTGTAAATCTTCTACATTGGAAAGTATCGTAATAAACAGATTAGTTGTGGAAAGGGAAGAAAATAGGACAAACGATCGGAAAATGTTTAAGGGGGAGGTTGGCTCAGACGAAGCTAGGCGAAGCAGAGCAGAGTGATTGGAGGTAAGAGAGATAGACCAGAGAGCTCGATAGATTTAAGAGAGATAGATCAAAAACACGAAGCAGTAAGAAGGCCTGACTGAAGGAGAGCCATCTGGCGGGAATAGTGGAAGGGCGAGGATAATCGAGGAGATGCTAAAGAATCGGAGAGAATCGTGAGGGAGGCAAGGAGAACCGGTAAAAGGTGAAAAGAGGCGGGAGGACGCGGCAAGAAACGCGGCGCGGGGAAGCGGGAAGAGAGGGCCTGATGTGATGCGAGGCGAGGCGATCGAGATGAGAGTCAGGGTGGGGTGCGGAGAGGCGGGGCGGGGCGAGGCGAGCGCGAAGGCGGGAGGGCGGGCGGCCGCGGCTGTGTCGGATGGGCCTGATGTATGCGAGCGCCCACTAAAACCGAGCGCTCGTTGCGGTCCGGGTCGCGGGTTCCTTTTTGCGGCGTCTTCCGTAGAAGAGGAGGAGAAGGGGGATATGGAGGATGAGGAGGGGAGGGGAAAGAGGGGGAGGGGAGGAGGACGACGAAGGGGAGGGGAGGAGGACGACGAAGGGGAGTAGGAGGAGGGAAGGAGGAGGAGGAGTAGGGGGAAGATAAGATGGGGAGGGGAGGAGGATTGGGGTGAAGGGCGGAGGAGGCGGGGGTGGGGAGCAAGCTCCGTCGTCCCGCCGCACGCGATTGCTGCCTCCCACCCCGCGGGGAGGGTGGGGGCGCCGGCAAACGTAGCGGAGACTTGAACAGGGTCTCCGAAGGCGTTGTTAGTTCAGGGAGACAAAAAGTCCGTGACTTAAGCGGGGAAGGAATTTTAGTAGTTTGAAGAAGAGGCATATTTTTACTTTGCTAGTTTTCTTAAGGATGGTCTACAAAACACTTGGTTGAAAATTGTGAATAATTTTACATGTTAATACTAGTGGTATTAGTACCAAGTTACTTCTTACTCGTAAGTTTCTTTTTGACTATGAATCATCGAAGGTTGAAAATTTAAATCTCAATGACATTAAAATTACAATTATTTTCATCATAATTTGTTACAAATAGTTCCTATTGAATATTCCTGTGAAAATTATCCTATAGATCTTTTTGCCTAAATAGGTCAAACAGACAACTTGTTCATCAGTAATGCATTAGAAATAGAGGGGATGCCGCTTGTTGTAATAACAGTTAAAATTATCGTTTTAAGTCTCTCCCTGTGATGTTGAAACATTGATTGTGATCAGAATTCATTTTTCTTTGTTATAATTCTGAAAGACACACAAGCTATCGTATCTAAAGGTTTTGCTAAGAAAGGGAACGATCTTAATGCCTTGCACATTTTATCTATGTTACGGTATCAAGTATCAGCAAATATAATTCAAAACTATTTCTGTCATGAAGGATTTTCAAGCAAAACATCACAATGTGAAGAAATTCTCTGGACTTGATCACAGAAAGTCTCGAAAAAAGGGATGAAAACACTACTTCATCTGCTGGACAAACAGTGAACATCGTATTTAAAATATTACTTCAACAGACACACAAGTGGCAGCAGGAAAAGAAGAAAATTATAATGATGCTGTGAAAATGTCTTAACCTTCAATATTAGCTGAAAGGGACAGGCTCGAGAAATATTGCGATGTAGTGACTCTATATTCCAAAGTCTTTGTAGTAACTAGCGTAGCGTAGTAACTAACGTAGCGTAGTAACTAACGTAACTAGTTGATTATCCGAAATATTATAATTACGAGATTTACATTAATTGAATTCCCAGAGAACATTAACGAATTTTTCGATGAGCAGAGCTTATCATAAACTTCATTAAATTGTAGAAAATTTGACTGACATTGTAATATCATTTTAAATTGTAATCAATAGGGGCGGATTTTAACGAAATGTCATTTTTTTCTTTTCACTTTAGAACAATGCCTTTTAGCATAAACATTTATTTTATGTTATGACAAAAGGAAATAACTAATTTTTATATGTTTTTTGCATATTTCGCCGATTTCGACCAAGAAGTCATATTGTTTTACCTTTTCCGTCTTTTTAAAACATTTTTTCGCCGATTTCATCAAATTTGTAAACATTTTAATGACACTTTCTAGAAATAACATTTACAAGTTGCAACAAAAGTTCTCCGCAGAATTCCTGATTCGCCTATTTGAGTTCTTTGCTCATAAAATATCAGACGTTGTGATCTAAGGACTCAATGACACCTATCAGCGCCAGTCAGTTTGGCTGATTTTGGGATAAAAAAGACTGACGTTTCCTGGTAAAGATCAGTCCAAGCCAAACGTTTTCAAGCTGAGTTCACTTGATCAGTCCAAGCCAAAAGTTTTCAAACTGACAGGAAGAATCCTCAGTTACATGAGTAATATATCCAATAGCTTGAGTTGTTAATCGGAAGTGATTTTGATACATTTTTACGTCATTTTTCTTTGCTTTTATAGTATTTTTAAAACATTTTCGAGCATTTTATCGATCGTATTGATCATGACGATGTTTTGGGTCATCAAAATCCGCCCCTAATAATAAATATTATTTTCTTGGTGAAACCATTGACGAATTTTAGTAACGACTAGAATGTTCCTTGTAGTGAACTATAGAAGTAGCGTTCTCTTTCGTTCTTCAATGAGAATTTTTGGTCTACTGTTATCAATCAGTTAATTTTCTATTACATCAGTACTAGTTTATCGAGATTGTATTGTAAAGTTTGAACAAATGAGTCAAGAAAAAACTAGTTTTTTGCATATTCATTCAATTGCATATTTTTAAAACATAATGTAATTAATTTTTCTAAAATTTGAGTAACGTTTGAGTAATAAAACTCAGAGGAGGAAACGTTTCTCTGTGTTGTGCATTCTCATTAGTTTTCTGAAGAGAATGCATTTGTTTTCTCCGTGAATCGGAGAAAAGAAACTCGACATCGGTAGTTATTGTCCTTTTCGTTAATACTTTTCGTATTGTTCTTCTTTCTTTCTTCTACATAATTATCACTAATTATAAATCTATGCAGATGTTTTTACAAAACACAATTGTTCAGAACACTACTACTTGAAAACAGGATTTGTTATATTGTAGTAACTAACGCTAAAAATGTCCGGGTAAGCAAAAGCAGCTATATTTTAATTAAAATAATTGAGAAAAGACTTATAAAACGAGTTATCACAAGAACTTTACAACTTTCACGAACTTCAATGAAAACAAAGCCTTCGTGTCTTCCCGGGAAGTTCCCCTATCACTAGCGCCCCCCACTCTCAGGAAATCGCTGCGCCTGAGGGTGAGAGTCGGGTTCGTTATTTTGAGAGCCGCTCAGGGCTCGATCGCAATCTGGTTATTTGGATATCGGTCCCGGTGCTTGATTGGATGAAACTCAAATGCTCCGAATTAGTGGAAGAAAAGACCTCCCCGTTCGCCATCTTCCGGTGCGCGGACGTTGGCGGCAGAGCGCGCTATTGGAACCTCCCAGAATGGAGGGCGAATCGCGTGTCCTTGCAAGGGAGGTCCTAAATCCTCATAGATTTAGAGACGCTGAGCATCCAAGTTTTCTCAATGGGCCGTGTCGGTGATGGAGAGTGTAGGAGTCTGCAGAAAAAACAAACAAATTTTGAAGAGTAACTATTATTTTCAAAGAATTATTCATAAAATTATACAGTGGAATATTTAATTGGAGCCTCTTGGATGGCTCGTGGGCAGCAAACTAGGTGTTCGATTTTGCCCTCACATTCTTCCCATCTATTGCCACCTAAAGGGCATTTCACATTTTCTAAATTCTTCGGTCCCCTATTGGTGGAATTTAAATATGACTATAATTTAGGAAAAATACGTTTGGCGTTTGGTTATGACTTTAGAAGTTTTCAATATGTTCGGCGTTTCTTTCAATAAATGACGAAGATGTCAATAGGTTTCTTATATAGACCTTATACCCGAAGAACCAGTAATCTGTTCGTTGTTAACACGGGGTGACTTAACGCGGGGTTAAGCCTTGGTTCTGCGGGCTTATAATGGCTGGTGCGAGAAAGTAAAATTAGTAAAATTATTTTGTACTTATATATGTGGTATGTAAAGTATTAGAGACAAATATGTTTTTAACAAACGTATTTACACGTACGCAATATATTCTAAACTTGTATGAAAACATAGAATTGATAATAACTCTGTAGACACGCTTTTTTGGAAGTTATTTGAATTATTTTTATATTCGGCAACAGTCGCTCTAATGTACATATTATTTGAGACTCTTCAAAAAATATTTGTAGGCTGAGTTTATTTACACGAACCTTGGCCTACCTTTTGATAAACGACGCAATTTTGAACGTTTCTGCCTCTCTGGACGCAACAAAAGGCCGCCGAACTTCGTCGATAACGACCTGCTAATGACGCAATTTTCCACGCCCGCGTTTCAGCTTCAGTCGCTTTCAAGAGCCGCGCTCCACTTTGCTTTGGGAAGCCACACTCGTCGGATACGGCGATATTGTGTCGCGGCGGAAACGGAACTTGATGAGAGAGCGCCGGGAGCAGCGGAAGTGCGGTTGGCGGCCGTCGGCTACGGAAGGTGGGGGCGTGGCCCGAGAGGGCGGGTCGCAGGCACACGTCTCTCCAGCCGACGTGCGAAAGAAGGCTGAGATTGGGGCACGTGGATTTTTTTGGATTGATTTATAAGTGAATCCGGGCGAAAGCCATTAGTCCAGTAAATGTAGTGCATGCTTTATCGCGGGAGGTTGCAGAGATCTTCTCCCTCTGGCTGGCGGCATCCGGCGTCGACCTACGTAGGCCTACGGGTGTTTTCCTCAACCAGCGGGGTGACCCACCAGGGAGTCTCCCAGCCGGGATAAGCTCTAAGCTCCTGATTGGTCATGTGTGGTATTGTAATACAGTAAATGTACGTGTGGATAAGAATGAGAAGAGGCAAGGACTGGGAGGGGGGAGGAAAGAAAGCCCGCGAACCGTGGCTTGTTTGTTACGGTACTGCTCCGACATTCGCCGGGTGTTATTCGAGGAATCTACAAAAAACTACCCATCAGGGCAACCGGCAGCTAGAATTCTTTTGCAGACGTCGGTGAATTAGACCTAGTTATGTAGCTAGCGTCGAAAATGCTGCCACCGTCGGGACTCGAACTTTGCGACCTCCCGATCAGAGGCACTGTAGTGACATCAGTTGATGCCCTGAGCCGTCTGGAGGCACGTAGAGAGGGAGACCAAGTCAAAGAAGGAAATTGTGGAAGAGCGAGTGGTAGAATGGCAAAGGTCAAGTCAAGAAGGATGTGATAGAGGTGGAACCAAAAAAAATGAATCCCACTTACAGCCACACAAACCTGACAATGAATAGGTTGTGTCTAGGAGACGCATAAGATAACAAATATATTGCAATGACCAGCAACACTTTCTTCCTTCTCCTCGCACTTTTCTTTTTTTTCAGATGTGAAATTCAATGTGCCACTTATAGTTGGGGAGTTTGTATAGCGTTTTACGTGCAATTTGTTTCGTGTTTAGTCTCTGAGACCCAACCCATCTGTTGATGTAATTGTGCTAGAGTTCGTACATATTCTTGTATTAAGTAGTAGTTCATGTTGAGAAGTGATGTAATGTTGTAATATCTAATGTAATATAATGCGTAATGTTGTAATACGGCGTAAAAGCTGTAATGTTCGTAACCAATTATAATAAATAAAGTTTTCTTAAACATAATGATGATGAAAAACTGCATTTCTTCGCAAAAGTTTAGAAATATGTTTAGATTAAAAACAATCACTACCGTAACAAAATTTCTTCTATTTACTAACATAATGCATAATTTCTCTAACAATTAAATAAATACACCATTTAACCATTCATTATAAATTCTTGTTTTTTAATCCAAGTATTTCAGACCAAACCCATCCTCTCGTGTTATATTTTATCACTCATCCATTGCCACGTTTATGTAGATTGCGAAAACTACTGAACTAAAAGATCCATTTCCAAACTTTTTTGGGCCATTTGATACCTTTCATCCTTTGAAGGTGACCATACCACAATAATTGTTTTAATTGTGTCTTCGTTATTTTCAACCTCTATTATTTTACGGATGGTATTGTTTCAAAGATGTTCCATCCTGGAAATGCCGCAATTCCTTCTTCAAAAATCCATTTCAAGAGCTAACAGTCTTTCCTTGTCTCTTTTATGCCCTTGTTCCGTGGTTTAGTGGCATATGTGCTTATACTATCAAAGATATTTAAAATAGAAATTTGAGGATGGGCTTGGATCAAAGACAGATAAAAATAAAATTAAGGCCCACCTAGAAAAGTGAATAGAAAAAGGAACGTTATTAAAAAATAAATGGTAATAAACGGGTTTAGGACAATTAAGTATAGAATATACGGCATGAAGGAAAGACGGATTTACTTAATATGGGTATAAAACATCCAAAACACCCACCCCAAAAAAAACACTTTTTGATATCATGAGACCTCAAAACATGCATTTCTTTTGAGATCTTGAAATAGATTTTCCGCTAGCGTTGCACAACTTTCTCTACACTCCAGATATAGAACGAATATGCGAAAGTAAAAAGTGTATTTGTGCCCTTACAGGGTATTTTCTCTTCAAACCTTCATAAAACGGAAGATTTGTAACGAAAAGAAGCACTCGGTCACTTGAGTTATGATACAGTGTGTTTCCACTGTATACTGATATGGTATACTGATCCATCAACAATCCTAATACTGACTCGCACATTACAAAAAATATTCATATTTACACCGCTTCTTTGACATAATCTGTATAAATCCAATTGTCTCACTGAAACCTACTAAATGTTGTCAATAGTGCGGTACATTCCCGGAACTATTCCTGAAAATCATTGTTTGGTATCTTAAGAAGTACTCCAATGTCTCATTTTCAAGAAGAATATAATAGCGGTATTCTTAACTTACATCATTCAAAAGTCGCAATTGATCATCAGGATGACACGTAGTTTACCTGAATGAGTTCGTCTACAATATTCTATTTAGACATAACCTGTTCATATTTTCCCCCACAACACAATGAATATACTGCAATTGCAGTCGGTCAAAAGGTGTTAGGGAGAAAGTATGGAACGTGTGTCCAGAGACCAGTGAAAAACACCGAACTTATGTAAAATATGCAAACATGTGAATAATTAAAATCCGGCTTTACGAAATTTGCAAATTCCATATGCAATAGGTAGAAAACACAACAATAGATGAATAAAATTAACGAACAAAGAATTCTAAAAATAAAACCTGGAACGACTTCCACAGTTGGTGATGGGGGAAAAAGATGACTTAGACAACATGCGTTTGAGTGAAAAAAAAAGATAACAGGTTTTTTTGTTTTACAATGTTCCCGGTAATTAATGTTAATTTTACAAGATACTTTTAAATAGATCATATTTTAACATTATTAATTATTTACATATCAATATTTTTTACAAAATTAGAAAAAATATAATAAAATCGATTGAAAAGACTTGGAGGAGGTATATTTATGGCTGGTTTGAAGCACATGCACTGCACAGAATGCAACATTCAGGTTTACGATGCTAGGGATAGAGGATTCAAATATAAAGGGGAGGAATACATATAATGTCTTCAACGCACGTAGTAAGATGTACATGCAGAAAACGATAATTACAAGACACAGTTATGATTGAAACTGCAGTGCCAGAGGAACTGGAACTGATAATGTTAATTACACCAGATGGTTGTATAATAAAAGCTGAAATGGGTAGTGTTTGTATGACACGTTTAGAAACCTTGAGTCTCCTCATTCCTCGAGAATCCTAATCTTCGTATGGCTAGGCTGCACGTACACAGCAATTTGTCGCATCTCGTACCAGCTTGATTGCTGTTAAACTTTTACCACGCGGCATACAATGTTTAGTGACATTCAGCAAATTGACCAATGCTAGTCAATCGTGTCTTTGCGAGCGCGATGGCAGTAAATAGTGATTCCTTCGCCTCTTACTACGAGATTTCTAAACGTCTGACACACGTATTAATGGAAGAGGGAGCAGTAAATCCTTCAATTTGCCGGGGTCAAAGGCGGTGGACTGGAAAGTCAAGGATGTGATAAAAGGGTGAACCAAATAAAACCTAAAAAGAGGGTCGTTAATGCAAAGGTACGCCATACCTATATCAGAAACATTGCTTTCATCTTCATAATTTCTTTCGGAAACACAGACTTGACATCTCTGACTTCAATTTCCGGTTTTGGGTAAATCGATGCCTGATATCCTCCACAAAATAAAGGCCCACGAAATTACAATGAATTATCTTCTAGTCCACTAAGACATGATGTAGCTCGTACGTAGAGTGACCGGACACGATGTTGGAGTACCGTCCAAATACGAGAAACTGAAGAATGCGGATTCAAGTCGCGCATAGAGCAGGAGTGTTTTTCACTATGTGGTCATAAAGTGATTGGTCTTTCATATTACCACATATCAATCATGAGTAATTCACTGTTATCGCTCATACCGCACCACATTCGCTAATATAATTGCGGAGAAGTAAACACTCTCTGTGTTGATTAAGGTGCGGATTTTTCGGCATTAAGATAATAAAAATAGGCATGCAATATAGATCCTTGAAGTTGTAAAATACACGTCTAAATAAGCACATATAATTCGAATAGAGATATTAAAACGGTTCATTTTCTCTGAACAAATAATACAGTAAGAGAAGCATCCAGAACAGGAATGTTATTAATGAGAATAACTCTATGAATTATACATGGTCATCATAAATACCTCAATATTTCACGGAATTCTCCTAACTAAACTGATGCCTGTGCTTTTAAGGGATGTTTTTAAAGTGAGAAGAACTCCTTCACTCTTGTAGAAATAGAAAAGCGAGGCAAAATATGTGCACGCTCCCACACTCTTCTCAGAAATGTCAACTCGCTAAGTGATGCTTTTGGCCACCCGAAACGCATTCAAACAACACTTCTACCCCCCCCCCACACACACACACACACACATAAACACATACACATTGACTTTACACGGCTTTCAAAGTGCCAGGCATTGGCTGTTAAATCGTAACAGAGAATTATTGATAAATATTAAACTTGTGTATTCTCCGCACTGGATAAAATTGGAAACAACTTGGGTTTATTTAACACACTTTTTATTAAATCTATCCTATTTTTATTAATTTAGCGTCACAAACCTAACTGTATGTTTCGTACTACGGGCTCTAGAAGTGCAATTTGTGCACGTTTCTAGAGCTCTATCATTGCCCTAACTCGTTCACATATCAAGTTGAATTTTGAATACAGGTAGCGTTTTTGACACAAATTGATAAAACGGATTAGCCAACGAGCATTTTTGATAAAAATTGATAAAACATTTTCCCCACTTTTTTTAGAAGGATGCTATTTAAAACTGGCAACACAGAGACATTTACTAGCAAAATCAGCAATTATTTGGTAAATGGGGATCTATAGGCAATATAGAAGACGCCTATAATACTCCTTAACCCCAAAACGGATGTGTAGATTAAGAATAGATTGCGTTTTCAAGTTAAGGAATAAAAAAAGGCAAAAATCCCCAGCGCAGAGATGACTTTCGAGAAAAAGAAAGGTCGTAAAGGAGTAAGCATCCTTCGTTACCCACGCGAAATAACAAAACCATCCAGCGTCATCAACGACATAAAAGGATGGTGGATGGTCGCGCTGGAGAGAGCAAGTTGCGCTTTGACAGCGTAGGTTTCCGCGACCGGAGTCAGTATTCACTTGGCTGTCCGGAAGACGCCGCGTGCTGCGCGCAGGCGCCAAAGTTTCGTCCGGGACCTTCCTCAGAGCGAAATGCGTGGCGTCTCCTCGACAGCCGAGTAGTTACTGAGCTACGCTTCGTCGTACCAGAAGCGAAGCGGAGTCAGTATTTACTTGGCTGTCCAGAAGATGCCGCGTGCTAGGCACAGGCGTCAACATTTCGTCCGCCATGCTGGGACCGTCCTCAGGGCGAAATGTGCGACGTCACCTGGACAGCCAAGTAGTTACTGAGTTGCGCATCGCCGTGCGCAGCAGAAGCGACGGGTGATGCGCGGGAGGTACCGCGGGGGAAGTGCGGGGCGGGGCCGATGAGCGCAAGTGCCTCCGTCGGAGGTTGCACGCGCCGCCTCGCCGCTGGGGGGCATCCGCTTGAAAGGTCCCGCGGTGCATCCACAAACTAGAGTCCCTAGATACAGTGAGTAGCGCATTCCATTGTTCCACTGACCCCACCATTTTATGTCCAGTTGTCAGTAAATTTGGAACTGCGTAGTATTCCGTATGTGGAGAACCACGAATGTATTCCAAACCAATGTTAATATTCTTGAAAATCTTCATAATGTCACCAATTGTTTTATTTCCCTTCAGCTCCTGATTGGTGCCTGACGGGGTTGTCGGGGGAGTGGATATTAAATGGCGGCGGTTGCGCTACTCTCTCTATCTAGGGACTCTACCACAAACAGGAGGGCAGGGCCTCATGACACCGAACTATCTTCTGCCGAGGATCTTACACTCTGCGTCAGCTGCTTCGTTAAGGCCCATTCACAATGCAGACGTAAACATAAGCATAACGCTTAGACATAAACTTTAACATAAGTGATAGGCTGAAGTATTCACAAGGTCCAACCTAAGCGTAAGCAAAGCTTTTCTACTTTCTGTGGGTCATTCTAGTTACTATTGGTTGGATGTGAGAATCTATATTTTATATAGACATATTACATACATAAACATAAATGTATGTACTTTGGCACAACAGTTCTTTCCGAGCCAAGAACTACCATCGGTGTCTCCGCCATGGGTTGGGTTACGTTAGGTATTTTAATTTCAATAAAAAATAAAACTAAATGATACTACTATGAATTAAATTACAAAAAGATCGTAGGCTACAAAACAATGCAGAAAACTGTCGAATATCAACCAAGCAATTTGGAAACCCAGTCTTTGGTTCGATCTATCGACTTCGACCCTATTTTTTTTTATACGGTACTCAATTTTGAGTTAAACGTACTGTGATTGGTTCATTTCTTGCATGAGCACAGAAACTTGAAGCTTACAAGCTATTGTTATGCGAAGTCTTATGTGTTATTTTTATGCGAAGGCATTATGAGTCCGCTTATGGACGTAGTCCTAACTTTTATGTTAACGCCATGCTTATGTTTATATTTGCATTGTGAATGGGCTTTTAGAGTTTTTTTTCAAAATAGGTCGAATTATCTTACTATAATGACGGTCATGAGGAAATCAAATACGTGCTGATAAAAATCCATGGTGTTGGTTCAATTCTTCATGTTTGAGTGGATCAATTGTGAATTTACAAATCCTAACACTTTATTGTAATCCTTATTTATTGTAATATCCTTTTCTCATTTTTCTTTCCAAAGTGCTTGCTGGAGTAACAGACGTTTCTATTAACACGGCAGAGCTCGCACCTGGTCTGTCAGACCCAAATTAATCCATTTTTCTTCGGTAGAAGGCTGCGCGATAAAAATATGTTTCATATACGTTCTTATATTTTCTCTAGTTATATTGTGGGGTTATGTGTGATGAAATTTCCAAGAATATTTTGTGACGTTTTCGGTTTTGAATATTAAACGTTTCGAGACGTCCTGGTTCCTGTAGACCGGCTGCGAGCAGTTTCAAGTGAGTTTTTACAACTAAAACGAGGTTTAACCGTATCAATAATTGTAATTAAATTATCTCTAAATCTTTGTGACCAAGTGCTTGGAAATATTTGTATAACGTCAGTTTTGTGGGTCGGCATTGATTAAGCTTTGAAGTGACGATGAATGTGAAGATGATTTATAGGATAGGCAAGACGATATCGGCAATGAACACTAAAAATGGAGAAGTAAAGGAAGTCAAGAAGTTGACATACCTGAAATGGATGCTATTTAGAGTAACGCTAGAAATTCGAGACGCAAACTACATTATGACGAAAATCATTAGCTTGTATTTTTCAGAAATTTCTAATGGAATCAATAACTTGGATGTTTACACGCCAATGAAGTTGGTAAGGAATTTTTGACGGCACAACGTATTAGGGCAAGTAATTTTGCTTCTTAAATAGAAACATTCCCGGGATGATAACGCAGAAGATTGGGCGGTGGAGGTACAATGTTGTGGTCTGTGTGATTGGCAACCCGCAATGCACCGTTGTATGACGGGAAGTGGCGCAGTATTGCCGGTTGGAGGGGAGGGGCGCCATTTTTGTGTTCAATTTTATGTATGGGTCACCGAGGAAAGATAAAGGGGCAGGGGCAGGGCAGTTGGAGCAAGGCGAGAGACAGGTCCGTGAAGCAGGGCGTAGAGCTCAGTCTTGTATTTTTACTCACTCAACCTATGAAATAATTTTTACTCACTACAAACAACACTAGTGATGCTACAGAATAGCATAGCCTTTCCCGTATTAGTTTTCTATGTCCTTGGGTCTGGGCTAGCTATTCAGAATTGCCACATACTCTTGCAGCTGCCATCTATGAACGCCCAAAGTTCATTTTTTTACATTTTCTAATTTTTTTGGTTTCCTAATTGTAGAACGGAAAAATTAATTTTAGAATTTTAAAGAACCCAAAAACCTCGTCCTAAATGGCAATTTTCTTTTAAAAATTTGTAGCCGTTTTCGGAAAATGGCGTTTAAGCGCTACTAAAAATGCGAAATTTCAAGCTCTATTTTACAGAACATTTTTTTCGAAACACTTTATTTGAAGTCATTTGACAAATTTGTCCTCACAACTACAATAGTGTTTACAAATTGCTGGTAATGTGCATGTTAAAGATGTGAGAGACCTTTTAAAAAAAGTACATTTGTGTAATTTTTGTAAAAACAAAAAAGTCCTCAAAATAATCTTTACGTCATATTAAAGAGTGCAATTAGCACTATCCGTTCCAAAAATTCAGAGTTAACCGTGAAAATGGGATCTATGCCACCTTTATAAGTGTATTTTACTCAATTCTTACAAGAAATTTAAAGAAGAAATTTTGGAGCCGTTTTTGACAAAATTTTGAGAATATCCGGGGGCCTCATTCAAAATCGCGGCGCCTCACGTGGAACCAGATCAACAGGAGAATATCCTTTCTGGAAGAAATTGTACGTATGGTTTAGGCGCTAGCGTTGTTCACAAACTGACAGACTGAAGGACGGACAGACGGACGGACGTTTGGAATAGAACAACTTTTTCGGTATTAGGGGACCCGAAAACGTGCATTTCCGTTGAAATCTCGAAATCGATTTTCCGCAGCATTATATAACTTCCTATGTATTACTCCTTATATTCGCGTATTACTTCATATTGACGTACGTGAACGGGAAATACTTGAAACCAAGGCTCTATTTGTGGCGGAACGCAACGGAATGGAGTTCCGGTACCTCAGGAATAATTATTAAATTATTCCACAAATATATAATTATTTCTACTAAATTTAATAAGTAATTTGTTGTGCGTTCTGGAACTTAAAATTTTATAAATCAAGAATTGCTTGAGACTATCAGGAAAATATTAATTGGAAACTGACTGACTTGTGTTTGCGGAAAATGAGAAGAAAACCATCAAAATGTATACCTTCAACATTAACAGCAGTGTATTATTAGTTCATGAGTTTGGTATTTAGGGATGAGGCGAGAAAATACAGTGGACAGATGTGGAGGCAGAGAAGCAAATATATTTTCATTGCTAAATATCAATCGTTTCTTTTTAATGTTCCTGAAAAATGGTGTTAATGGTCTGTCACTGGCATTCAAATGGTTGTATAAAGCTCATCTTATTTAAAAATAGTGGAAATATAATTACTGTTTCTTATTTTCACGTCTTATTACGTACTCAGTTAAGAGCAACGAGTCAGTAGTTTCCATTGTAGTTAGAATGTATGTTTTTTCAGTCCTTGGTACCGAAAACTCGATAGACAGAAAAATATTCTCTGTATGTTTACATGTCTGTCCGTTGGTCCGTTTGTCCGTCGGTTCGTTCGTCCTTTCGTCTGTACGGGTAGTGCGGAGGCCCGTGTGAGTCCCTTTTGTCCTTTCGTCCATGTGGTTTTCGTTAGCGCCAACATCGTTCAGACCATTTTCTCCAAAATTTATATTCTCCGATCGATCTAAACGAACTCGAATTTTAAACGGGTATTTTGATTTTTGTGGGTACTTTTTCATAAATTCTCAACATTTTTGAAATTTCTTTAAAAATGATTCCACATGTTTTATAAAAAGTACTCCATGGATAGTCTAGAAAACATTTAAAAAATGAGGCAGATCTAATTTTCGTTGAAATCTCTGAATTCTCAAAACTTGCCAAAGTTAATTTTTTCTGCCAAGTCTTCCAACAAGAACAATATTAGGATTAAAGTTTTGTTCCAAAATGAAACTGTACACAGAGAAAAGAGTGCAGGATCTCTTAATAAAAACGACTGATGATTACCAAATGAAAATATTTTTGCTTCTAAACCTCCACGTCCTGCCACTGTGCTTTCTCGCCTCATCCCAACTAAATACAAAACTTGTGCTCGCAAAAAGACACTGCTGTTAATGTGGAAGGTATACACTTCAATGATTTTCTTTTCATCTTCACAAATATAACTCAATCAATTTTCAAATATTATTCAACTGATAATTTCAACTTTTTGCCAATAATTTTGTTGTTAGCAGCGTGGAAAATTATTCGATATTCTCTCTGAGTGAACGAAAACCCAAAACATTCAAGATAATCCCGCAAATGTGCACAGCGAGTGTATTATGTTCACAACAAATTTTCCCTTTTTGAATCCGAACCAGAAGTGCTTTCCGGGCCGGAAGCCAATCCACGCTCCTGAAGCCACTCCACCCCACACCCAAAACAAGAGCGAGGAAAATCTACAATGGGGCGCCCCGCGCCGCGAGTGTGTCCGGGCGCCAAAGCGGAGCAAAGCCTATGAGCCTTCGCGACGCGTTGCGTGGACCGGGCCGGAAGTCCGGATAGGCGACTCTCCAATCAGGAGGCGGTTCGTCACTTAAGCCGAGGCAAAGCAACGAAGGACCCACCCCGCTCCGCCCCGTCCCACCCGCTCTGGAACGCTCCGCCCCGTCCCGGCCCACCCCGCCCCATCCCTCCCCGTATCTCACCGCCCCACCTCGTCCCGCCCCGCCCCGTTCCGCTCCGTCCCGCCCCGCCCCGCCCCGCCCCGTCCCGTCCCGTCCCGTCCCGTCCCGCCCCATCCCTCCCCGTATCTCACCGCCCCACCTCGTCCCGCCCCGCCCTGTCCCGTCCCGTCCCGCCCCGCCCCATCCCTCCCCGTATCTCACCGCCCCACCTCGTCCCGCCCCTCCCCGTTCCGCCCCGCCGTGCCCCGTTCCGCCCCGCCCCACCCCGCACGTTACTGCCCCGCTCCACTCCGTGCCGCCCCGTCGCATTCCGTCCCGCTCCGCCCAGCAAGGCCCCGTCCCTCCTCGCCCCGTCCCATTCCGTCTCGCTCCGTCCCGCCCCGCCGGCCCCGACCCACCAGCCCCCCTCCGCGCCGCGACACAGGAGCGTTCAAAAACAACCTCCCCGAAATCCTCTCGAGATGAAACGGGCCGCGCCGCGTAGGGCAGAGACGGGGCCCAGAAGCGGCAGTCTCTCATAAAGATTTAGCCGCTTACCGTCGTTTCAAAGAGAATTTGCGAAAAATAGCCCCCCGCCCCGTAAGCACACGGGGCTTGGGAGCGTCATGCGCCTACATTTTGCACGCGTGCCAATCCCTGGTAATGAACAAAGGGGTGTTGAGCGAGCGCTTTTGCTGTGTAGGGCTTCTCATGATCGTGGTAATTTGTTTCTCCGATGAGTTATTAACTTTCAGCCTCTGTACACGACTCTTTAAAGAGGATTTTGCAGCACAACAAACAAGAGAAGATGTTTAACTTGAAGTTACTTACTTCAGTATCCAACATATTAATTAGCAATATACTAGTAATTATTGAAATTTAATGCTGAAGTATCACAACACAATGAAATATTTCAGTCTTCTATTTCGAATGCTTTAAACAAAACAAAACTGAAAATACCTCGTGAATATTTCAGTTTTTAAAATTACCAGAGCAAATTAGCATTTGAAAACAAACATACGGTTTCATAATCAAACCAATTGCATTAAAACATCAGTACATTTCGATGACATCTTAAACGAGACGTTCTTTCTAAGATTTCAATAATCATTTCTGAATATATTAGTATGCTTAATCTCAAATTAATTGAGGCGTCTAGTGAGAGAGGGAGCTAACCTACAAAATTCAAAATATCAATTTCTGAACATATTCGATGTCGAAAACATTGAATATATCAATAAATCAATGTTCTGAATTTTGTGAATTAGTTCCTTCTCTCACTAGGTGCTTCAAGTGAAGACTAACTTACGACACATCCATGATTGAATTTTCAAAAGAGATATGATAGTTGATATGAAACATTTATTTTTGATACTTAACTGAAGATTAGAACCCATTTAAATCTGAAAATAATTTTAAATAGTCGATACCATCAACGAATTTTCTTAATTTATGCATATAATTGTATCTAGACACATCAACACAGACTTATAAGAGTTACGGTAATCAACAAATTATTTCATTAATGATGAAAGCTATATAAAGTAAGAAATAAAACGAGGTATTTGCAGAGGATAAGAAAGTTTATTAAATTTAAAGTTTAGTCAATTTAAAGTGTGAGCCACCACGACCAAAGGTCTGAAAGTTCGACCCCTCTTTGAGCTTGGATACTTATACCTTGACTTTATGGAGTAACTTCTCACAGAGAGCCATGTGTTTTGTTGATCTCACCACCAGTGAGCAACCGGTTAGTGATTATTTTATGGTCAAATAAGCACATCTTACAGAGTATGTAAAGTAAACCACTGTTTTTTCCTAGGGCGTTTTTTCCAGCCGACAGTCGGTTACCCTTTACGTCCCAGTGGAACGCATATTCGACCATACACTAGACACCAACTCACCTCTGAGGTCAGCAGAATGCGAGGCGCTTCGCGACAACACATACGTAAGAGACGGGAGAGAAACAAGGCCGAACTCGAACCCACGACCTGTCGGGTTTAAGCGCTGAGTCGGTGCACACTCATAGACATCTCGGCCGTCCAGTTTGGCAGTAAACCACAGTTAAGGGAATTAAATATAGCTACTGTAGTAAATACTAGTTAATGTATACCAGGCAGGTCAAGGTCACAGACAAGGTAGTTAGCTTACTAGAGTTTGCGGGCACTGCGTTGATAGCAAGAGCCGCGAAATTTAAAAGTAAGGGTTGTACACATTTCCCAGAGGTTGTGGTACATTACTAGGTATCTGACCTGCCTACCTCCTTGGGACAAGACAGTTGGCATGCATTGCTTAAATTTAAAGACATTAATTCCCATTTCCTCTAATAAAGCACATATATTTTCTGTTAAAATGAAATACATCAGTAATGTTTGAATTCATCCATTGATAATAAAATTAAACATTTTGAATTGACAACATCTTGATGTCGTAATATTGTTTACTTAAGAGTGCATTCCCTACATTAACTTCTCGCGTTCAGGATGGGAATAAAGATTCTTATCTGTTAAAAAAGCTGTTCGTCTGTTAAAGAGATATAATAAATCTAATTGGTTTTACTAGATGAGACTACATAGATACTTGTTAATTTACTTCAAATTGTTTCTACAACAAACAAAACGAAAATAGGCAAAAAATTTGCCATTTAAACAAAATCCTGCTCTTTGGCAAAAATGAGTACACAATGCAGAATTTAAAATTAAAATAAATATGAAAAAAGTTACAAGTAATGAGACATATAAACATAATTCAAATTCCGGTGGTTTGCTGGTAATAATCGTGTTTTCGTTTGAAGCTACCATTTGTCTAGAACAGGGGTTTCAAATGGGGTCGGTTTGGAATCCCTGGGGGTCGATCACGTTTTGAAAGGGGTATTTGATGATATGGGGGTGGATATATCAATATTAAAAGCCGACTGATTGGTGTAATAAAGATCAATATCCCAAAGATTACAAAATTATGTAAAAAATTCATTACGGTTCTGCCTTAGATAGGTCTTACTATACTATTCTTATGAAAACTGCAAATCTTCGGAAATTGCAAATTGGAAACTCGAGAGCTTCTTTTGCTGAAGAGAATGTTCCACAAGATGACTGTGAAATGAATATGACTAATTCACTCATGAAACTGAAACCCATAGACACTTAGAATCTGTGAGCCATTCAGAGACGAATTACCCTCGCGTTTTATCACCGGAGAATGATCGCTCAGGTATTGTCACTTGTTCGTGCTGACGTTTCTTCACTATATACACAAGCAATAAAGGGCAATTTGATCAAGCATCAGATACAGAAATTGTCAGTATGTAATTTCTATAATTTTTCTTCGGCATAATTTTCTGGAAAATATGCTCAAAATTTTATTCATGCAATAATATTAGTAAACACTAGTCGTGCGCTCAAAATTTTAACATAAAATCTGTCGCAACTGTGCGGCTCGAGATTTCAAAAGTAATTGTCAATGCACAATTATTTATAATTAAATTAGCAATATTATAAAATAACGTATTTGTTTCGAATAATTTGAGAAAGTTTGTGGTCATATACGAGAGTGGGCTCATAATTCATGGGAACTATTTTTTCTTGTAGATACGTGAACGGATCACAAACGTATATGTGTCGTGTGGAAGTTCTGCAGGCATAGTGTGTAATGCAGAACAACAGATGGCTCTGTGATAGCTGGTGGTAGTGCAGCGACAACTATTAAATCAGTCAGCTGATGAGTGTCGTGCAAGATGGAAGTAACCCGTCTTGAGCAGCGCGCATGTATCAAAATAGCCGTTCTTCCAGGAAAAAATGTGATGGAATGTCATAGTGAATTAGTGGAAGCCCTTGGGAATCATTTCCTACCATACCGTACAGTAGCACGGTGGGTAGGAAAGTTTTTAGCAAGGACGTGTGTCAACCACTGATGAGCAACGTTCGGAACGACCTGTCTGTGTGCGGACCGACGTAGCACGTGCCGTCATGGAGCAGCTCCTGAATAAAGACAGACGATTGATGCTACTGGAGTTAGAGAAGGCAAGTGACATCGAGAAACGCACCGTCCACAGGATATTGCGTCATGAGCTGCACCTATGCAATATCGAATCGCGATGGGTACCGCATGCACTGACGGAAGTTCAAAGGTGGGTGCGCTATGCAATATGCTCTGACCACCTTGCACGCTAGCAACAGGACGGGGAGCAATTCTTGTCATGAATAAATGCCATCGATGAATTTTGGGCCAGGGCATACGAACCAGAACTGAAACGTCAGTCCGCGGAGTGGCTAGGTCACCAAGCAGGCAGGAGTTCCGTCAGAATCCTTCCTCAGTCAAACTGATGGTCATCGTCGCGTATGACGTCAGGGGTGTCATTCTTTGCCACTTAGTTCCTCATGGCAGAACAGTGACCACACAGTACTACAGGCATTTCCTGGTACGACAGATACGACTTGGCGTTCGGGAGAAGCGCCCAGATCTTGTGGACAGTATGATAATCCTGCACGACAATGCAAAACTACATAAAATAGAGTGTGTAGGGCAGTTACATCGACGTTGGGGATGGGACGAAATGGAGCATCTACAGTACTCTCCCGACATTTTGCACTGTCACTTTGATCTCATTCGCAAGATTAAGGGACCACTACGTGGTAGGCGGTTTGCAACACGAGAGTAAATTGCTAATGCTATGCGCCAAAAGGGGACCCGATTTATACATGACGCGGCAAATGCTGAGGCTGATGGTATTCAATGCCTTCCACATCATTGACAGCGCATGATAACAGTAGCAGGGGAGGGTCTTTAGGCCCAGGTTTGTCATGTCAATACTGTGTTGTCATTCTTTTGCACCGTGAAGGCCATATTGCCCTGTATACTACCGAATAAATTAGTGTGTTACCATATTTAAGTGCTGTTCATTATCCACACATGAAGTTAACACCTTGTCCTTTCGTCTGTATATGTCACATTTTCCAACCGGACTAGTACCTTCAAGAAAAAAATAAGTTGCCATGACTTTTGCCTCAACCCTCGTAGACTCACACACTTAAAGCATTTAGAGCCGTGACAAAAGCAAACATGTTTGCTCTTCACGCACACTATAACACAGGCACCCATGGGAGGGAAATGGGAAATTATGTGTTCCTGCAGAGGGTCTATCTGAAAGAGTTTCTGGAAATCGTGCGAAACATTCACTATAAGTTTGTATGCGTTGTAACATGATCAAATACATTGTCTTGTTGAGAAGGTATGTTTCTTTTAATTGGGTATGTCGCCCGTTAAAATTTGGCGTAGCTTTTTTATCATTTAATATTATCGATTAAAATTGATATTAATTATTAATACAAGAAGTACTGAAGAACAACATGGCCAAAATCAAAATATCACACTTTGTTATAATATGTGGCTATCATATCTGTTTACAAACTGCAACTGCGTTTGTTATTTCCTCTATAAGGGCCTAATGATATATAATCAACTTGTGCATCCTTCACGACATGCGCTGGCGTTACACAATGTCGCATCGCGACCCTCTCCTCATCGCTCAATCTCATCCAGGACACCCCCCCTCCCTTACTGCCCGTGCGCCTGACGACGGGTGTATTTGAATAATCTATTTTCGCGCAGGTAAAAAATAGCATCAGCACTGTTTTCATCGCCGTGCGGACGAGATGTTTTTATTCAGATTTAATTTAAAATTTCATACCGAGCGTATTTACATATTCATGCGGGAGGTGGTGACGGTGGGCGGTTCGCGGGAAAACGACTGAAGTGGGGGAACGTTGCAAGAAGTTGGGTGGGGGTTTTGACATCACCAAAAGTTACAGCGCCCTGCTGTAGAGAGAAAGAGGAAGGACAAAACTGCATGATAACAGAGAGCGCACAATGTAAGAAAACGTGCTTCCCATTCAGGAGTGAAGGTTTTAAGGAAAGAAGTCCAAATACCTTAAAAGCTTGAGATAGGCACAGTTAAATTATGAATGGATAATATTAAACCAAGAAGATAGTTAATTACTAGAGTTTTGGAACTGAATTATATGTGTGCAGTAAAATGTTAGCAATTGAGAGACGTATGCTCTGGTGAAGACTATTAGTGCTGATATTTTTTTTGTATTACAGCATTGTAAACAATCTTTTTTTTCGTTGCAAGAAATCGTTGATTCAAGGGCATATTAAGGAACATGTTATGACGTATTTAACGTTTATGGCACGAATAATTGCGTCATCACACTTTCAGCCTATCCCAGCGAGAGACTCGTGGGAAGGTAGCTGTAAACGGAACAGCCGACTATCGTCTTCTCGCATAGATAGGAAATACCTGAGATGTCACAATATAATTGTTTCCCAAAATTAAGTTTAATTTATAAAGCTGTTATACAAAAAATAGCGCCTGCAACTTGTTTATAATATTGCTTTATTGCTCTCGTACAAATCTGAAAACTTGCTGCTAAAGTCACTCGTTTTCAAAACATGTACTCATGCAACAAAGCTCAACAATATAAGCTAAATGCATATTTCTAGTTTTATGACTTACATTGATCGTGCCACATTCTCTGTCCACTACATTTTAATACTAAAATTCATATAAATATAATAATCTAAATTATCTCTGTAGAATAGATACGTTTGCGCTTCTCACTTGCAGTCTTAATAAATGAGGTGTAAAATGAAAGAGAATTACACTGAGATGTGACTAATTGCGCATTCAGTTTATAATATTATAATTAATAATATTTCTGCAAAACGCGTCTAAATTCCGCAGGCGCAAATGCAATGCGGGACTAAACGGAGCACCAACAGGTCTGTTACTTCGCATCCATCGTGCATAATTGGAGAACTGAGAGTTCTAGAAACTCAAAACATCACTTTTGAGTTTCCTACGAACTCTGAATTCACGGTAAGTGTAAGGCATGGAGTATCCGAAATTCTATCAAAATACATCTCGCCAACTATTTCCATTCATTTAAGTGGGGTGGAAAAGACGAACAATGAATGCATTGACTTTTGACTGAAAATCACAAGAAAGTCTATATCCGTTTCTAAAAACCAATATGGCAAATAACAGATTTGAATTGAAAAACTTCCTTTTTTATTCCGATAGGCCATTCGGCGCAAGCGACCTGGACTCCTGTCAAAGGGTGTGATTTTTCTCGATGACAATGCCCGCCCTCTCAAAGCAAGACCAACGCAGGAGCTGTTACGGACATTTCATTGGGAAAGATTCGAACAACCCAGACTTAGCCCCCAGTGATTTTCATCTGTTTGTGGCTCTAAAACATTATTTGGGAGGCCGTCATTTTGATAGAGATGATGCCGTAATCTATGAGGTTACACTTGGCTGCGCCAGCAACCAAAGGACATCTTTGCTGCTGGCTCTCAATGATTTGAAATGAGATGGGATAAGTGCCTGAATGTACAGGGTGACTATGTGGAAAAGTGAAATAAATGTCAGAAAGTTACTTTGATTATTTTTACCTCAATTCCGTTTTGCGACTTATTTATTGACTTACCCTCCTAATATTCTAAGGCTAAAATATAATGTTTCAGTTAAATCTTCAAAATTATTTTTTGATCAAAGATTAATATCTTACTAGTTTCATCGGAAAATGTGTGGCATATATTCAAATTGAAGGTGAATATTACTAAAACATTTTTCTTGGAATCCTTTTCATGATTACGAAAAAATTCTTAATGTATATTTCATACATTGGTAGATTATCATAATTATTAAAAACCCACCCATCCCAAACATTAAATAATTTTTAATAGCGTACAAAACCAACACAAAATAAAATTCTATTCTTTATACAAAAATTTAATAAAGTATCAAAACAAAAGTGGAGTATGTAGTGGGAAATACAATAATTGTAAAGCAGCTTATGTAGGCTACACTGGAAAAAATTACTCATAGAAATAATGAACGCGTGAAAGCTTGGATATTAAATCAGGACTTCTCTACTTTTGTCTCACACTTGCTTTAACATATCATTGCTGTAACAGCCTCTGAGGCTGGGGAAATTCTCTTCGAAACAGTTTCGAGATACTTTTATAATATAATAAATAAAATTGTAATCATGTTGTGGTCAAGATTATTTCACTTATTCACCATTGTGATATACCAAAATGGGAGTCATTAACATTACGGGGAAATATATTTCAGAAGTGGAGTATGGTCGAGACAATGGACGATCGCGGCGGTCGCTATGGGAGCAGAGTAAACAGTCGTCACTAGGGTTGATTTTGGTAACGAAAACATCTCTTAATACATATGGAAATCACTAATCGAAGCAGAAGAACATTCTTTTGTTGGGAACAAAAGAGGGATATAATAGATTCTTGAAGCTTGAAGTTGACGGGGGACATTCACTCTTGCTCACGACACGGCAGCGAGCAGGTCAAAGATTTAGCTGTGGGTGGGATTCATTTAAAAATTTATTTTCGCAATATTACAGCAAGACAAGTTCAGGAAAAAGGCTGGGAATTTGTTCATTGTGGAACCGTATGCGTATAGGTGTCTGTCTGTGACGCAAGCGTAGGGAGTTAGTGGGATATTAATATTTTTAATTTATTTTTCCACGATGCAATTTAATATTGAACGAATGGAGATTTATTAAGGGAAGAAAGAAATCATAGCGGGACAGCTGAGAAGATTCTACGAAGCCACGTCGAAGGGGAATTGAAGAATGCGCGTGAAGAATTATATGGTGCACAGGTCTTTGTTTATTTGAACTATTAGAAATGCAAAACCGGTCATGACCACAAAAATTCGAAGCTTTTATAATACTCGTAGCTATTGTGGTTCAAAGTTAACGCGAAATGGAAAGTTGAATCATTTGTTTTTATAAATCACAGTTGATATTTTTGAAAGAAAGCTAAACATTATTTTACAATACGTACAATCCAGAATTAAACTTTCCTTCAACAGAATTTTCAGATTCCTCGCCACTCCGTACGGATTGCAGATTGAATAAGTGATTGGAGAATGGGTAAGCACTATTTATAAGTTCGAACCCGACTGAGACTGAGCAAGTACGGCATAGTGAAAGCTGATAAAATTAATTTCCAGACAAGAACAAATAATCACATTCATAATTACTTGCTGGCGCCCAAATTACTAAAACAAGATAATTAAAATATTCAGAAATAGTTACAAGTATCTATGAGATTAATTTTAGTATATTTCACCATCAATAAAAGATTTAGCTAAAATTGCACATACACAACATCTTTCTTAAAACCTACCATACAATTTCTAAATTATAGTCATAAATAAAAATTCTAAATTAAGAATTGATTGTGTATTTTTTACCTTAATATTTCGACCTTCTCTAACCTATCTTTCTCCAGGTACCTAAAGTTAGCAATGCACAAAAACCAAACCATTTCAAAAATTGAAGGGTGACTTTAGTTCAATTAGGTGCCATTTTTCTGAATTCTAGGCTCTAGAAATTTCCACAACCAGGTCTGAGTGCATTTCCATAACCAACCAAAGTAAGTTATAGCCGGATACGTGATTTCTCAAAATCCTGGGCACCGTTGTCTTTAGTCTGAAGTTACGAGAAGCGCTCACCCAGAAAATACAACTTCGCATTTTTGCAAGTTAACGAAAATTAATCCAAAATTAAAATCTAATAAAAGACTCTAAAAGATTGTTCCAACCCATATTTTTTAAAATTAAGGATTAAACAATGTAAAACAGGTAATATGGGCTTATTGGTTAATGCAGACGAAAACTCAAAAACGTAAGAAAATTACCCAAACGTAAGAAACACTACACTAAAAAAAATTTAAAAGTAATTTTAGGCTATTATGAATTAATATAATTATTTATTATAATTAATATTTTTCTGATCACGTACGTTGTATATTTTTCCAATTAATTATTTTCTGAAGGTAATTGTTTCATTGAGAAAAAATAGACTTATTTGTTAAAATATTTCATAAGGTTTAGCAGCTTACAGGAAAGGGTAATTCTAGGAAATTAATACCCAATTGTGTAATTTACTTTAACACTTATACATTTGCAGTTTTAATAGAGAACAATGAAAATATGGATTTAAAACTAATATTTAATATTAAAATACCAATTAACTTTGTTACAAGGATTTTACATAAATGTACAACGTGTAGTTAAATTTGCAAACAACACAACAACAAATTATCGTTTGTAATGAAATCACTCATTAAAACGTTACATAAAAATTTCTTTTCACTGTTCTCTCTTTCGTTTCACTGACAGTGAAAATGTAATTAAATTTCAATGCAATTACTTTCACCAAGCGTTTGCTTGTAGTAACACCGACTTTTCAATGCGCACTCCAATGCATCGCACCATTCAACGTAGATATTAATAAAAATATATTTCCACTGAAAAGTATTCGGTTTTTATTATTTTATATTCTAAATAATGTTTTGGGCATAAAAAGAAGGTAGTTAAACATGAAATAAATTGAATATTGAACGTATAGTATAAATTTGTTCGGAATTACGGCAGTGATCACAATCAAAATGGAGTTTCAAAAATCCCAGAGTAAAATTTATTTCATTTAATAAAAATTGAATTAATGAACTCCATTTTGACATTGCAGAAAAACGATATGAATACTGAGCGAACAAAAGTGTTTCGATGTAATGCAGAAATTCAAATAAACAATTACATGGCGTGGTTGCCCAAGTCAGTTAACGAACGTTACACGTTGCATTGGATCTTGTAAATAAATCGAAGGATTATTAGTGCGTTCAAATTAATCGTCTCAGAGCATTCCATTACTTGTTTGCGATTTTTCCAACAGCTCCATTGATTGATTAACTGATTGATTGGTTCTTCCGGGTGTTTAAGTACAGTGGTAATTATTTCCGTGCGTGTGGTGCACAGAGGCAGATCTAGTCAATTATTGAGGAGGGGGCCATCATATATTTGTTATGTAAAATACATTTGTTTTTATATTGTATATTATTTTTAGTGTATATTTTAGTGCATGGCCGCTTGCCCCCCCTGAATTCGCTACTGGTGGTGCATGTTATATCCTAGGAAGTGGCAATAATCCTTCCCCATTGGAACCTAAGATCCGGTGTGTTAGAAATATTGACTAATAGACTTTCTAGTAACAATGAATAAATAGATTTTATTACCACATGAATTCGTACATACATCAATCAATATCCTACGATATACAATACATAGCAATGAGCGTCATTACTTTTTACTATCCCGTATACGTACTATACACGGAGTGATATAAGTAGTATAGGGAAAGTTATGTAATACTGCGCGAAAAAATGGCCAATTTTCGGCGGAAAAAAATTAATTGCCGGGCCGTGAAAAGGAAAAAGTGGATAAAACCAGTTGCTAAATTAAGAAAAAAAATTCCCTAACACGTGCTGTAGCCAGAAACCCTCTTCTGTGGGCCCTTGATACCACAAAACCAATGGAGAGGAAAACGTCCGACTGTCCGTCCGTCTGTCTGTCCGTCTATGAACACTGCTAGCGCCTAAACCATACGTACGATTTCTTTCAAAATGGATATTACCCGGTCGATCTGCTTCTAGTCAAAGCTTTGAGATTTTGAAAAGGATTCTTCAAAATTTGGGGGTACTTTATATGAATTCCCCCGAGAATTTTCAAAATTTTCTCAAAAACGGCTCCAAATTTTTTCTTTAAATTTCTTGTGTGAATAGAGGAAAATACACTTATTAACATGGCATAGATCCGATTTTCACGTACAGCTCAGAATTTTCGAAAATTGTGAAAGTTTGAATTTGTTTCGGCGTCTTTCTCCAACTACATAATTGAAGATAGAGATTTTTTTCTTAATATAAAATTTGTTTTGCATATTGAGTTCTTTCATAAAGGTCATGTAAATGTTTTTCAAAATTTTAGTAGTCTTCGTGCAATATTGCGTGCAATACGTGCAATTTTAAAAAATTACAAAAACAAGATTTTCTGAAAAACGGCTTCAATTTTTTCTTTAAACTTATGGTAGCGATAGTGGTAAATGTACTCTATGAGATGATATAAAAGCCATATTGCTCTATAGGTTGGTTTGTTCAAAAACTACAAAAATGTAAATTTTTTCACATGTTTCTCACGTCGATAATATTTACATTAGCGGCAATTTTTTCACATTATTATATTTACGAGTACATGTGCTTTAAATAATGTCAAGTAAAGTTTCTCGAAAACATAACCTTTTTCTGTGAAAAGTAGGTCAAATTTCGGCATTTTCAGAAATGCTCAAACGCCATTTTCTCATACATGGCTGCAAATTTTTTCTTGAAACTTAAACAGATAGTGATAATTACACTCTTTAATATGACATAAAGTTTATTTTGAGTTTTTTTTGTTTTTTCAAAAATTATATAAATGTAAATTTTTTGAAAGATCTCTCACATATTTAATATGCAGATTATCGGCAATTTGTAAAGATTATTATATTTGTGAGTGTAAGTGCTTCAAGTAACTGCAAATAAAATATTTTGAAAACTCAAACATTTTTGTGAAAATGAGCTTCAATTTTCGCATTTTTAGTAGCGCTAAAAGGCAATTTTCCTTAAAACGGCACATAATTTTTAAAAGAAAATCGCCATTTATGACTAGATTTTTGTGTTCTTTAATATTCTAAAATGAATATTTCCGTTCTACCAATAGGAAACCGAAAAATTAAGAAAATGAGAAAAAATGTACTTTTGGCGGTGATAGATGACAGCTTGCAAAAAAGAGTTTGTGGCAATTCCGAATAGTTAGCGAAGACCCAAGGAAATAGAAAGCGAAGACCCAAGGAAAATCTGTGCCATTCTGTAGCACCACTAGTTTAAGTATCATCAGGGACACAATAATACCAAGTGTTGCTGTTGTCGTTACTACGCTCTGTATTATAATAAACAAAGCGATCTTCCGAGATGACTGCATCCGGCATGACAAACCCCAATCTATCACGGTGCCGACCTACCTGTCGACTTGCGGGATTTCCCCTGTCGAGATTCTCTCCCAGCAGGGCACCGCCTCAGCCGAGTCAACCTCTAAACCCTCGATTGGTCTCTCGACGTGTGAGGCAGTGGAATGCATGTGACGGCGGGCGCGCGCGCGCACGTGTGTGAGTTTGTGTTAGGGTGGAGTTGCGAACAAAGCTAAGAGAGATATGATTGCGCGTGATACCTGTCCGTTTGTTACTGCTCCGTCGTTCGCGAGGTGTTTGGAGAACCATGGAAAGGCTGGAATTCTCCTCGAAACAGCGGCAGAATTCGACCTGTTTAACTTGTATCGAAAATTCAGCGACCGTCAAATTAAAACAAAAGACCCATTAGAAATCAAGGAGATTACAGTGGAAACAGTTGTTACAACGAACTATTTCAGCCAGCAAATAGCACAAAAGAACAGTATAATTTGTATTACTAATTTCCAAGACACGCAGAATTTGAAAAAAAAAATATAGTATCCATCCACATAAGAGGTATCTAAGATCTCATTACAAAGTCAAGAACTCTGAAAAATACAAACGCAATTAAAATGTTTTGATTTTGTCTCAACGAAATATTTTATTGTTACTCCACATATTCTCGTATTGTGCGTACGGACTGAATTCTCACATTCAGCGGTTTACTGCATACGACTTATCAGATGTCATGAGACAGCAAGTCGCTCGGGAAAAGGTCTCCGACTATTAAATATTTGCTATTCACGTGTTGCGTGAAATTTTTACTTTCTGGCATACTACACACGTAGTATACAGAAAGTTACGTAATGCTGTGGGAAAAACTTATTTTTTTATCAAGGGAAATTCGTATTGTAGATCCCTGATTCTGAGAAAATGGATAATTCTTTTTCCTATACGTAGTAAATTACTTCCTCCCACCTTTGTGTAGAAAGAATTCAAGTTTTGTGAGTCATTAATACCGAAAAATTGGTTTATACCAAAAGACCGGTTAATCGGTCCGTCCGACTGACTGTCCGTCTGTGAACAACGCTAATAGCTAATCTGTAAGGTTTTTCATTAAAATTCATTTTGCCAGTTTGAATTCTCAAACATTTCGAAAACACGAAAAGTTTAAAATTCTGCCGGTGTCTTCCTACAACTACATTGCTGAAGATAGAAATGGTTCTGCTACTTAAAATATATTATGCAAAATTAAATCTTTAAATGAGTTCATCTACATTTTTCAAAATGTAAGTGGATACCGGGTAATTCTACGTGGAATAAAGAGAGTTTTGGAAATAAAATTTCCGTTAAAATGGCAGCATTTTTTTCTTTTAAATTCGTATTCGTAAAAGTTTCCTACAATAAGGCAGGAAAGCATGTCAATAAAATCTAGTGGGAATGCGCAGTATACCCAAACTTTTCTTCTTCTTAGTGTTATTGCTGAACATATTGAACGAAACAACAATAATCAATATGGAGTAAAAATCCTTGAAAAGTTGGCGATTTAGCCATCACAACACTAATAGACTTTAAACCTGACATGTGATACGGTTCGCAAAGTTGCAACTAAAAGAAAATTAAATACGGATTTTACGATTGAAAATACGAATTTGTATCGTGTGATTGTTCTAATGGTTTTTTTACCTACACTATAGATAGGGAGGAAAAGTAAAAAAAGAGGCCCAATGTACAAGGGTTTTTCTATTCAGATTTGTTATTATAAAGCAGAATTCTCCAACTACATGAAATCTTTACATCACATCTAACAAAATGTCATTGTATTACATGGCTCTTGTATATTTCAGACCGGTTCCTTTACCATCCTGCACAGAGAAATCTAAAGAACAATTAGACCTTTTTGAGTACTTCCTCAAAATTTATACTATAGCAGCCTGCGTGATTTTGTCACCCTCAACTCACAGAATTTAAGAAAAAAGAAAACCACTCCGAAGTGAAAAGGAAGAAGGCGTGGTAATAAAACTTGGATTTATCCATTATGAAATTGGTTACTTTTATAAGCTCAATCGACAATGACGCTTGCAGTAAGCGTTGTTGGTTTTGTGGACTTGTTTTCTGGAGAGGTGTACAAACACTTTGAACATCTTAAATAACTAAGGGTTGCAGGTCTGCATTTACTCACATGACGTAGACGCCCATGATGTGGTGGTGGAACGTGACATCTGCTCCTACGCCGCACAACACTGCAACAGACCAGAGAAAAGCGCAACGTCAGCCGCGTCCGTCACCCTTTCCGCAATGCTGCGCGGCGCACTGTGCCCAAAGGGACGAGCGCAAAACGAGTCACCCGTAGAGATAGCTCAGGGCATGCAGTGACTCTGACCGGGAGGTCCTAGGGTTCCAGTCCCGGTTGTGGCAGGATTTTCGTCACTAGCTTGGCCGAGTTCATCCACTGTCTGGAGGAGAATTCTAGAGGCCGGTTGCTCTGATCGGTAGATTACTTACTTACTTGCACTAACACTTACTCTTACATGCACTGCCCTATTAGACATGTCGGGAGGGCAGTTGAGAGCTTAGAGCTTTTCCTGGCTAAGGCGGTGGTCCGTTGATGGGAGATACCTGTTCTGGGAAAAACGCAAGCCCAAAAACCATGTACTACATTTACGGAACAAATGACCTCAGCAGTTAAAGCGCCCGGAATCACCAATCAAAAGCAAAATACTTCAATTTTTATATAACACTAGTGGCAATGTACAGCATATTGAAACTTCTTGCTCTCTGTGTCATTAGTCCAAAAACTAACCGTATTATTTTTAAGTGCGTGCTTTAAGGATCTGAAATGGCGCTATATATTGCGACTACCCGTCTGTCGGTTGGGCGCCGTAGACGTGGTAGCCGGCTCGCTCAGTCGGTAGAAAGGCTTGCCTAAATTGATGAAGATGGAGGAAGTTGGTGGCCGGTGTAAAATAAGAGACTTTTACTCATGTTAACAAACAGGTGGCTTTTATTTAATAAAAAAAATTGCAAGATTTTACCACCCATGTCGGCGAGCATGCTCCCCTTTCCCCAATTCCAAAATATGACATGCACACATAAAATAATAAAATAAATTGAAAAGTGAAAATTACTACAGTAAAAAAGAACAGTATTTTCCTCTACGCTGATTCCCTCTTGACAGCCAAGCGCGGCCGGGAATCTTCTCTTCGTCGCCCGGTCAAAGGTAATTAAAGATTGTTCACTAAACTGTTTATGTCTTTCGACCACGGGCGCGCCAAAAGAACGAAAAAGATACCGCCTTAGCGGGGCGGCGTGCACAACAAACCAGAGTTGAACGACGTCGGGCCGCCAGCTGGCTGGCAGGGGCGGCGCGAGCGTCGTGGGACGCCGCACAAAGGGCCGCGCAGGGCCGAGCCAGGTAGAAGACGGGGTTGTAGGGGTGCTGGCCCAACACACAGCGCCGCTCACTTACTGTCGCTAATGATCAGATAATGTCTGCTCAGTTGAATGACCTTGTCACTTTCGGTTCACCGCACGGTACTTTAGAGTTCGTAGCAAGTTCGTGAATGATCAAATTGTTCCACGATAATGTTCCAAACACGAGCACAAGTCAGATACTTTTTCTGAACTATTAGAATGTCCATAAAACTTTTCACAATCCGCGGTCTACACTTATTTAAGAACCGCGCACAAATTCTCCTCGAAAACTCAACGTTTTCTTATAAGTCCAACTAAGAAACAAAACTTTATCTCTGACGCCGGGCGCCTCCACAATAACGTCTCGTCCCCCTGACCGCCTCTCACCTTCTGTCTTGATGTCGCCTGCACGAAGTCCTTCGAGCCTCCCTTCCTCCACCAAATTCCCTCAGAATGTTCTAGAACATTCTAGAGCTTTGCCTACGTCCGGCGGCTATTGGCGAAAGGGTATTGCGTCGTAGAATAATTCCGCCCAATCATCGGAAGTTTTTGGGGCCGAGAAATGAGAGAGAAACCTGCACTCGTTCTCTCTGGCTTCAATTTTCTGTCAAACAGGGGCAGAAATTAATGACTGGGGGGGGGGGACGAAAATCTCAAGGGAGGATGGGGAGGGCGAGGGGCGCCGCGGAAAAGTACTGCAGTGCCGCGTGCACGAGAAGACCCCCCCAGGCCGCGGGACACTTGGGTGTGACGAATTTTAGTGGGTGGGTCCGGCGGGTGGCCTGACAGAACCCTGGCGCCGCCGTCGACCCCTCTGTCGCGCGACGCGGAGCAATTCTCAGGCTCGCAGCCGTAATGGATTCGGTATAACTACAATATTGCATTGAAAAAGAAATCTATGGCTATCATATTGGTTACGTAGGACAGGTTTAAAAAATATTTGAGATTTTGCACTTTTCAAAATTTCAGGTTTTAATAAAGATCGGAAATATACTACATTTATAAATACACTTCCTTCTATTTGCGCAAAAAAAAACAACAGAAAGAAAAAATTCGCAATCAGAATGGTGTGCATGTCCTCTCCATTTGCATCTATTTTACCCATCACAGGAACTGAAGTAAATGATTTTGTAATACTCACATATGTACATAGTTTCACTTGAAAAACAATTAATCATGGATTTTGTGACCAAAAATTTGAATCTCAAAGTTGAGGTGATGTCAGTACTTGTGCTTCCTGTACTATAGTGTGTCAGGAGAATATTAGAGCTTTAAGAACGAGAATCACAGTTGTACAATTTTTAACTGCAGTTCCTAGTAGCGTGACGCAACGATGATGGAAAAAAACCGATGAATAATTCAGAATGGTATATTTCAGTTCTTCAAACATCTAGAAAAATCTTTGCACTAAACGGAAACTTTAAATAACATTTAATCCAGACATATTAATTTAATATTTTCTTGTATTTACGCGTGTCACATCATCTTTTTTAATTTTCCTCCCTTCACTATAGTACACGGAGCAAAAATATTGGAAAGCGACACGATCACGAATTTTATGACATAAAATTCGTGTTATGAGTTCTATCGTGGTTCACCCAATTTGTACCTGGAAATCGGGGTGACTATATGAATAGATTGGAGATCTGTCACACTGACTCTGACAGATTAGAAGCTCTTAAACTGAAAAGGGCTGATTCCGGGATCATTAAGATATTCTAATTTTGGATAATGCTCTTATGATATGAAGCACTTGTCATACTTTCAATTTTTTCTAAAATATGACTGAAAATTTTTCTCAAATATTTTGCTTGTACAAAGAAAATAACAGTTTTAATGTGGTATACTTACCGTATTTATTAAATTCACTGAAATTTTGAAAATTGCAAAAGCTAAAATTTTTTTTGAATCTGTCCTACATATCCAATATGAAAGTCAGAGATGTTTTTATCATTTCAATTTATGTCACAATTTCAGATCTGTAAATGAATGCTACACTTTAAAAAATATGGCTGATTTTTTTTGTAAGAACGCTAAGATGAGCAAAAGTTTCGGCAAGCCACGTATTGTCATTAATTGTATTTCTGATGCAAAATGAAACACTGATTTTGAACTCACAAGAAATTGTGTCCTTCCACCGACAAAGATGGCAACTGATGTCATGGCTGACGGGACCTACAGTTCGAATCCGTACGTTGATTGGATTTTCAATCATAGCTACACAGATAAGTCGAATTCAGTCACTCTCTGGAGGAGAATTCTAACAGCCGGCTACCCTGTTCGGCAGTTTTCTGTAGTTTCTCTTATCAACACCAGGCGAATGCTGAAGTAGTACCCAATAAACGGGCCACGGACGGCGCGCGATCTATCCTTCCTCTTCCTTGTCCTAACCCCATTCCTTACTTACACACACACATGCAGGCCCTTCGCTTCCACACTTATCAGGAGACCAATCGGGAACTTGGAGCTTGTACCGGCCCCTGGCGGTGGCCCTAATACGAGTAGCTGTTTGAGGAAAGCCCCGAAAGTCGACGGGTATGTCGGCGTCGTATCTCGCCATCCAGAGGTAAAAAATCACCACCATCACCACCACCACCACCACCACCACCACCTCCAGTGATAAAAAGTACTACTAAAGTCTTCAGCAGCTGACTAATGTCTTCAGCAGCTGACCCGCCCTGAACACTCATCTATCCGCCAATTGTCCCCTTCTCGGGTCGTTCCAGCCCACTGTGCGACGCGGCTAGGCATAGCGCGTCGCCGGAACCTCGCGGACGTGTGTTCGTGTGTGCGCCAGCGCGTGTGTGCCTACGCAGCAACCGCAAACGACAGGGCTGCCCTGTGTCACCCGGCGCTGGAAACATTTGCCAGGGGCGACGTGAAAATGCGGTTGGCAGTTGCGCGCTTTTTGCGGGATGCTATTTGTTATCTTACAATGCAAATTACATGAGCGCGAGCGCAAACACACTGAAAAATATTCAAAGGTTTTCTCGACACTCGGCCCTCGGCTATATCAATATTTCGGATTGTTTGAGAGTCGGTATTAGTACAGCACGTTTAAATTGTTTTCGAAATGTTCACCGTAAATTAATTTAATTGTGCGGCTGATAATTGCTTTTTTTGGTTTTTCATAGTGCTTTTGTCTTTTGTGCAATTAGGGTGGATATCATTGGGGGCAAGCATAGTAATGAGTTGAATTGTGACGATATGCGATGTTTAATTTAGTTGTAATTTAAACTTATTTTGAGTGAAAATACATCGCGAATTTATCCTATTGTTACATGAACATTTCGGTTTCATAGTTTAGTTATCTGAAGGTAATCGTGTGGAAGTTGTGAAACATTCAGTTCAGTTTGTTTACGTCAGCCAATTATTTACACTTTTATTATTCGAACTTCACGTCGTTTAGTACACATCGTACGTTGTACGAATACAACGTATTGAAATGAACAAATTTTGTGCTAAATAAAAAACGCTGCGTGATGGTGAATGTTTCTCTGAAGTTGAACCTTTCTTTTGGTATGTGATTGGAATTTTGGGGAGCGGCATTGCAATAAACTCTCCTACTCTATGAATTTAAATTTTTTATTCCATCTCAGATAAATCACGAAATAAGTGCAACATGTCCCACAGAGTGTAGTACTTTTAAAGAAATCCGAGGATTCAAGTTACATTCAGAGATTTATTCCTGATGCTTTGCACATGTTTGATATTGTGTGTAGATTTCTATGTAACGCGTTCCGTCCACCACCGACGAATTACACCCATTACACTGTTACCAATCAGCAGCGAGCATGAACCTATCACAAAATGTATGATGTCCTCAAGGGGATTTGTATCGTATTCACTTTAAAGAAATGCTCGAGAACGGGAACACAGGGTAATTGATAAGACAAATTTTGGTTGGCAATTTGTAACATATTTAATAACTTTAAAGTAATTTAGATACTTTAATTGGCCGAAATTCGAAATACGCAGTTAAATTAATTACTTTAGAACTAAAAAGCTTTTATATTCTTGACGCTGAAATACCTCTCAATCATTCTGAAGTCCCAGATAAAATCAATGAATTTGGACGGTGAGTCGTTGGTTTCCCGCATTCCTCACCTATTCTTCATCCACCTGTTCCCGAGCAGAAGTACCGGGACAGATGGCTCAGTGCATCAACTGATGTCACTGCAGTCCCTCTGACCGGGAGGTCCTAGTTTCGTGTCCCGACGGCACGGCAGGATTTTCGACACTAGCTTTTCAGCTAGATCGAATTCAGTTACTGCCTCCAGGAGAATTCTAGCGGCCAGGTGCTTTGATCGGTAGTTTTCCGTGATTTCTCCGATCAATACCAGGCGAATGCCGATGCAGTACCCTTAGAAACGGGCCATGGACCGCGCGCGCCACTTCCTTGTACTATCCTCACCCCTTACACACACACTTACACTAACATGCACTACCACACGTGCCGGGAGACCTGTTGGGAGCTTTGAGCTTGTCCCGGCTGGGGCGGTGCCCCGCTGGTTAAGGGGAAACCCCGCTAGTCGGCGCCGGATGTCGCCATCTAGCGGGGAAAAATCACCATCTCCCGAGGAAAACACGCACTACACTTAAGGGACTAATGACCTCCGTAGTTGACGCGCCCGGAATTAAATCAATCAACCGAGCAGAAGTTGGCGAGAATGGGAGGGCGGTAAGCGGGTCGCATGCCCTCTGTTGCTGGTCGCACTGTCATCCATTAGGATCCCTTCACACGAAGCCACTCTCGGCGCTTCCGAGTGAAGCGTTTGCTGGCAAAGCTAAATGGAGGTATATGCTAAATGGAGCGCTTCTGTGGCGCTCGGTTTCGAACTCCCAACCTACAGTGCAGACGCGCATCGCCAGCAAACACAATTGTATATGTCAGCCTTCACAATAGATGCGCCACTGAACTTGTCTTCCCCTGCTTATCCTGGCTACCTTTCGTTCGCCTGACGCCAGAGCCGCGTGACTAAACCTTCCTCTTTCGCGGTCGCTTAAAGACATTGTGCTTGCGCATACTTAACGCGTGGCGGCGTATATGCTCAAAGTGTCTACGTCCAAGTTTCACTTTACAACCCGGAAAATTGTACAGCTAGCAACCGAGCTGACGTAGCATCTCAGCTCGGTTGCTAGATGTCTCTAATGTTGAATCTATAATGCCTCGTCCTTGCTATAGTGAAACCTCGGTACGCCCTCCCCCCCCAATGGCTACTTTCATACTGGTGCCGATCCTATCATTAGCAAATCGTAGGCGAAGTCCTAGCAAAATGATATCCCCTCTCGTGGTCTTGGTCTTTCAGGAGAAGTTCTAACGAGATTTGTAATTGTTTATTGATTGTTCGTGATTCCAGGCACGCCAACTGGTAAGGTCATTAACTCCATAACTGCAGTGCATGCGTTTTTTCTCGGGAGATGGCGGTAATCTTTCCCCACTGGATGGCGATATCCGGCGCCGATTTACCGTCGACTAACCTGGTTTTTCCCAACCAGGTATCTCCCTCCGAGGAACCAAATCGGTGGGATGCTGCATGTGTGGTAGATGCTGCGTGTATGGATGCTATGTGTGGTAGTGTAGTGCGTGTTACTGTGGGTGTAAGTAAGGGGTGGGGATAGGAAGGGAAAAGAAAGATCGCGCGCGTTCCGTGGCCCGTTTGCTTGGGTACTGCTCCGGCATTCGCCTGGTGTTGTTCGGAAAAATCACGGAAAACTACAGCAGAAAAGAGCAGCTGGCCGCTAGAATTCTCCTTCAGGCAGCGACTGAATTCGACCTAGCTGAAAATCTAGAGTCGAAAATTCTGGCACCGTCGGGACTCGTGGTACTGCAGTGACATCACTGATGCCCTGACCCACCTTTCCCGGTGAAACGACATCGTTTCGTGCTACTGGTTGTTTTTCAATACGAGTATCATCGCCCAACTGATCAGTCTGCAGTCGCGGGAACCCTATTCTTCTTTTTTCCTACAAATACGTCGTTGCCGCCAGCACGTGTTCTGTCATGAGAAACATTTTCTCTTGTCGTGTGTCTTGTTGTATTGTGTTGTATTTAAATTCCAGTCGTATATCAAGCGCCTCTTGTCTCTTTAAGTTTAAATTATCGCTTCTGGGGAGGCTGCGCCGTCCTTGACTACAAAGTCGGCCTCACCCCTACAGCGACGGTCAGGAGGCCATCAAGCCTCCGGCCGTCTTCACAAAGGTCCCCAATCTTCTCTTTTTAGTCACGATTAGGGGAGGAAATATTCCATTCTCCTACCGTTCGCTACGCGTCTGAAATACGAAATATGTCTCAGATTCATCTTAGATTGCATTTTTTTATTAAACAATTTTCTTATATAGTATATTAGCACTTTACAAAAGAGTTTTGATGTATTAATAAATACTTAGTGTTAGACTTAATATGAGCGAGACCACTCCCTCTGGAATCCTCAATTTCAGTTAATGTAATATGTGGTTGGGATGATTTGGACGAATGGTAGAAGGTTAGGAATACTGTAATTCTTATTATGTATGTTACAACACAATATACAATTATTCATGTATCCGTATGTTTCCTTGTTTTTATTAAGTACTGCTGATTGAATTAAATATGGTTCTAATGTGTATTCATATCTTCATTTGTGTTATTGATTTTAATGCAAAGCGCATTAGTTTAAATGAGGTTGGGTGGTCAATTTTCAATGTGTTTAGTTTTGATTTAAATGAGTTTGGACTCGAATTGAATATGTAAGTTCTAAATATAATAATGTATCTTCTCGTGGTGACTGTTTTTGGACTCAAAACGAACTGACTTCCAATTGGCATATGTTTGGTCTCAATACCAGACTAAATTCATTCAAAGGAACTTTTCAATCAAAAGAAAAAGATCACACTACTTTCACGAACAAAAGTATTAAAATTTTCTTACTAATACATGACATAGAAATGTGAGAGAGATATCATTTTCAGTTCAGTCTTTCAATGTCATATTTTAATATTATGGGTACCCCATTCCTTAAGCCGCTGCCAACCTTCGCACTCACGCTGGGAAAACTCGAATGCCGCAGGGCACAGCGGCGACGTGTCAACGGAGGGGACTCGGGCGTATTCATAAAGATATGCGAAATAAGTATGCGCGGAGTGCGTGTGGCGGGGGGCAGGGCGTCGCGGGGGCGCCGCCCAGCGAAGGGAGAATCGCGCGGCGAAGATTAGAACCCAGAAAAATTCATATCGCCAGATCAAGGGGGAGCGGTGGCGGTGCAGGCGGCGGCGGCGGACGAGGCAGTGGCGGAGGCTGAGGTGGAGGCGGTGACGGCGGAAGCGGAGTCGATCGCGGAGGCAGTGGCGGAGGCGGTGGGGGAGGTGGAGGCGGAGGCGGAGGCGGAGGCGAAGACGAAGGTGGAGGCGGTGGCAATGCCGGAGGCTGAGGCGGAGGCGGTGCGGGGCGAAGGCGGTGGTAGGGGCGGAGGCGGTGGTAGGGGCGGAGGCGGTGGTAGGGGCGGAGGCGGTGGTGGAGGCGGAGGCGGGGGTGGAGGCCGAGGCGGAGGTGGAGGCCGAGGCGGAGGCGGAGGTGGTGGAGGAGACGGTGACGGAGGCGGCGGTGGCGGCGGTGGCGGCGGTGGCGGCGGTGGCAGCGGAGGCGGCGGCCGAGTCGCGCCCTTCTCAGCCAAGCGCTATCCTTTCCATCTCGGGCGGCGAGATGACGGCGGGCGGCGGCAGGGGGTGCGAAAGGCGGAAAAATTCCGGAGAAGTGACATTCCTCCGAAGACGCAATGAAGCTCGGGAATTGCGTGGCGAAAATGGATTTCTTGGCGATAGCACGGAAATATTTTTTTTCATAAGTCAGATTTGAGAGACAGGTTATGAAAACTGTACAGTATCCTGCGTGTAAATTACCAACTGTGAAGGGTATACTACAGTGTTGACGTTTATATAAGACCGTTGGTGAAAACGATCGTAACATATACAACGCAATATTGCAAGTAAGCCAGATTACGCGTTTCAAGCAGATCTGTGAGAGAACCTTGTGGAGAACAAAAAATAAATCTATAAAATTAAAAAAAAACTCTAAAGGCTTTATTTTTTTATCTGCAGTTCGGCATAAAAAACAGGCCTCTTTTGCTGAAGTTCCCAGCTTAATACAGAATAAGCCCTCTCGAAACCAACACCGGAGAACATAAAGAGCTTTTCTGCGCACAAACCGGGATGCGCGCGGCCGGCTGACCCGCGAAGGCGAGGCGCGAGGATAATCCTTTCCGCGGCCGCAAAAATCCCTCGCCGACCAAACACCTGCGTGAGCACTCCCGCGCCCACTAGCCACCCACTAGCCACCCACTAGCCACCTCCGACGCCCCGCGAGCCGCGCCGACTCCGATGCGGCGTTGCTCAAATGCGCACAAACGCCTTTCCTGTGAATGGTGTTAAACCGCGGCTCGATTGATGTACGTGGATTTCACAAATACCTTTCAGTGTCCTGAATAAGGTTCTCAGTTGCTACGAGTAACTCAATCAGGAATTCAAAATAAACAATGGTATAAAATACTTCTTGAAATCTGGCCAGAGAACTAATAGCATACCAAACCTTTTAAGAATGGTGAATAACACATATCCCATCATGACTGAATTATGTAATGAAAGCAAGGGAGGACTCATGGGGGTTCAGCCCTCCCCAATTCCGAGGCCAATGGTATTAAAAATTATAGATTTCATTTATTTTCTATAAAACTAAAATTCATTAAGTATATCTATTGTTAGTGTCATAAGTACAACCATAAATCAACAAATAAAAATCTTTACGCAGTGTTCGGGTAATCTGCGTCCGTCCGCCCGTGTGTCCATCCGTTACTCACTACTAGACCCCTTCCGGTCCACCAGTAGAGGTAAGCGTCATTCCACGGTTTTCTGTCTCTTGGTGGCGAACTGAAGCTCCATCTAGAGAGTACCAAGCAATTTGTCCAAAAACGTGTTTTTGAGTTTCTGGCAACTAAACGTCTTATGGGCGACTTGGACACCTACGTAAGTGATCAATAGCTCATTTGCTTTCGCTTAATGAAAGAATTGAGAATTGTTTTTTACCACGTATTTTTCGTATTTTTCTGAGAAAAATTAACTAAAAAACATGCTTTTTGGGTGTTTCAAGGCATCTACTGTGGTTAAATGCTGTAACTTTCTACAATTACTACATTACCACCATAAAGTGAATACTTACTTTGTGATTCATAAGATTGATAATATTTAAAACTAATAAAGCGAGGAAACATATGTTTTAAACAAATAAACTTCTGTCAATGAATTACATACATTGAAAAATAATACATCTTCGAATATTTTGAAAAAGGAAGGAATGGTTTTTAGGGCATGATAAGGACATTGATTGTATGATTAACAAGACAATCTCTCGCTCTTCCTCGCTTGTCAACCTTTGAACTTTTCGTTTGAATTCGTCACCACATTGCCAAGAGAAACCCCAGAGGGCTATGAAATGCAGTTCTCAGTTAAATGTGGCATCCAGTGGGTAGGTCCACGGCATCCATGTAATGAATAACACGGTCGCTGGACATTGCTTTGCCTATATGCCTCTGATTACAGTTTGCGGTGCAGAGCTTCGACCATTCGGAAGAAAAGGGTTCTTCGTCAGTTTTGCCACCCGATATGATAATTATCTTTTATACGATAATTTTGTTGTGTCACTTAAACGATAAAGCTGATGGCATAATTCCTTTTTGTAGGAGGATTTTATGTACGAAATTATATTCAAAAATAAAACTATACGAATAGAACTGTATGTTCTAGAATAGGAGCTCACCACTACACAAATTTTCTTTAATTAGCCGCCTGGAAATATACTGAATGAATGAACTCTTCAGAACAACTCTTCTGAGAGCGTTCTGATTATGAACATTGTTTTCTGGAGTGTACGGTAGCCGTAGGCTGACTAGAAGAGCTGCGATTACACATTTTTTTTGTAACTATTGTAATTTAATTTTAATTCTGCAAAGATAACGAGATTTACGCCCGACGTTGAAAACCATTTTATGTATACACTTTCTTTTTACTTAGAAGTTGCTTAGTAGAAATTTTCACCATACAAAAATATTTTTAAAAGAGGTTTAATTGTCGTTGACGCCACATTTAGTTAGTACATTTTATATGAAATATAAATGAAACATTAGAAAACGCAACGTATGCTGGTCACTATAACTTACTCCTCCTGAAAAACCCTTAGTGTGTGAAAGCAACCAAAACTATGAATAATAATGACAATAATAATAATAATAATAATAATAATAATAATAATAATAATAATTCAACCAATATTCTACTTTTTAATATCTTCACATGAAATCAGTAAAACATTAACATTTTCACCGTTGATCAATTAAATATGTCGTCAATAGAACAACAGATTTAAAAACTACCAACTTTTTAAAATCAAATCTACAAATTCAAGGAAATAGAGAGCCTACAAATATAGCGGGAAATAAATCATTTGTAACAAAGAAGGAGGAAAACTATTAAGGGGCGCAGGATGAAGGGGATTTGTCTCTGGATGAAGACAAGAAACAGCTTCACCTCTTCGGGTTATCACGTGAAGCGATAAGGCAATTGCTTGAACTGCCAGAAACAATAGTGTGAAAGGTGGTCAATGAAAAGTCACACTCCAAACAACAAAAACATCAGAATATTTTGACTTTTTTAAAGAACTTTGCTGTCTTCGAAGTAGGTTCTGTGTAAATACTGCCTGTAAATACTGCTCACTTGTTATAATACTTAGCGGAGACGAGGGTTTAAAGAAACAAGACAAAAATAAGTATGTTTACGCAGAACTATGAAATATTTCCTCCATACTAATCGGCTTCTTAAATACCTTCTTCAACGGCGGTCGAGAAGAAACATCTTAGCAGAATTTTCATCAGCATTATGAAACCATAATTGTTTACCGCAAAACACATTTTTTTAGAATTAAACATAACGAAAATACTGCAACGAGATATGTACACGCAGTTCAACGATTTGAAAGACTTATTCAATGCGCCAAAATTAAGATGGTAAAAATACATTCTTATTTATTCGCCAAAGAGGTTTTTGACAGAGTAATAATTATTCTCAAGATCAATTTATTGTGCTTGTCGGTTAGGTAGTTTCTGGTATCTGTTTACGTAGTTTGTGGTTAGGCTGCTTTATATCCTTGCGATTCTCCCGGCATTAGAGGGGTGTATTGTCTGAGCGCGTATGTCTGAGTGGAAGTTCTAGTTCGCGTGTAATGTACAAAATGCTGTTTATGCGCAAGTATTTAGCATCCGAGAGCAAGCACTTGCCTGTGCAGAACTGTGTGTCCAAGAGTGCTTGTTCGTTCACAAGCATGCGAACGCTGAGGCAACACAAGTCATTCCTTTACTTACATTTTTAACATTACAACAATTTTTGCAACAAATTAATCTAGGATTTTTGTGGAAGGCTTTTATCAGCGCTAAAATATAAAATACATCTTAGAAACGTAAGAATATTAACAGTGTGACATTTTGGTTCAAACTAATTCCTCTCATCTACGTCCATACAGGCAGATGCATTCTCACACAGGCAAATACACACATATATGTTTTTGAAACAGTTACCGTTGATTGCGAAAGAACGTTACACAGAAGCAAATATACAAAAGTTGATGATTTAAAGTGTAACAAATATTCAGAAATTTCTTTTCACTCTCCTCAATCCCCAGAGCATTAATTATATATGAGTACTGTACGAGGTTTGTTTACTACAACCGTTTCTAAGAAATCCAATAAAAACAAAAAATTTAAAAACGATATCTACTTTCAACTATTATGCTAAGACTACTCATTTATCGGAGGCATTTAGATTCTTGATGGGCAGATCTCGCATAGCACCTACCTCTAATTGTATAAATCACGAATAACAGCAAAAGTACTTGGATGCTTAATAAGAACCGACTCATTGCTACAGCACCGTTTCTCTTTTTTATCGGGCGCCTAAGCGGCTCTGTGTGTGTCTCCCTCCCACGCTGCTGACCGTCGCGTGGCAACCGCTCATTTTCCCCCGTAACAACAAGTGAAGTCGCTCGCTCGCGAACCCGACATGTTTTACGACTGTCGCATAAATCCGGCGCAGCAGAGCGCAGCACTGCGCTCCGCCCCGGCCAGAGCTACGCCGCCCCCGCACTGCCACTCGCCTCTACACCTCTCCGTCCCTACAAAGCCCCCGCTCCACGCCGCCGCTATCGCTCCCAAACCGCTCCCACCCCGCTTCCGCCCTCACACCGGACACCGGTCTCCATACCGGTCACCATTACCCCATACCGCCCCGCCGCCCCCCGTACTGTCACTCGTTACGCCCCCCCCCCCCCGACGCCTCACATTGCCACCCGCCACCGCCATCGTCGTCTCCACACCGCCCCCGCCCCCACAGCACCGCTACTGCTCCCCCACACCGTCTCCGTTACTGACACCGTCGTCTCCACACCGCAACATCCCCCACAGTGACTCAACCGCTCCCCCACACCGCTCACACACACCGTCGCTGCCCCCTTACCATCTTCATTGCTCCTCTCCTCATACCACCACCACCCACAGACAACCCCGCCCCCAACCTCCCCGCCCAAACACACCGTCCCGACCTCTCCGTCCCCGACCTCACCGCCCCCGACCTCCCTACCCCCGACATCCCCGTCCCCAACCACCCGCCCCCGACACCCCCGCCCCCAGCCTCCCCACCCAACCACCCCGCCCCGACCTCCCCGCCCCCAACCACCCCGCCCCGACCTCCACGCCCCCGACCTCCCCACTCCGACCTCTCCGCCCCGACCTCCTCGCCACGACTTCCCCGCCCCCGCTGCTGCGCACGCACGTCGGGCCTCCAGACGCAGGAATAAATCGCGGGCCGAGTTTTATGGACGGCCGTGACGCGGGACGGCGCGGGGACGGGGGAGGCCGCGGGACAAAAACGTGCGTAATGAAACGAAAGCCTGCTCCATCCGCTGGACGCGCGCGCACGTCCCTTCCCCTCCCCCCCCCGCGCACGTCACGCGCGTCCCTTCGTCACTCGCGCACCCTCGCGCCGCCGCGCGCGCGACTTACGCCGCCCCGCCGGCAGCCGGCAGCCAGCCACCGGCGGGGCTGATTAGCGCCTCGCGGCCCGGGCGGCTTTGTGGGAGCGCGCTCACGGCGGTGTTAGGTGCGGCGCCAAATTGCGGGGTGCGCTGAGGGGAAGGGGCGTAGCCAGCTGTGTGAAAATGACAAAAAGCGGGGGGGGAGTAAGGGTTGGAATAAAAGGTGAGATGATGTGAGGAAACAAAATGCGACTAGATGTGAAGCTAACAAGCAGAAATGTTGACAACAGAACAATTATTAGAAAGATCAAGCATTCATGGGAAAACAGGCGAGTCACACTGTTTCTCGGTTTCCTTCCTATTTTCCGAGTTTGTACTAATTTTTCTTTAACAAAAACTATAATACGAATAGTTGGCCACATTTCAATTACTTACGCGGGGCTGTTTTTCTTTCTATTGGAGGGGGGTCTTACGGGGAGTACCTGGAGTGAGATTAGAATTTGTTGAAATGTGGGCTCATTAAGGAGTGTTTGGGTCTTGAATAGAAGCTGATCAATGTATATGTTATTACGAAGGACATTGTGTTGATGACGGTTATTGTTAAAGATAATATGTAAAGAAGAATTCAATACGAGTTTAAGATTTGATGTTCTTGTCTGGTTAATTTTTGGCAATTTTCAATGGATGTTTTAAAGCAGATAGAGAGTGCATTTGTAACTACGGGACACTTGTAGGTGAAAAAATACACGGAAGGTGTACTCTTATAGGACTTTTAGAGAATAATGAGTGATGACAGTGGGTGGAGTGGTTTATCCATAAATGAAAAAAGAAGTGCATTCTCTGCGAATCTGTTTTTCTTTCTTTAAGTGTCAAGAATGTGAATCTCATTGCAAAATAAATGATTTTGTAACTAAGCGCTGCGCATTTTAAACATTTCTATGCACACTTGAACACTCTTGTGAAATATTTGCAAACATATTTTAGGGATAAAAGCTTGCATAAACTTCCCGGCTCTGTACAAAACGATTTCCACGACACTTAAGATTTGAGCTTAAAGGGTTCAATATCTCTGCAGGTTCACACGTGAACACATGCAGTGCATGCCAAGATGTGTCCATAAGTTAGTCAAATTTCCCTATGCATATTTTCTAATGCTCAGAATATTTTACATCCCTTGTGTACAACTGTCCGCGAGTTTTTCAGTGTGTCTTCACATTCAATCATTTTTTCCCAAATCAGACTCGTTGCAACACATATGCAAGGAACTAAAATTGCAACTCCAGTAAGAGCAGTGTCCGAAAATATTTAAGGAAGACATTGACTATGTAACCATTAATATAAATTTGAAGTATATTTTAATATGCACAAAATTTTAAAAACACATATAAACTAATTTTTTTGTCTTCCTAAAGAGTTTTATATCTGAAATAGTTCGATTTTAAACACATTGCAAATATTTCTTATCCAAATTAAAGTATTAATAGTATTAAACTAATTTTACAATAAAATATCATTATGGGGCATAGTTTATTTAGATTTGTAAGTTTCTGTATATTTTCAAATAGATGTAACCCCTATGGAGGACCGTGAACTGCAGCAGACAAATGATGGCTAAACAACATGCTTTCATTACATTCAGCAGGCGCGTTTTAGTGTTGGGGCAGATATAAGTGAATTTGCAGGCATGCCGCCCCACCTGCTTAAGGCATTTGACTACACCCACTGGGGGCAAGGACGAATGCGCATTGTCGAAATTCTCACACGCTATTCGTTAGTACCTCCAGATGAAGTTCTACATCAATAAAAGGATGAGGATGTCACTTTCGCCCACGATTGTATAATAGATACGAGCACGTTTATTTTAAATCGTTAAAAGACTTCTCGAATACTTTCCCTTTTCTACCATCAGCAACAGTAATTGCGAGATGTATTAATACAAGAACTGTCAGTCCCTTTTACATCACACACTTCTCTAGAGTCAGGTCCGTTCCAATTCAAAAGATCAAACGGAACCAACCGCTCTGGAAAGTAAGAGAGGATTAGAGTATGACTTGGTTCACATATGCAAAAGCGGGGTGCAGCAGTGCAGATAGAGAACAGCACGTTGCCAACTTTGAAGAACATTACTTTACTAGATTGCTTATCACTAGAGTGCACAAATTGCATAGTCAGAATTAACGCAATTCTGAAATTACTTAAAAATGAAATCACATCCCGCGTTGGAGTTTCTGAACCAGTCCTTATACTGTGTCTCTACAACTATGGGCCACTCCCATAATGTACGAAATATAAACGGTTCATGATGTCGAAATGCAGTTTTCACCCAACAATGCGGAATCATGGGGCAGGTAATATGCAGTAGAGATATATTAAAATCCAATTCTTGACAATATTCTGTAAAAAGTTTTTAATTCTTAAAATTTTTTTAAAACATTTGTAATTTAGATATATTATTATTATTATTATTACTATTATTATTTTTGTAGCACTGAAGATGGCCGCAATGCGGCCGAAAAAGCTTTATGCCACAATAAACAGTTACGATGGAGAGCCGACATCTAATATTGATTTCGATGATAGAAGCATCGTAAATACCACACCATTTCCTACCATGCAGTAGAGATATTGTTTGAAATATTTTTTAATTTTCGAGAAATGTAATCATCTTCGATTTTTTTAAACGGTATTTTATATGTTTTGTGTCAACATTTGATAGGTCATAAAAAATGAATACATTAATGTATTTTATGTCAATATTTTGATAGTAATTTGAGTTTAAAATAAGACTTCCTGACGTGTGATGTTAAATTAAACGGACAATATTTTCTGTAGCAGACCTCGTAATTGTCGTTTTGGGGGATTTGTGGCTTTCGCAGCGCCGGCACTGTTGCAGGGAGAGGCCGCAAAGTCCACTTTTGAGAAAAGCGACAGTTGCGAGGGCAGTTACGCGAAACATTGCACGTTTAATTAAAATTCGCATGTTAGAAAATATAATTTTATACTCAAAATATGATAAAAACATTAACATAAATGTTACATCATTGCATTCCTCTTTTTATGATCTATCTATCGCAAGTGAGAAAAGTATACGGTTCTATTTAGAACATCAAAGATGATTAAATTTCTCGAAAACTACAAATATTTTAAGGAATATCTCTACCCCATATCACTTACCCTATGATTCCGCATTGTTGAGCGAAAATTGCATAGCGATATCCTGAACCATGTAGAAGTTATGGGGGTGGCCCATACTCGGTGGGACTCTCTGTATAGTCATCGAGTAGCACGCCATCGTCAGCCCGTCTGTCCATCCGTCCGTCCGCATGACGGTTAGATTCCATCCGGTCCACCAATCGAGGCAAATTATGAGTCATTCATATGTAGTCCGCCTCAGTGGGGACTTAGAAAACCCGTCAGCGGCGTGGGTCATGGGTCACTTAGTGGCGCGAACTGCCGCCAGAGAGCAGCTGACACAAGCATCCTGGCGACGTAGGAGACCCCTGCAGCAGGAGAGTGACCCAGCAGCCACCCGTCCTTCATGGAAGGGGCGAAATTTTAAGGAGTTGCCGAGCGCCGGCGGTCAATCTCTTGCGAACTGGCCGAGTATAAGTAGTAGTATTAATGGTATCTGTAAGTTGTATTATTTGAGACAGGCTTCAACTCCGGACTATTCTCGTGGAACTTTGAAATTACTTCTGTGCGGCAACTGTGTGACATCATTTAAGTCTCCTGGATATTTGACCTCTGGCAAAGTTTAAGGCATCTTTCTTTTGGTTTTTGAACGTAAAAAACTGCTGTACTTCAGATTTTGTACCTCGTGTTTCATTTAGTATACAACAAAATATAAACTTTTTAAAACACCAGTATACTACCTTCCCCTTCCTTATTGTAATTAGAACAATATATTTTCGGTTAAATTGTAGATAAAACAATGCAATTTATGAAAAACGGTTACCACTGACAAGGGTCACTTCTAGTTCATCAATTTTACGAATTTCACTGTTAAACATGTGGAACAACAAATATTTAAATGCAAAGTAGTATTAGAGACACTTGAGAATTCCGAAAGACTACTTTTAAAAATACATGTTCTTTCGAGTTCTGCAACGGATATAACTTATTTTATTTTCATAGAAGTGATGTCTATGCCGCTAAAATGTATTACTAAGTTTGTATAGTTTCATTGAATGACGGTTATTATAAAGTATCAGTTATTACTAATATACCCCCAAGAGACTGTACATAAAAGTTCGAATTTTTTAATAGTTCACATATTATGTCACGATATTAAATTAATGCTCGCATGATACCTTTAATTTATTAAAAAGTTGAAAACAAAATAAAAGTAAAAACACAACATTTGATATCTAAAAAGTATGACGATCTATGCAGAAGCACAAATGTATACGCGTACAAGTACCACTAGGTATGTATTATTAGACGACGATGTATGTTAGACGACAAAACTATATTTTAAAGAGGATCCCTGAGTATGAACCCGCTTGTCAGTCTATTACATATTTCAATCTATCGCAGTATGTGCGAGATTCCATGTGCAGCGTAACTGACAGAGCAACGCCGATGTGATATCTCACTCAAGTTTTATTTGGAAAGCCATAGAGGAAATTTTAGAAGTTAACTATAAACAGAACATTTTCATGATGATGTTGCTTTTGTGCTCTTGCACAAGTTAAGGAAGATGGCGGAAATCGTTAAGCAATTCTAACGCTTAATTTCCTTCTATAAAGTCACGTTCTATGATCATGCTCAATGAGAATAGAATGAGATGAAGGTATTTCAAATCCCAGCTGTTTAAATTTGCATCGCAACTTTAGTGACCGAAAAAAAAGAAAAAGAAAAAAGTGTTCACAACACGACCATACAGCCGAACATCAGGGAGAAAATCTAAATGAAAGAGAAGTGAAACCGGAGAACGGAGGAGATTACCACATATCCAATAAGCATTCATGAATACTAAGCGTTTTAAAGCGAGGGTGCGCATGTGGCCGACATTAAACCTCATTATGACTTCTATGCACTTCCCTCACACCACAGACTAATAGCATTTGGATTTTTTTTCAATCTTACTCATTCCTTTAATACAATAATTTAAAAATAGCAGAAAAACTTATGGAAAAGCGTGGCATATTGACCCTTTTTATCCTTTTAGTGTCATTACTGAACAACTACTCATTAAAAATGTGCATGATATGATTTAATGACCTATTCTTCAGTGAAGTTATGCAAATAACATTCAAGCCACAAGAATTAATATGGTTGAAAATTGGCTGGGAAAATTGAGGAGAGTCTTTAAATTTTGAGCAGCAAGAATTCACGACGAAAATGACACGTGCTCGGGACGTGGCTGTAAAAATGTTAGAAAAGTTCTACATATTCATGACAGACCCCCCCCCCCCAAATATTATTTCATGCCGTTCAGAATTAAGTCCCGAAGACTTGTAGATAAAGGAGGTTTACGATTTCTGTAACAATACAATCACTATTTACTGCAAACACAGAGTCGAACATGTTTCTAAAAATGTAAATTAAATGTTATACATAAAAATCATTCAAAAAGAAACGAGCCGGAGTCTAAGGAACAAAAAACAGTTCCTACGTGTCCGAAGTATTGGCTGTGGCTCTTGAGGCGCTTGTCCCACTGCGACACAGGGCTGTGGATGGCTGACTCGCATCTAGTAAACCTCCCGGGGAGCGTTGTGAACGAGTACTGCTTGGCGGCGGCGTCCGAGGTAAATCGTTTGCCCCTCAGAGCCCTTTTTAGGGGACAAAAAATGGCAGAATCTGAACTGTATGGAGAATGACCGAGATCCTATCACTTGAATTTCTGTAGAAGTGCCTTGTTTGTGTTGGCCGTTTGAGGCCCATGGGGTCATTCTGCTCCATGACAATGCAAGGTCTAATATGAAAGTAATATTCTATAAAGCGGGAGAAAATCGATTTCAAAATTTTAACGGTCTCTAATAAAATATTTTGGGGTCTCCTGAAAAAATGTGCTTTTTCAAAAGCACTGTCAGTTTGTGCCACTTCTCCCTGTTCGTCTGTACTCTTCTCTTTGTCCCACGTTCTGTCGGTCTATGAATCTTGCGTCAATGTATTAGCGCGTCACTTCATCTGTGAATCTGTCGGATAGTCCGTCAGTTCGTCTGCGTGTCTGTGCGTCATTTCATCAGTGTGTCCGTCTGCCTCTTCGTCCGTTTGTCTCTCCGTCTGTCCTTCCGCCTGTCTGTGCATCCTCCTGTATGTCTGTTCGTTTGTTCTTCCAAGAACATCACTAGCGCCTAAACTAATCCTCATCTATTTTCCAAAATGAATATTCCTCACTTGATCTGGCCCCTTGTTGTCAAAAATGTACATAACTTCATAGGATTCTGTGCCATTCTGAAGCACCACCAGTTTGCTTTTTCGCCTAATACGTACTGACGTAGTAAAAGCGTTTTGTACTTCTGCTTCTACATCTTGTTAGGAAGTAAATTACTTCCGTAATACGTCCTAAATTACATATTATGTTCATAGAATCCACGTTTGCGTGAACTTGTTACTGAAAAATTGATTTACTGCAAAAAAATGTGTCCGTTTATGGTTAACATCAGCGCTCCTATAGAAGATCAGAAGATTTTCTCTAAAATTTATATTGCCCGATCAATCTGACCGACCTCAAGGCCCTGCGAACAGGAAAGAGATATATTAGCTTTATGTGTCTAGTTCTTATAAAGCCTCAACATTCTAACAAAAAAAATTAACTGCAACACCACATATTGATGATGCAAATGTTTTCCTTAATGATATCTATTCTAAAAAAAATGGTCTTTGAATAAGAACATATTTAAAAAAATACTAGTGGATTTTACATTTACTTGAAGTAAAAACACCTTTCAAAAAGAAATTCTTAAAAAGAGCTGCAATTTTTTCTTTAACTTTTTTCTCTCGGACAGAGAATAATTCGCTTAAAAATGGCGAGAGACTCGTTTTCGTAAAATACTGTGACATTTTGAACATTGGGAAAGTTAGAAATAATAAGTATGCTGTTTATTATTTTGTTTGTCGATAAGTTTTCCTTTCGTTGTTCCACCCGGTAATTTAATTTTGTTCACAGATACCTGTGATAAGCATCAGTAGCTTTTAGGAAAATACGATGGGATGAAGAAGAGCCCGGACAAAACGAGTCCGTTTAAGAGAAAGTTTCCTGTAGTAGTGTTCTTGGGTTTCGGTCGCGTGCAATAGTATTCCGGGGGTTCGCTGGCGAGTGGATCGGAAATGGTCCGGTGGCGAGTCGTCGGAACGCAAGCAAATGAAGCGGGAGCTTTGGAGGCGCAACTCAATTTGCGGCGCGGCAGGCGACCTGCGGCCCCGGAGGGGCGGGGTGGGGCAGGGCACGGCGCGGCGAGGCGCGGCGGGAAAGGGTAAGGCAGGGCTAGGCGGGGCGGGACGGGGCGGGGAAGGGAGGGGCGGTGAGGGGCAGGGCACGGCGCGGCGAGGCGCGGCGGGAAAGGGTAAGGCAGGGCTGGGCGGGGCGGGACGGGACGGGGCGTGGCGGGGAGGGGAGGGGAAGGGAGGGGAGGGGCGGGGCAGGGGCAGGGCACGGCGAGGCGGGGCGGGGAAGGGTAAGGCAGGGCTGGGCGGGGCGGGGGCGGGGAGGGGAAGGGAGGGGCGGGGAGGGGCAGGGCACGGCGAGGCGGGGCGGGGAAAGGGTAAGGCAGGGCTGGGCAGGGCGGGGCGGGACGGGGCGTGGCGGGGAGGGGAAGGGAGGGGAGGGGCGAGGCAGGGCACGGCGAGGCGGGGCGGGGAAGGGTAAGGCAGGGCTGGGCTGGGCGGGGCGGGGTGGGGAAGGGAGGGGCGGGGAGGGGCAGGGCACGGCGCGGCGAGGCGGGAAAGGGTAAGGCAGGGCTGGGCGGGGCGGGACGGGGCGGGGAGGGGAGGGGAAGGGCGGGACGGGACAGGGTGGGGTGGGGAAGGGAGGGGCGGGGGGGCGGGACGGGGCGGGGCGGGGCAGGGCGGCGCGGGGCGGGCAGAGCACGGCGGGGAAGAGCAGGACGGTGCGGGATGGGACATGACGGGGCGGGGTGGAGTGGGGATGGAGGGACAGAGGTTGAGCGGGGGCGGGGCTGGCAAGGCGCGCCAAGGCGGAGTCGGCGGGAGGAGGGGATGGGCGGAGAGGGGAAAGAGATAGGGGTGGGGCGCCCTCGAGGGAGCGGCGCGCTGCAAATCCGCTGTGCGTGGGGCGCCGCCAAGCGCCCCAGATGAGCCCGAGCGGGCAGTCGCCCTGGTCGTGGAGGGAAGGGGAGGGAGGCGGCCAAGAGAGAATTGGTGATAGAGTCCTGTACGAGATGACTTAGTTGTGGCGATAAATTCTGGTATTAATTATAACACATTCATAAAAGGACTACATTTTTTTTTTATTTCAATACATTTTACAGTATTCTTTTTACGACTGTTTGACTACGACTTTACATAGTTATTATGTCCTAGTTACCGTTCTATGGTTTGTAACCTTTGAAACATTAGCAGTAATACTAGCGTTAACACGAGCATTTCTTATTATTTGCAAGATAATCGAATAGATATTGCTCGAGCGCTATGGAATTCCGAGAAAAAACAAAAGAAAAGGGCTCGACAGATGAAGTTGAGCGTCTGAGGTTCAGTACTTGCGACTCCGCTAGTTGACTTTCAATTTCAATTGTAAAACGCTAAATTCAAGTTGTCGCGAAGTTGAAGCGTCCAAACAAGGAGTACCAATTACGCGAAAAAGGGAGAATAAAAAGTGTAGTTTAATATAGGCTAGCAGAAATAGCAAAAATAGTGTTCCTGCTGCGAATTCAACCAGCGAATAAAAGTAAAACCAGCTAATAATTTACATTTTTCAAAGGAGTATTATTAATTAGGAAATAATGACTTGATGTGATCAATAATTTTGAAAATACTCTTTCTATAGTCACTAATTGCTTCCTCAAAAGGCGACGTGAAGTTTGCAGGGCCATTGCTCTGTCGTGCCAATCAGCCTGCCACGAGAGAGTGCAAGACACTAACATATTCGAGAATTACACAGAGAGAGAGAGAGAGAGAGAGAGAGAGAGAGAGAGAGAGAGAGGGAGGGAGAGAGAGAAAGAGACGCAACAATTACAAAGCGACCCAATAGAACCCCTTGCTGCATTCTGATTTGTAATCAGAATGGATGCTTTAGCAGCGATGGAAGTTGGTGAATTTGTGAGTGATCTTATAAGTCGTCATATACGGATTCCCTCTTTTTTCAGAATTTGTATGTATTATATAGCAAATTTAAAAACAAAATATTAAGTACTCTCTGGGAATTGTAGGAAGTGACGTCTTAAAATTTTATTCAAGACATACTGGACCTTTGTTGATCAAATGTGCCGTTTAAATTTCAAAATTAGAGAAAATAAAAAAATAAATAAAATCATGTAATTGATCGGATTGAATTGTGTAATACAAGTATTGGATTGTGTAATAGTTTTATGTAATATGATTATATAAATCGTAGTAATTTATTTTTCAAAAGTACAGATTTGCGGGCGAACGATATGACGTACATGTTGATTACGGTTTGGTATTTTTAATTTAAGAAGATTTAATTGCGGGAATCTGCAGCCGGCGTTGACCGAGTCGTTGGGTTCGACTAGTTATTCGGGGTCATTGGGGTTGCACGGTATTTCCGATTCACCCGGGTCGTCGGGATCGTCGAAATCGGTGGTATCTGGGGGGGGGGTCAGTATAGTCAGCGAGGTCGATGGAGTCATCGGGGTCACAGATTGCGGAGCGGAAGATCAGCAGTAACAGATGTAACGAGAGCTGACATGATATGCATCTGTACAAGTACTAGGAAAATAAAACTTAGTTATGCAAATGGAGCAGCATCAACAACGGACATGGCGTCAGTCCTCAAAAACAGAACATTGCCAACGCAATTGTTCTGAAAAAAAACGCAGCAAAACCATTTTATAAATTAGCAGTTTAAATACATAATTCCAATTTTACGTTCATTTGGGTTCTTGAATTAGAAATCAATTTCCTCCTTCGCCCTCCAATTATGAGTAAGCTAATTTAATCTAATGAATCCTCTCGCGCCTGAAATCAATCCACGAAGTTGGGAAGCCGGAGAACGGTAAAAGAAGATATTCGGAAAGTAGTAAGAGTGAGTCAACGCGAAAAAGAGGACATTTATTTTCAAAACCCTCTTTAATCCTGGAAAACACCATAAAATGCGGAAGCAGCAGTAATAGAGAGACTTGGGACTACTGCAACTCTCGAACGTTCGAAGCCACACCAAAAAAAAATTACGATAACATTTGATTTTATTAGTGAGTTGTAGAATGTAAGAGCAAATGCTTATCAAATTGGGTGACATGTCAACACTTTGCATTCTGAGATTAACACTCCTTGCATATCGCTGTGGAATTTTTGACCTGAGGTTGACAACTTACACTTTTTAACACGTACTCTAGCAAAGGTTTATACATATTCGAAAAGAGAAAAGTTCAGTTTTAAAATCATACCAAAAGTTGCACAATTTCTGCAAAGGCAAGATGTAATCTTTGTTTAAATATGAATATGAAAACCATATGTTCCAATACATTTTGGTCATGTTTAAAAATAAGTAGCTTTAGTAAGATAGTTTTAAACAATCTGTCATATACAGAGCAAATTGGAAATCATCACACAGTCCCTTTCTTTGAAAGAAACCTCTCAGTCATCCACAAATGCACCAATAGGCATCAATCTGGAAGATGAACAGCACTTCACTGGAGTATTTTTATTGATCCATGTCTTCAAATAGTTCATAAATCTGACAGCACGATACCAGAACTCCTTGGAGAAAGTCATTGTTCGTGGAGCCCAAACCCCTGTAGAGGTGCTGTAACACCATAAAACAAATGGGACAGCAAAAGCTGGGGCAAAGAGACTGTCCGAGATAACGTCTGATGTTGAAGCGTAAAATCTGTAATAAAACAATTATTTACATTAATTCCGATTGCGACTTAGTTTATCCTCTCATCAACATTTGCGTCCTCGCAGTACCGCAGGAGTGCTTCTGCTCCTAGAGGGATGGACCATGTGGGAACGTGTAATCGGCGATACACCAAATTGTAAAGTTACGAGGAGGAAGCAGAGTTACGAATAGAGGACAACGCCGGATCCATAGCCAATTGTTCAAGGTAAACCCGGGGTATCTGCCTAGAATTATTAAATCTACGAAACATTAATTAAATTAATTATTAACTAAATTAATTGAATCTATTATTAAATTCGTATAAATATAAAACTGGATGTTGGTGTATATATAAAAGCTAAACTCCGACACTGTTGGACCGACCTCTACAAAAGTTGGCAATTAAACATATTTTTTTCACCCAGAAGGTTTATGTGCTATTAATTCTGTTGTAACTCCACTAGGACAAAACTTAATATTCACATCAAATGCAACCCGCAACACGCCCGGCAGCATTTTGAATATACAAGGTGTGTCCAAAAAGTCATGAAATACATTTTTTTTAAAAACAATTATTGGCGATATAGGCACAAAGGTTTAAAATTCTTCAAAGTAGTCCCCATTGGCATCTACACATTTTTTCCAGCGCTTCATGATTGGTAAGTCCCCTGGCAGACCTCAACCAGAACCTCGTTTAAGAGCGTTGTCACAGCCTTTTGAATGTCCTCAATGGTCTCAAAAAGGCGTCCTTTGAGCACGGTTTTAGTCCTGGGAAACAGGAAGAAGTCCGGCGGGGAGAGGTCAGGACTGTAGGGTGGCTGCGGCAGTGTTGCCAGGTTATGCTTGGCCAAGTACTCGCGGACGCGGAAAGAGGTGTGGCTCGGCGCGTTGTCTTGATGCAACAGCCACGTAGCGGCGACGTCTTTTCGCACACCTTTCTCATGTGGCGCACACCATTCTCATGTGCAATTTCTCCGTAACAGTGTTGAATACGGAACTTTTTGGGATGTTCAGAGTGTCAGCTAAAAGCAGAACATTCAATCGGTGGTCAGAATTCATCAATTCACGAACACGATTCACATTGGCTTCGTTTCTGCTTGTTGATGGTCTTCCAGAACGAGGGTCATCGTCCAACCCTCCCTGGCCATCCTTAAACTTCTTCACCCACCTCGTAACTTGCACATAACTCATGGCAGACTCCCCGTAGGCTTGTTTTAACACTGCGTGAGTCTCGGAAGACTTTTTATCGAGCTTCGTGCAAACCTTGATCTCCCGACGTTGTTCGAACGAATCACTCATCGCGTGTCGTGACGAGGTCGCGAAACAGAGGCGCACATATTCAACGATGCTGATGCTACCGTTGCTCGGAGCAGGCTGCGCTTTGATGCGCTGTAAAGCTGAGGGTACCCTCCACCTAACCCAATCAGTCCGAGTGCGCTGCGACCAATAGTAGCTCTGCAAAAAAATATATTTCATGACTTTTTGGACACACCTTGTATATCGTTAAATAACTCCTAAAAGACGCGTTCTAGGGTCTTAATAATTACAATTTGAGACCGAAGGCCTCAAAGAAACGTTTTTCACGTCGTAATCTACAGAATGAGCTCTTCTCGAACATTCTATTACATTTTTGCTGGTCCAGCGCTTCCCGATATTACCTCTCCTGCTCAGAGACGTGCAGAATCTGCAAGTAAATGTGAATGTAAAATGAGAGGGACAGAGGGCGACAGAGACAGAGACACAAAGACAGACAGACAGACTGACAGGGACAGGGTGAGGGAAGGAGGGAAAGATAGAAAGAGAAATAGGAGGGGACAGAGGGAGATGATGGGCAGAACAATGTCTGCCGGGTTTTCCTAGTAAATTGTATTTACTCCATTTTTACATTCCAGTAGAATTAGTACCACTGACCCCAGATTAATTATTTCATATGCGCCAAGAATGTTATATCAGACTGAGAAATTATAGTGAAATTATCACATTTTCCATCATAGTGAATGAATATCAATTTGAGTAAGACATTTCACATCCTTGAAAAACGCAATTTTAGAGCCTTTCACAATTTTAACCCATTACTGGAATTAATATCACTTAGCACTGAGAGAATTAAACATAAAATGCATATGTTGAACACATAAATTTACCCAAGAGCAAACGATGTGTGAAATCATTACACTGATTTCATTATTGCGCTGTCCAAAGTTATGTAGCAGCAGTCGTAAGAACGGCAGTGGGGCGTGTGGACGATGGCAAAGGTCGGGGAGCTTAACGGCTACGGGCGGAGGTGGCGCTGGCGGTAGCATCGACACAACCCCTGGATAGGGAGAGTAGAACATTTTTTTCCGCCGCAGATTTCGCCAATTTATATTCAGATGTCAGGGAAGTTAGAAATGTGTGTGTTGGGAAGCACCAATCTTCTCAAAACTGATATTAATGAAACTAAACCTCTCTGTCATGCCTTCAGCTGTCATTATTTATTCTTAAGTACTGAATACTGCCTGGTGAAGCGGTGCGGTGACGGGGTATTAAACGGCGGCAGCCATTTAGGTTACGCTACTCCTTGAACCAAGGGGCACTAAACATCGGGGGTGCGGAGTCCCTCCATACAGAGAATAGCGCAAACAAACAAACAAACAAAAAAAGAAAAAAGAAAGAAAAAAAGAAAGAAAGAAAGAAAGAAAAGTAAATGCAGACACCGCATCCTTTTGTGAATCTCGTTTAATAAATATCCCATGATCCCACGAAAAGCCATGAAGGTACTACTGACAATTTCTACATCGTGTATTTGTGAAACAGCTTTCTCATCGATGGAAGACATCAACATCAAAACTCGCAACTTAACACTTTGGAAGACGACATGAGGGTGACCCTGTCAACCATTCGATCCAGGAAGAAACTTGCAATGAAGAGACACCAGGCCCAAATTTCCACGATATATGATTTCACGAGGAAAGACAGTTTCATTAATGTTTTTAGAACTACAATTGCATATTATGTTTCTGTTTTTTAATGAATAATTACATTTGCTTTAAATTTTATTGTGCTTTTAAATTTCTGAGGAAACAATATTTTAAGTTATTCACTAGTAATGGGAAATAATGAAGAATTATGTTAAGGTTGTAGTAATATGATACAGAACAAACAAATAAAAACTTAATACAATCCAATTAGTGTGCCAAGTGTGCCAGAAGTTGTGATTAGTGTGCAGCGCGGTACATAACAGTGGGAATCACTGCCTGCTCTCTGGATCTAGGGTCACTAAGCGGTGGTGGAGCGCGGCGGGGGACGAAATGGGGCGTTGCGGAGCGGAGCGGGGAGAGACGGGACGGGACGGGACATGGCGGACGAGGCGGGATGGGGTGGGGCTGGGCTCGGCGAGACAGGGCGGGGCGGGGCGGGGCAGGACTATGTGAGGTAAGGCGGGGTATTGCGGCACGGGGCGGGACGAGGCGGGACGGGGAGACGGGGGGGGACGGGACGGGAAGGAACAAGGCGTGATGGGGCGGGACGGGATGGGGCGGGGCGGGACGGGGTATGTGGGACGGGCGGGGAGGGCCGTGCATTGCGGGGCGAGGCGGGGCGCTGTGGTAAAGAGGGACACGTTCCGCTGTGCTGCCCACGCCCGTAGTCAGATAGCGCGGCCTTAGGGACGCGACGCGACGCGACGCGACGCTGCGCGGTGTGGCGCGCGCGAGAGTCCGCAGGATGAAGTGCGGCCCTGGCGAAACATTCCACTGCACTAGTTGACGGCAAAAGCAAGGATGGCGCGCTGTGATACAATGCAATTAGAACTGAATTCCACCGGCATTAGCGGGAGCGCTGTTTCTATTGTGCGGTGATGTGTTTTATTGTGAAGTATTCGAATGATATTGTGGGGTGCGGTCATTTGGTTATCAGTTGATGGAAAAGGGAATGCGAAACTGTAGGATAAGTAAATAGTGTCAATTCTGCGCGTACTTTGAAACTGTTTACACCCACGTATGTTTGAAAAATAACTGACAACTTTATTGGGTTCCGTCTGATTGCTCAATTCAGCTTGAAACAGTTTCAAAGATTTTACGTAAGATCACGAATGCTTAACATTTCTTTAATGTTTAACGTTATATACTGTGCTTCCTACTTTAAATAAATATAAAATAGTTTTGAGTATTCAACATTAGCAACTATAATAATTTAATTTAATTGACTAATACATTTAATTTATATTAACGCAGGATATTAATTATCTTGGTTTTGTTTCAATTAATATTATTATTATTATTATTATTATTATTATTAAGTACTCGAAGACTTTCTTGAGACTCCAAGACAGACAACGCTAGTATCTTCATTATACTCGTACGTTCACAAACTCGGTTTTTTGTTATGCCTTCTGGATTTTCTGCTTTGGTTCAACATAACCAAACCAACATAGTTCAATAATAATATTGTAAAACTAAATCCATGAACGTACAAGTGCTACGTATGTGAAATGCTATCGTTTTGAGGCATGTGAACGATTGTGATAACAGTGTGAGTGGTGGAGTAAATGCAGCAGGCTGCCTACGAGATAAGGAAAGATTCCATAACACCTGAAGCAGTTATCTGGTTAGATGGTACATTAACAATAAACTCTGAACTTGAAGATAAGCATTGTCAAGTGCATGCAACAATATGCTGATGACATTTTTTGTGAGCGTAGGGGTGTCTCATTCAATTCCGCATAATTCATCAAGTCATCCATTTTAACACTCAATCACTTCATTCTTTATACTTCTCGAATAATATTAATTCATTTCTAACAATAGATGATATACTATTCATAATATATTTCTCCTCATTTGACTTGAGGTCTTTTGAGAGTTATCACATTATACATGCTGGAGATGAATCTTTTGGATTTCGACATTCTTTAACAAATTGAGATTCATTATCTGACGTAATTCTTAATTATTCGCTTAGATACTATTGGAGTTTAATTATTAAAACATGAAATCTTAAGAGAGTAATTATTACTTCATTTTTCTTGTGATTAACTTATCATACGGTTTAGACATTCAGTTTGTCATGCTACCAATGAATCATGGTTCTTTTGGATATGTTTGGGTGACTCATGTACAGTCACGCTCAATAGGCATGCTGTAGGTAATATATTTACAAAAAAACAATTTTTATAACCAGCTACCGAATAATGTACCAAGAACTCAATAACAATGTTGTTAATAAATGGTAGTTTTCGTTGAAAAATGTGGAGCTATTTTGAAGAAAATGGCGTTTAAGTGCTACTGTAAATGTTTATAATTTGTTAATAATTTGAAGCTCGTTTTCATAGAAAATTTTTGAGTTTTCGAAAAACGTCATTTAAAGTAATTTGAAGCACTTTAACTCACAAATCCAATAGTGTTTACAAATTGCTGTAAATGTGCATATTAGCGGTATGAGAAATCTTTTAAAAAAATTACATTTGTGTAATTTTGAAAAAACGAAAATATACATAGAAATGAATTTTACGACGTACTAAAGAATGCTATTAGCACTAGCTCTCTGAAAAGTTTGAAGAAATAATTTGAAGCCATTTTTGAGAAAATGGCGTTTGAACATTTCCGAAAATGCGAATTGTTGAGCTACATCATTTAAAGCACATGTGCTCATAAATATAATAACATTAATTAAATCGCCTCTAATGTAAGTATTAACAACGTGAGATACAAGTCAAAAAAATTAAATTTTTGTAATTTTTGAAAAACAAAAGAATAGAGCAGTATAGCGTCTATGTCATCTCAAAGAGTACATTAGGCACTATTCGCACCAAAAGTTTAAAGAAAAAATTTCAAGCCGTTTTTGAGAAAATGATTTTTTTTAAATTGCACATATTGGACACAATATTGCGCGAAAACGACTGAATTTTTCAAAAAAATGTACATGACCTTAATGAAAGACCTCACTATGGAGAACAAATTTTATTTCAAAGGAAAATATCTTTAATTTTGTAGCTGTAGGAAGAGCCCGAAAAAATCAAACTTTTGCCATTTTCGAAAATTCAGAGTTACCCATGAAGAAACGTTAATAATTGAATTTTACTCTATTATTACAAGAAGTTTGAAGAAAAAAAATGGAGGCATTTTCGAGAAAATTTTGAAAATGTCCGGGGGGCTTCATGTAAAGTACTCCCAAATTTTGAGGAAAGTTTTTCAATATCGGAGTGCCTCGAGTGAAATCAAATCGACGACGGAATATTCATTTTGAAAGAAATCGTACATATGGTTTAGGTGCTAGTGTTGTTCACAGACTGACAGACGGACGTTTTGCTTTCAATTGGTTTCTCGGTATCAAGGACAAAACAGGGATTCTGGCTACACTACATGTTAGGAGATTTTTTTCTTAATTTAGCAACTGGTTTTATCCACTGTGTCGTTATCAGTGCCCGGCAATTAATTTTTTCTGCCGAAAATTCGTGTTTTTTTCGCGCAGCAATACATAACTTTCCCTATACTCCGTATATTACTCCGTATACACGTACATGGCAAAGTAAAATCTGCCAAAGCATTACAATTTTTATAGCGTGCACAGCTCACTGTCATAATGCCTGAGAATCTGTACTGATTTTAAGGTAGACTGATCTGGGTGAGTGACGATTTGATATACGCCAGCACACTTCGACTGGTAAGTTCTCATCATGACTCATTCGGTTTTAATAGTGTGGTACACGAAAATTGAATGAGTCACGCTGAATCACGCTCGTTTCTCGATCAAACACTGAAGTGTCTTGCGATACATTTATGTCAGTTCACCGGCCTCGGAAACCATTCATGTTAGCCGAAATATGAATAATGCCCCACTCTACAACCTTCTTTGACACTCAACTATTTATTTTACACTTAAGGGAACGGTTTTCATCGACTTAGGCTTTTTCGTTGGAACAATTATTTTTTTGTTATTTAAGGTCGTCAACTACTCAGTCATTAGCGACCACTACTGGATGTAACGTTAAGGTATGCGGATGAAACGATGTGGTGATGGTAGGGGGTGAAAGAACGAACACATACAACCATGGCTGGACTCGAACCCACGGTCCAAGATCACTACGGCACAACTGGATTAGCGATCTCGGCCACTGGGGCTGACTACTGCTTTTTTTGGAGTGTAAAATTTAAGAGCAAACCTTTCATTTAATTTTTTTAATACATTAAGATAGAGCATAAGCAAAATGCCACTGCCCATTGCAAATTGTAAGATAATTTTGGTTGTGATCGATTTTAAATTACACGGCGTTGATGTGAATTTAATAGTTTCTTGTGTAAATATTTGTGTATTGTTTTGTGTTAAAAACACGTCAAATTTCACCAAACATACGACTCTCCTCCACAACACATACTGAATTTAAGGTTATATTTATTACGAATAATTGATTTTGCTATAATTTTCCCAAGTTTAAAAAGAGTAGTGACAAATGTCTGAGGATATGGTGCTTTGAAAATTGTGAAAATAATTTTGAAAACAAGTGACAATGCGTTGTGAAAACTAGTGACGTTTCCTTCTCAACAATTACTCAAATGTTTAAGAAATACGTGACTTTTTAAAGATCTAGATTCAAAAGATCTTTCAACCTGCTTAATTAGCAAAATGAAATTCAAAGTAAAACAAAATGTTAAATTAATTGTTATTATTTAGGTTTAGGTTTAAGTTATTATTTAGGACCCTTCTTAGGTAGCCTTCGAAATTGTACATCAAAGTCTGCTTGTTCTCGTTTATTCAATGAAGAAAACAATGTACACGTCCGTGAAAGACATTTGTATGTCGAACAAGAAGAATAAATAATATTAAAAAAAGAGTAAATACAGAGTTCAACATCTTTCTGAAAATTAAATGGGAAAGTGTTATATTTACCAAGATTTATACATGTCTGCTGTAGGGAAATATTACAAAGATATCCTACTGTTTGAATGACTGTATTTAGTACTGAACTCTAGAAAATCTGCGCAGATACTGAAGCCACATTTATGCACAAAAGCAAAACAAGAGTTCATCTCAGTATTCACTCAAGCGTTCAGGAAATCTGAACAAAAACTTGATCGAGATGTAAGTTACGGTTTATTTCCTATTTACAATGTGCGAAATATTTTCGATATGTAAAATAAATGCTCAGACAGTCGAACTCGTTGAATAGAAAAAGGGGTTAAATTAATTTGGTAATTGCAAAAAGATATCATTGAAAATAACAGAGGTACAGTTGGAGAGGACCAGGCACGAAAAGTTCGTGCCTGAACAGAAATTTCATGCGCTTTTGCAGCTCAACTCGGCAACAGCCGAAAATCAAGCACATTAAAAGAGCAGTGGAAGCGCATGAGCAGTGGAAGCAAATTTGTTCATTTTTATGTAATATTTGTTAAATATAGCTTCTGAAATACAGCTTCAGCTATTCTGCCTTCCGGGTAACTTCATGTACTCTTCCGCTAGCGTACATATACTGGCTCTCGAGCATATACTAGGCTCCTAGACTCTTGACCGATATTATGTAGGTGAGGCGAATCACCTTGAAAACACCCTCGTGCGAAGTACCAGAGAGTGAAGAGCCTACGAGTTTACAAAAATATTGGTTAAGGACAATTGTTATTTATCTTCCGAAGGAGAGGACGTAGACGTTTTACTGCATTTTCTTTACAAAAACGATAATTCATTTTGAACGAATAATCGTCATATTTCTCAAAAGTTAATAGCATCTTCTGATATTTCTTCCTTCTCTTCTCACCAGGTCTAGCTTCTCGCACCAAATTCGCTAAATGAGCACTTGTCATTGCACCTCAATTATCCGCAGTTTTCTATCCAACAGAACATTTTCAGTTAATGACAATAACCATCACTCAAACCCAAGGCAAATAAATGCAGGCCTTCCCCAAGGATCACAATTATCTCCCATACTCTTCAATATCTATGTAGCAAATTTACCAACACTAAATTCAATAAAAATCGCTCAATTTGCCAACGACACGGCACTATTCTCTTCAGGACCTGACTTATACGAAATACGTAACAAAATGCAACTATATCTTAATCTAATCGATAGCTGGGCCACTAAACTAAAAATCCAACTGAACCCATCAAAAACCGCTGCTAAAATATTCACCCTCAGACCGCACTCTCCATCCACTCCCCTGACATTAAATAATGAAACAATAATCTGGCATCCACAGAATAGCACAATTAAATATATTGGACTGCACATAGACACGAAACTCAACTGGAAAAAACACATACAAAGTAAAGTTAATCAAGCAAAAGTAAAACTACTACAATTAAAACGTATCATAAATAGAAAATTCTCACTGCCATAAAACACAGCCATAATAATATATAAAACCATCTTATATATAACCCCAATATATAAAACCCTCCTTTTATACGCATGTCCCATCTGGATCAACGCCGCAAAAACCAATATCCACAAAATACAAATTTTCCAAAATCAGTTCCTCAGAATAATTACTAACGCCCCTTGGTTTCTCACCAACAACCAACTACACAAAGAATTATCCATAGAACCCATAGCCAACCATATAAATTACCTCTCCTCTAATTTTTACTACACCGTCCCACAAACCCCTACTCTAAAAGCTCTCAACTTCGGCGGTAATCCAACCCAGCCAACCCGAATTGAAAATAAATACCCATTCCACATGTTCCTGCAAACATTCGCTGAAATTGACAGTTAGAGGTACCAATGATGGTTTCCTCACCTATGAATTAGATTAAGTTTAGTATGTAAGTTAGTTGTACGCAACAAAAACATATGTATAGTGTAAGTTCCACTGAACTATGTAATACTCAACAAGAAAATTTTAATAATAGTAAAAAAACTTGCCATTGCACAAACCGCACAAATGAACGAAAATGAGGTTAGAATGGCGTTAGTCCGCTCTTAAACCATATCTGAATAGGGACTAACATTTTGTTCGGCCTACCGACGGATCACCCTTCGATTTTCCACAATGTATACCGAGTTCCTTATTCTGCCGCTAATCAAACTTTGGTTCGAACTAAAAGCACTCTGAATGCTGTCATTACTGTTTTAAATTTAAAGATTTTTGCAGTTTTCTAAATGTCAGAGTTTTGGAGTGCAGAAAAATTGGCAAATTTTAGTCGTTTTTCTTAATACTCTTTACACACGTTAAACCTGACTAGCGCACACTAAGTATTAAAAGATTTACTATATATTTCGTATTTTGTCAATAATAAATAGCAAAGATTTCAAAATAAAATATCGGCTTTTAAATATAAAAGCGCAAAGAAAACACGATTCGCCACCTGTACTAAAGGAATGGATATTCTGACCGTTGTTATCATTGTTCTTTGGGTGTCCTCTCTGCCCGTTAGGATCTCGTGTCCGGTTACGCCCGTCCTTTGCTTTCCGAGCTTTTAGGGGCGTGAAGGCGGGCGTGGAGGCCGGCTTCCGTCGTCCGTCAAAGGGGCTCAAGCTGCCAGCGCGACGTCGAAGTTCGCGCCCCGCCCCCGCCCCCGCCACAACGCACCACAGCGCACAGTGGGCTGAAATGGCCGGAAACGCAAGCATTGCATTTCAGGTGTAATTCTGTTAAAAGAACGCGTTCAGAATGTTGTTGCGGGCTACATATATTAATATAAGAACAAAACAACATAAATGACGGATGGCGCCACTTTAATTTTTAATAATTACTTTCGTGCTGTTTTAACGGAGTTTCCACAGACATAATCGAAATAGGAAGGTGTACAAAATACATTAGAGGAATGTATACCATTCGGTTTCAGAGGTGTCGAATTTCGAATTTCCTATCCAAAATCGTAAAATTAAAGTTACGAATCCAATTTGGTGAATATATTTCTGAAAATGTCATTCGATTTCAATTTTTAAATCTGAGAATTCTTATGAACATATAGGAAGCAGATGAAATAGATTATTTTAACTTGCCTTGAATATTTAACAAAATAAAAGCAAAGCTCGAAAGTTCTTGAATACCCCTTGAAGGCCTTTATTACATTTTATAGATTGATAGATATTTATTATTTCCGCAGGTAGGTTTATACAACCTGGTGGCGGAACACTACAATTTACATATTATATCTACATATTATAATTATGAATTAAATACAATGTAACTTAAAATTATTTTAAGACAATAACAATAATCATAATAATAATAATAATAATAATAATAATAATAATAAGATAATAATAAGATAACAATGTTAACAAAAAATGCATTAATAACAATACCCGCACTAATTCTATTAATTATGGTGGTCCTGTACAGATACTTTATACTAACATATACGACTTTTTATACACTGCACTTCACTTCACTTCTCTTTCTACTTCTATATAGCACCACACTTCACAACACGTCACCACACGTCAATACGAATACTATAAACCAATGCATAAAAATCCACGGCTTCGATCGGGTTTGAACCCGCAATCTTGGATACAACAATCCGATACGCTGACCGTTATACCATCCGAATCCGAAAATAGGCATTATATAAATAGGCACCATCCGAATCCGCAAATTATGATGCAGATTTATTTTAGTAATTATATTTGGTACCATACCATATTTGGTACCCTTTCTGAGCAATTCGTTTTTTCTTCCAAGGCTCGCATTTCGGCCCCTTTCAGCCCAACGTGCGGCGTCCGCAGCGCACTCCCCTTCCCCCGCCGCCCGCCCAAGGCCCGGCGTGGCGGGGAGGGGAGGGCGGGACGACACGCGACGTGACGGGCGCCGCGCGCCCCTCAAATGAAATATCGCTCCCTTCCCCCCCCCTCCCTCTTGACAGAGGTCGTGGTGGAAGCTGCCAGAGAGGTGGTGGTGGTGGAGGAGGGAGAGAGTTAGCAGGATGGGAGAATCTCGAAAGTGGAGGAGGGAGAGAGTGGGAAAAACACAAAAGTCAACGAGAACACAGTTTTTATTCAACAGAGACAATTTTCCATACAAACTACTTTCTTCGATAACCACAAGAATATCCACAAACAAAGCCAAGTTACCGTTATATCAAGTCAAGCACAGTTCTATCGTAAGCCACTCCTATATACACTCTGCCAGATCAACACCATCGCTCAATCGTAATCACCACTATTAACCTAGGGAACTCCGCACTAATACTCTCCGGTGATGGTGCCTGTTTTGATTTTCTCTGGCAGCGTTGCCTCTCTTCTTGGCCGCAGCTTCCCTGGCTGGCCTCTCGTTTCTCATTGGCCCGCTCTCTCGCCGCCCCGAATACTCTCGTGACTGCCGTTATGCGTTGCTGATTAGGCGCGTTATTTGAAGTGTCGCATATTGCCGCAACAGAGAGGTCTGGGAATATGGATGCGGCTGACAGAGAAGTAGATTAGACAATACTTTGCTTGCGAGAACGATTCATTGAACTGAACAAAACGGTTTGAAGGGCTAAATATTTAAGTAATGACAGAGAATGTGAATGGACTCGGTTGCTAAAAGATGCTCTCCACTTGGCACACATATGAAAATGCCATCGTTACATCCGGTTTTTGTCTGTGTCCACACGCTTTTGTAAGAGTAGAACGGATATAAATGTGTTAATGAATATAGAGGAAATCATAAAAATTAAACAATAATGTAACTAAACATAGATGAGTGATCAAATCGCTCTTGGGATACGATATCAAAACTCGAATGTGTGAGCTCGGGTTAAATGATGGAGTTGTTTGGAGTTGGGTGGGGTGATGGATTGGGAAAGACGTGATGAAGATATGAGAAAGATGGGGAACGGTGTGGGGAGGCAAGGGGAGGTGGGGAAGGATGTGGGTGCCGCAGAAGTGTGGGAAAGATGTTGAGATGTGAGGAAGAGATGCCGTGACGTGAAGCAGGTACAGGGAATGTCTAAGGAATTAAGGGGAAGCGTGGGGAACATGAGGGAGGGATGATGGGACAGGAGATAGATAAAAGATATACAAAAAGTGATTGATACGCGCGGTTAGACAAGGAGGAGGCGTATGTAGATTGGGTGTCGAAAACATGACGGAGAAATGTCAATGAGGTGGAAGGAAGTGCAGAAGATTTCCCATAAAATTGTAGGAAGACGTGAGAGAGATGTGAGTAGGAAATGACAAAACCACAGATTTTTTTAAATATAAATAGTACAATATCGATGTTTTCTTCAGATTGATATGTTTGTTCAAAAACATCGATATTTTCAAAAACAATTCTCACGCTATAAAAAACATTTCTAGATCTAATTTTTTGTGGACTGCTCGCAATCAACAGCCATTCACAACTCACTGTAGTCGATGCCGAGACGGCAGTTTGCTATTCGCAACCTCTCCCCAGTGTTATTGCCGGTTTTTGATTATTTTTTACGTGATAATATAGTTAAACTGCATTTTAAACCTGGACTACATAGAATTTTGATTAGAAAATTTAGATGACAATTTTAAGCCAGAATATACATTAAACTAATATTGGCAGTATCACATTAGAACTAGGACACCTTCACTAGTGAGAGAGAGAAAGAGAGAGTGTGTGTGTGTGTGTGTGTGTGTGTGAGAGAGAGAGAGAGAGAGAGAGGTGTAACTTCATTATTTGTGCATGTCTTCTGAATTTCAGCGGGAAATATAGTTATTGAAATTATTGTTTTCCATATTGTCGCGGCAAAAAGTATTATTCTTTCATGATGAGGGTTAAGTGCACAAATTTATAGCTAATTTACTTTTGAAAATATATTTTATTATATACGAGCGAATTTTTTTGTCAACAAAACTTGAAAAAACCGCTCTTTTTTCTGTATTCAAAATTCGACTAGAATATGGTTTAGGATAGAGATCACAGAATTATGAACACGTGCACAAATTTCACTTCTCCCGATAGCTCGTCACACACAATTTTAAACTGTTTTAAAATAAAATGTAAATAACATAAAAATAAAAATAAAAGAGGGAGAGGGATTTGAGAAGGAGGGATGGAGAGACATGGAGCGGATGCAAGGGGAGGCTCGGGGAGAAGTGTGCGAGAGGCGCGAGGGCGGTAGCGAAACGCGGCAGCCAGCGGCGGCGATGACAGGGCGGCGTTGAGCCTCGGCCGAGATTGGCGGCGGGCGGCGGGGGCGCGGCGGCTCGCAGGGGATGAACGGCGCGCGCTCAAAGGCTCCGTCCGCGAATGGCGCTTGCGGCTCAGCGGCGGCGTAAATAAGGCGTTGCGTGAGAGACGTGGACGCGCAGCCCGCAAATGCACGCTCAAGCGACGAGCTGCTTTTGTTCTGCGCCAGTGGAATTAGTTTCAATATATCTCATATCACTTATATCAAAATTGATTTAATTGTTTTGTTGATATCAAATAAATAAAGTCTTTATTCTAACAGCAACAACCCAAACTGTATTAAGATTGCTAATCCCTCTTACAGAGTTAGCAATTTTACCCGTGATAATTTAGAGAGATGAGGGGTCATCCATAAATTACGTAACGCCACATGGAGAGGTAGGGAGGGGAAGGGAGGGAGGGAGAGGTTTCATAGAGAGAGGGAAGTACGTTACAACGAGGGTAGGAGCTATTGAAAATACTCAAAATCTGCGTTACGTAATTTAAGGACGGCCCCTGAACAAAAAAAAAATTCACGAATACAACAGAAAAATTATTTCAGTTGAGAATAATTTTAACTGAAAGGACTTTATTTGGTTCTGTAATTTACAACTCTACCACTTTTTTTCCTATACTTACAAACGAATTTTGAGTTATACTGTATGTAACTGAAACAGAATTCCATACAGTTACGTAGGATTAAATTAAAAAATGCTTATATATATATATATATATATATATAAACAAAGGATATCTTCAATTTAAAAAAAATAAAGAAAGTACCATTAACACAACGAGTTTCGGTATGTGTTATTCCTCTAGCAGATGACAACGCTAGGAAGACGAGGATTAGGAAGATTAGACATGGCTCACTAGTTAATAAAGTCAAACTTATACAAAATATTGATTTATCTATTAACTACACCACCCAAGAAATTACTTCCAAGAAAATAATGTCTCTAATGTTCTCTTTGTATTGAAAAAAATTACGAATATCACAAGGTAGAATTCACCTCACTTCACAAGTTTTAGATAAGCATCCCGTATGTACCGTACCACACTAGATCACATATATTTAAATTAACCATGAAGAGGGCGAAGAAACGATATGCATGCTGTAATAATCCCTCTTTTCGTAGTAATTGACGTTGGCCCTGATAGTCATGACGAGGAAAGAGGATTATTAACTATTCTTACACTGCCTTTCGTCGTCGTGTGATGCGGGAAGGAACAAGGTATAATGCACACATGTATTACAAAAAGATTTACAGACTTCGGATTCTTACTAATATATTGACGTGAATTGCAGATACAGTGGTTCACATAAATATTGGGACACCCGTAAATTTGCTAATATTATGCCGAAACACGAAAAGAGGATAATACTTATTTTATATAAACTATAATTTGAATAAAGTCGAATGTGAAGAGAGGGAAAACCTGTAAAATAATTTATTTTCACAATATATTACATCAAAAAGAGTAATTTTAATATGAAAGGACCATGTTCGACTTCAACAAAAATATTGGGACATTGAATAGCAGGATAATTTGAGTGCAAAATATGGAGTTGAGTGAGCATGGGAAAACGGTACAACTTTCTGAAACCTTGAAAAGGGCTCAGTTTCTTTATTGGTTGCATGGGAACCAGAAGGAAGGACAATGGTGCACATAGGAAAAAATGTTATTTTAATATGCGTCAGTTGGTGATATTCCAGCATGAAAAATGAAACAGTGTCAGAAAAATTGCGAACATGTTTCGAATAAAAAGAACAACAGTGTATAATATTATTAAATGCTACAAAAAAGAAGGCAGGATGTAAAACCGGGCGTCTTAAAACATTTTCTTCCAGAGAAGAAAATCACATTTTAAGAAAAATTAAGAAAAAACCTTTTATTACAGCGACACAAATCACTGCTGAAATGGAAACTGAATTTGGAAAGCGTGTGCATCCCGAAACTGTTCGGCGTGTTTTGCATAGAGCCAATTTCCACAGCAGAATCGCCAGACGGAAACCGCACATCAGTGCAGTTAACATCAAGAAAAGAATGGCGTTCGCGAAAAACCACATTCTTAAGGACGAAGACTGGTGGAAACGGGTTATATTTGCAGACGAGAGCAAATATAACTTGTCTGTGTCGGATGGACGAAGTTCCGTGTGGCGGAGGCCCAATGAGGTGCTTCGAAAGATTAATGTTAAACCGACATTAAAACACGGCGGTGCAAGTGTAATGGTTTGGGGGTCTATGGCAGCCAGTGGAGTGGGGGAATTAGTGCTTTTGGACAAGATTATGGACCAACATGTGTACTTAAACATATTAAAGGACAATCTCAAGAAGAGTGCAGAAAATTTGGGACTTTCTGGGTCATTTCAATTCTACGATGACAATGACCCGAAGCACACTGCCCATCTTTTGAAGCTGTGGCTTCTTTATAATTGTCTCAAAGTGCTCCACCCTCCTCCACAAAGTCCAGACATAAATCCCATTGAACATCTGTGGGCGAAATTAGAAAATGAAATACGCCAGAGCCCTATTAGTTAGTTAGTTAGTTAATGCCTTATTTTACGTGGCGAGACTCGGGCCATCAGGCCCGCTCTTCCGTCTGACCACGCAAATTTCGCTACGCTCCTTTCACCTAGCGGAGAAAGAAGGTATTATCTCGGGCGACGAAATAGGCGATTTGAATTTAGCTCAGAGGCGTCATTTAGGCTTGAGGATCTTTTACATGCAAGTAAATCTACTAACATGGGCCAGCCGGCTTTACTTCCCCTCCGCGGAAGGCGTACGAAGGATTTCTTCGCCCTTAAAAATCCACGGCTTCGATCGGGGCCGGACTGTCATACCCACGAACTTGGGTATGACAGTCCGGCACGCTAACCGTCACACCATCGAATCCGAGCCCTATTATCAACAAAGAACATCTGAAACAACTATTCAGGAGGAGTGGGGGAAGATTTCCTCGGATTATACCCGAAAGGTAGTAGAAAGTATGCCAAAACGGTTAAAAGATGTCATTAATGCTAAAGGTGGGCCCACAAGATATTAGTATACTTTTTATTCAAATTTTAGTTGCAAATATTACCAGTGTCCCAATAATTTTGTTGAACTGCCAAAGGAGCAAATAGTTTTGTGATATGTAAATACAGACTTTATTTTTTATATTTTCTTAGTGATTTTAATACTAGCATTTATGTGATTATTCTTCGTTATTTGGTTTCATCATTCAAGTGTTTTATAACATTAATACGATGGAAAAAAGGGAAAAGGAAAAAATGCAACAGATTTGTGAATATTTGTCGTATCCTCAAGTACTAAAATCCCTTCCCTTTCCCGACCCCGCGTTTGCTGGGGGAGCGCTGCGTGACCTTGTGGGGCTGAGAGTTACAATGAAAATATCCGTTAAACACTAGTCGCAAAGAAATCACAATTACTAAAAAAAATGCTCATCTAACATATGACAATATTTATATCTTTGGATTCGCCTTTTTACGCTTGTAATGATAGACTAAAAAAATATGTATAGTCCCATTTCAAAAAACCAAGTTACCTCAAATATCTCGTAAAATACAAGTGATAAAAGAGAAATCAATACACATATCAATTAGCCCCATTCCCTCATTCACTTCCGTGACAACTGCATTGCAATATCTTCAACCGTTCAAAAGTTACAGGAGGTGCTAAAGTTACGTGACTCACTCTGTATATACCCAATGGGCGCCTTGACTAGCAAGGAACTTATCCTATCACTCTCATACAATTACTCTCGATCGATGGTCAGTCTCTCATTGTTCGATGCGCTCATACCGGCCAGTAACCCAGCGTACCGAGCGGAATGGCTCCGGCGCGGGTATAGAGAGATTTCTATAAGAAGGGACCGCTTTGACAGCTACTGCTTGGCCATTGCTGTCAATATAACTGCAAGTTTTGCCTATGCACCCAATTTTATCAGTGCGTTCGTTAAGAGTTAGCTCTTTTGTAAATGGCTTCATTACTACCTCTTGAAATGGAATCTCTCTGCATGACATTCATTTGTTTCTGGACTTGCCAAAGTGGCCCCTTCTTAGAGTAACACCTTCATAGACAAGCGGCTCTTGACCTGCCGCGGAGGCGGTGGCGGTGGCTACGGCAGCAGAGGCGGCGCGGCGCGGCGGCGGCGGCGGCGGCGGCGGCGGCGGCGGCGGCGGCGGCGGCGTGAACGGCGGCGGCGGCGGCGGCGTGAACGGCGGCAAGCTGACCGCGCGGGCGCCCAACGACCGCACCCAACGAAGCGCCTTCAGCAGCTTCCGAGGATGGCGACCCGCAAGCACCCATCCACGAAGACTACAGGAACGCAGACTTCGTGCACCCGTCTCACTACGCCGAGTACGCCACCAGCCAAGCCTCAAACTGGAGGGTGTGGTCACCTACATGTTCGCGGAGCTCCCACTCCGCGTTAATATGCACTGCTGCTGAAGGGGCACGTTTTCAAGTTTCGCACTCGGCGACCCGCCGGCACTCCGCAACGACGGCAGGAGCCGCGTTCTCTCCAACGAGCAGATGTTTGCCACATGAAGTTTCGAACCTGAATGCCACTGTTCACCTATTTCGCATGAGAGCTATCTCTTCCACTCTCAAGCAGGCGAGGGAGCTTTCCAATACGATGAACGGAATCGGATTGGGGTTTTCTTTTGCCTCATTAAATTTCGGTGCCCACCGTTTGAACTTTTTTGTAAAAGTATGTTTGGGAGGATGGGTTTCACAATAATAAGAATTTAGTTGTAATTGGGTTCATAGGAAGATCTAAGCTTCAGGCGTCTGGTAACGGCTGCACTGTGTGATTATGTTCTCAGAGACAAGTCAGAATTCTCTCCAAATATCTCCAGCCATAAATTCTGGAATCATCAGCTTAAGAGCGCGATAGGGTGTTATTTTCCTGGAAGGAGGTTAAGTGACGGGCGACGAAAGGACGTGCGGAGCGGGGGCGCTGAACGGGGGCTTTTTCAACGCCCACGTTTATCGCGGTGTGAGTCGAAGTACTGTTACAAAACATTTTACTAGATGAACCCCTGGAATTACATCGCACAGACGGATGGGCTGCTACAACAGAAAATATTGCATATGTATGAATCTACCCCTTTTTATTTTTATCAAGATCTTTACACAAATACACACGGATATTGCTTTGGCCCATAGCAACAAATCCTGTTATCAATCTTACCTTAATGTATGTAACAAAATTAAAAAAATACAATTTCTAAATAATAATCACAACTCCCTCACCTTTTCGATGTTTTCCGTAGATATTATCATAAGAATGATGTATAAGAAAGTACATTGAATATTTACAATTGATTGTTACAAACAATCGTTTTAACGATCACACAACACCATGTTCTGTAAGCAAGATAAATCTCTTCCATTTCCCGTGAACTTGCCACATTGCGCATTTCAAACACATTTCTGGCCGCACATTTCAAACAACACAAATTTCGTAACATTTTATTAATAAAGGAAATCTGTATTCTATTCAATTTTTATTGACCTCCACTCCATTTTTTTCTCTTTTTTGGCACCTCACGTGTTTACAACCGAATAGGAGGCAGATCTGAACCGTTCTCTTTACAGCGTTAATATACACAATATCATTTAAAAATTATAGGGATTCTTCATATTTGACATATTTTGAATAAGATTTCAACAATTTAGAGCTTTCATTTACGTATGTATCCTCCTCTGGGTTGTGTATTGGATGATCTGTTCTGATCTAATCTAATTCACGTAATAAATACATATCTTTGGAACCTGATAGGAAGTTTTTATGATTATTTTGTAATCCAGCTTGTTATTTCCCAAATCATCATGAATTTTGATTTATGAGGTATGAAGAAATGTTGTATCATGATAGCATGAAAGAATAAAAGAAAGAGAGAGGGTGAGAGTGGAACGGAGGATGTGAAAACATTAGTGTGCGACACGCCAGTTTAAATTTCAGCACACAAAAGGCCACGCTGTTGTGTATTTTGTATAATTTACTTCTCATACCGCTTCTGTAATACATAGGGAAAAACGTGTATGTATTGTTAATTTATAATTAAAAAAACAACTGTGGTTCAAATTACAATTCACAGTAAAAAATAAATTCTATTTATGAACTGGAATTATATTTGCGGTCTTGTTATAATTAAATTTAGCTGTTATTAAATGTTTAGGTTTATGATACCATTCCACAAATGTTATATTTTCGATTTCATACGGGGATCTGTAATCAATAGTCTCCATGACACTCATCCCCTTGTTCACATGAATCACCTGGGTCCGACAGGTGAGGAAATATATGCTACCCTTTAAATGAAAAATACCAAAAAACCCTAAATTAGTTCAGTTCTAAAAATCTGTTTTAATATCATTTGTACCTCGTAAGCCTTTAATTCACGCGGAACGAACATCCAGAAAAAGCGGAGTCATTTGGGCATCCAACATTTACGGGTTCGATTTTAGTACAAATCTTATCGTTCCGTAAGGTTTATCATGAGGTTGTTGATTACTTGCATGCGACTTCAACTTGTAAAATTCCGATGTAGTGTGCCAAGTAATAATATATTACATTTACTTCCTGCTTTCTTAAGTTATTAAATTACAAAGTTTTTCAAGGAAATTGTAAATAAAAAATAATTTGAATATTTTTCAAAATACTATTTATCGGATAAGCTTATATAGTGTATATATAGCTTATATAGTGTGTATATATATGTATCTGCGAAACTTCTTATCATTATACATTTCGAAAGACTAATTAATTTAACTAATTCGTAATTGCAGGGTTGAAATATTTTCGGGAAGTGTCAGATTACAGATTTCAGTAAACATATTTATACAAAAAAGAAGTTTACAGAATGTTTCTTCTTGTTTTGTAAAAAAACAGAGTATTTCACACGAGACCTCTAAACGAAAGGTGAAACAGTTGTGTAGGTTGAAAGAAAAATGTTCTAAAAATATATTATTAACACAAGAGTCGCCGATCATTCCTGTGACAACACAGTGAATCGCTGTAATTAAGTCGAAATGTCAATACTGAATTCAATGTAGCAACAATGCTTCGTAATTCGCCTCAAGCGCATTGACTTCATTAATACTAAGCAGCTATTGGGAGTACTATAAGCCCTAACAGACAAAGAGAAGAACACGAGAGGAAAACACGAAGGAAAAGAAGCCACTAAAATGAAAACAGAACAAGATACAAGTAAAAGAAAATGAGAGAAAAATTGGAAGGTATCAGTACATTGTATACTGTAGAACATGCATTAATGAATTGTGTACTAATATATATTATGTTGTATATTGTAGTAATAAATCATGACAACTTTATGTAATCACTAGGGGGGGTGCATTTTGATGACCTAAAACATGGCTAAAAATGATCAGTAAAATGTTTTTAAAATTCCCTAAAAGTAAAGAAAGATGACTTAAAAAAAATATGATCAAAACCAGCTCGGATGAACAACTCAACCTCTTGGATATGTAACTGATGTAATTGACGCTTCTTCCAATAGTGAAAGTGAACTCAGCTTGCAAACTTTTGGCATGGACTGTTCTTCACTAGGAAATCTTTGTCTTTAGTTAACCCGAAATCGGCCGTATCGTTAATGGCGCCGATAGGCGTCACAGGAGCCTTAGATTACATTCTCACAAAGGCTAACAATACAATTTTTGAGCAAAGAAATCGAATAGGTTTCTTAGGAATTTTGTGGAGATTGTTACATCTCGTAAATATTATTTGAAGCAAGTGCCATTGAAGTGATATATTAAAATTGATGAAATTGGCAAAGAAATGTTTTAAAAACACGTAAAAAGTAAAAAATGGCTTTTTAGTCGAAATCGACGAAAGATGAAAAAAAGACAAAATGGATAATTTCCTGTTGTCATGAATTTCTGTACTAAAAGACATTGTTCTGAAGTGAAAAGAAAAATGACATTTCGTTACAATCGGTGCCCTAATAATTACTATGAATCAAGTATTTTGAACGATAACCCCAGACTTTGGAGTTTCCATTCGCAACCCTTACATTACCATCAGGAGGAGGAGGAGTATGCAATAATGGGGGTGAAGGGTAATTGAGGTGAGGGTACAGGTTGAAGCAGTAAATCTGGTGATATTGGATGATGAAGATAGGAGGAAACTTGCAAGTATCGTTCGACAGCGAGTGCTTCCTTGACGGGGACAGAGTGGTGACAGTGTGGTAAAGAGGCTGCTAGAGACGGGGGGGGGCTGCTAGTGTAGGTGCGGAATGGGCGACGGAATGGGTGGCGATGAATCGGGTGAAGACGGATCGGGTGACGACGGAGCGAGTGGTAGCAGGGGCGGGTGTGGAGACGAGGGCTTGTTGGTGACAGAGGCGCGATTGTGATAAGGGATTGGTTGTGGCAGGGGCTGGGTGGTGAACGGACATTGTAGTGTCCGAGTCTGGGTAGTGACAGGGGCTGGGTGGTGACGGGCTGGTTGGTGACAGGGCTGGGTGGTGACAGGGCGGTGACGGCCTGGAAGGTGATATGGGTTGAGTGATTACAATACCTGGTTGGTGGTAGTGCCAAGCGGATGGCACGTGGGTGGTACCGCTGGCAGGGCAGAAGCGTGTTCGTGGTGGTGGCGGCGGGAATGAGGTGGGACGAGAAACCGCGGCCGGGACGAGCGGCGTCGCCAACGAGGCATCAAACGCGGTCGGTCGCAGTGACGAACTATCATCGCGCGCTGCCCCTGTCGATTAAATATGGCGGCGGGACGCGGAGATAACATTAGCATCGATTGTACAACGCCACCGCCACGCCACGCCACGCCGTGTCGCCTGTTAACACACGAGCGAGGACACGCGCTCGCGCGCACCCCCCCACGCCCACCCCCGCACGCACGCAAGCAAGTACGCGTTCGCCGGGCACGCTAATTAGTTTATTTGGGTGGAAAGTGAAAACAAATTTAATTAATAAACGCGTTAATAACGCGAGGGCCGGGGCAAGTGCGGCTATCTGCGCAGCGTCGCCGCGCGAATTACACGCGCCGCGGGCGGCGGAGCCAGGGGCGATCGGCGGGCGATGGGCGGGCGCGCCGCCCGCCCAATTACACCGGCTCAATTAAGCCGCGGCCGCGCTGATATTTACGGCTGATGAATCGCCCCCGGAGCCCCCCGGTGACTTTCGATTCACTTGTAGGGCTTGGGGTTCTTGCCAACAAGGGGAGCGGGAGTGCAGAGAAATAGGCGCCAAAAGGAGAATCGTAAATTTCATTTTAATGCTTATTCAGGCTTTTAAGTGATTATGGTTTAAAGCTTACATTGTCGTTTCGAAATAAATTACAAACCGATTGGGGGGATTTCGTATAAAGAAATTACATACATGAAATATGAAATTGGAAGCGGTTTTACACAGGAATTTGAAATATTTTCCCCTCTGTGTTGCATGAATTTATAATGTTCATTTGAATTTACAATTTTCCCTGGTATTTAAGTTTTCACTTAGAGGTTCATTGGGTAGTTAACTGAATCGTTTTAAAGGTTGAGTTTCAAGTGTTTCATAAAACTGTTACTGAATTGGTTTCTATTTCCAATAGAAGTTGAAAGAGGAAATGAGGAAAAGAAAAAAATTGGTTCTTATTCTATGTTTCTGAAATTTGGCGCAAACCTGTCGGTGGAAGGTAATTAACTTCTGAATATCGAAAAAAGAAAGAAATATCTATTTCTAGTGTACTGACTTTTGAAAATATATATTATTTCTACCAGACTCTTCAGACTAAAATTTTAATTTAATAAATTTATTAATGGAAAATCATCAAATAATTTTATAAAATTAGGAAAATGAAAAAAATATTCATGCTTACTGTTCTATTCCAAAATGAAAACTTACTGCTCAATTGATTTCTCGATCGCGACACTTCCTTTCCCGGACAAGTTTCGAAACTTGCCTCAAGGAGCTTTCCGATTCGACTCTCCATTCAACTCATTCATCGATTATAACAATTTTGTTAGCACTATTTCATATTAGACGTAATTAAATACTACATCAATTTTCAAACTGCTATTTCCGTATTCGGAAAAATATCAATGCAATCTTAATAATGATTTTGCTTTATACAGAGATTAAAGTTAATTTGTTAAAGTCTAATTAACGCACGACATAATAAAATCTGAACTGGGAGCTAGCGCAAAACGTGGAACGGTTTCCTCTCCTTGTAGCTTAACTCCGCTGCCATCTCGTGTCCCCGCGACATTTGTCGACGGGAAAGGTGAGGGTCGATCCCACCTACCTCGACCCTGCTCCTGCCAGAAATATTAAAGGCAATACATCCGTTGTTTATATTATTCTCATTCTGATATTAGGGAAAAAACCTGAGAGAATATCAAAAAAAACATCGCGTTTGTTCATAAAACGCGGACTTTTCCGGTATAAAGTATTACGAAAAAGAAAACTAAATCATTGAGTAAATGCAAATATTGTTTTATTCAACATGTTTTTCTGTAAAATTATTTAATGTGAGATTTGTTTATTAATGTGTGCGAGACTGATAGTTTGTAAACAGTTAAGTAACTATTTCACAGTTTTGCTACGGAAACTAATGAAATGACATACACTGAGATTGATTCAACGTTGGAGAGCAGATTACAGACCACCAATGCATCAAAAGGTATGGAAGCTTTGAACAGATGGGTACAACTTCGGGGAGACAAAGGCAGCCACTTCGAAATTCGCGTAAGATATGAATTTTGAAGTTTCCGTACAGTAGTTTAATAATGTTAATAATGTTAATATCGAAAATGGGCTTACTTCTCTTCATTCCTGCCACATTCATCAAAATACAAAAATTCTTGTCAGAGAGCACGTTCAAGGACATGCAACAACAGAAAGTGTATGTTCATCTGCTGAAAAGCTAAATTGCGTAAAAATGTATTCGTTCGGTACTCTAATGAACAAGGCACAATTTGTTGTAAACAGGAAGAAAACATAGATAACGCTACCTAACAGACAGTATTCTGGATGGCGAAATTATTATTGCATAGAATTGCCAGACCGATGACAGTTGGGAGACAATTCTCCGACACCGACTATTCCCTTCACGTTTCAAGCAATCATATATGACAAAATGAGCTTTCGAGTCACGTTTTCACGTTTCTCAACGGGAATTACCGTTCTGACGGGTAATGGGGTGCACCTTTGCAATGCCTTCTGAGATGAGTTCGGTTCTCTGTTTTTTAGTTACCAAGTTAGAAACACTTTTTAAAATCAACAATGTTGCAATTAATATTTCTTTTCGCACAATACTTCATTGATGGAGGAGTTCATGGTTTATTCACATTTTAATGTTCTAACATGAATATTCTCCAGGCATGAGTTTGTTAAAAAACAGATATTTTCAGAATGGTTGAAATTTGAGTGACAAAGACGAAATCAATTTCCTAAAAGCGCATATTCAACATTCCACCCCCATTCTTTCCGAATAGATTACGGGTAGGGCTGTCACACGCTGATCATCTTAGAAGCCCTTCTCGCCGTCGGCCCCTGCGCACTGGGCCGCGCCCTGCGTCTTCGCGCCGTTTCCTCGGAGCGATCGGCGCGACGTTCTCGCAGCGGCGGCGGATTGATGAATTAGGAGCGCGGGAGGAACAGGACGCGCGGGTGGCGGAGAGAAGAAGCGGAGCACCGATGGAGGAAGCGTCGCGAGACGAAACGGGGGGTGCGTATGGCGTGGGGCTGGACTGGGGAAAGAACATGCGAGGGGTGGCGGAGGGGAGTTTGATGAAGGAGGGTGAGGTGAGGTGGCGCGGGGCTGGGCAGGACGGAGTGCAGTGGGGCAAGGTGAGGCGGGGTGGGGTCGGGTGAGGTGGAGTGGGGTCGGGTGAGGCGGGGTGGGGTCGGGTGAGGCGGGGTGGAGTCGGGCGAGGTGGGGCGTAAGACGGTGGTGGGGGTGGGGCGCGGCGGGTTTGCCCGGGAATGGGTTGAACTGGGAGGAGCGGGGCAGGGTTGGACGAGGCTGGCGCGAAGCCCTCTGGGAAATTCGGCGAGCGAGCGCGCAGCGGCAGCGCCTGCGGGGCGGAACTGACGGCCGCCGCCCCGCGGCCTACCTCGCCGCCACCTCACCCTCCCCGTCCCGCCCCGCCCCGCTTCGTGCCTTGGGCATTGAAGCATATCGGATGGTTGAGCGGTTCCGTCCGTAGCACCTTCACGCGGCTCGCATCACACCGGGGGGTGCAGAGGGGTGGCGGGGGGGGGAAGGAGGGCGGGGGAAGGGGTCTGGGAGGGTGCGGTCGGGGCGAGGCAGGGCGAGGCGGGGCGACGCGGGGTGCGGTGGGGCGGGGTGGGGCGCGATGAGGTAGGGTGGCGCGCGGTGGGATGGGGTGGGGTGGGGTGGGGCTCCGCCTCAAATCCCCGCTTCGCCCAAGCGGTGCCAAACCGCGAGTGACAGATATACCCGAATACATTACGCCCCACGCGCTCGAATCACAGCAGGTAAAGTAAATCACGCGGAAAGCAATTTCCAGACAACAGTGCTCCAAGCGAGCGAGTTTTTACGAAGATGTAATCGAACTGTGACATTCGGTCTCGTACATAACGTTCTGAGCGTGTCTGCGTTATCTGATGATCTGTGTGAGGAGTACTGTGCGGCGCTGGAACACAAGCAGCTTATGCAGGATAAAGAAGAAAAAACGATTGCGGGAATATGGATTGAGTGCTGTGAATTTTTGCTAGGCAAAGCCTTACGGCGAAGTTGACCAGATAAACGCTGACTGGGGTGACAATTCATGGAACTTGAAAGCATTCGTTCCATACAAAACTTTCGAAATTAGGTCGTTCTTGCAATCTTCAATATTTCTTACACATATAAAGTGTCAATTATTTTCATTAATATCGTATTAAAAATGATAATGTAAACGTGAACGAATAAATTTACAAACATATTTATTTAAACTAATATGGTCAAATATACGAACATACTCGTGTAAATAACTAATGCCACAATGGAGAATAAAATATCAAGATTGAAAAATGCACATATCACGTCTTTTAAGATAATAATAATGCTTTCACAAAGGGCACATTTTCTAGATAGAGCATACATACGTTTAGGGTGTTTCTATAACAGTGAAAAATAAAAGTTACGGACAAACTCCTAAATAAAAATGAAGTTCTAATCATATCTCGTTAGATATAACAGTCACCAAAAACAATCCAACTGAAAGCGATTCAACAAGCTTGAAAACAAAATATCGTGACTCATAGTACTACGTGTCCATGTGTCACAGCACTTCGATAGGCAGAGCCTCTCAATGTGAGTGGTTTCCGATCACGTAATCTCAGAAAGTGCTAGAAAGAAATTGGAAGGTGGACAACCTGTCATCGGTTATGCGAGAAAGAAAGAACGAAAGAGAAATCGGAGTGACGTGCTATGCAGATGTGGTCGGGAATACGAACATACAAATAACAAATGGCAACCTGGAGAATAAATAATTCAGAGTGAATAGGGATAAAGGGGGAAACCGCACAACAGGAAGGTATACACATATTCGCAGCAAATACAGTAATCCTACAACATTCGCGAGAGTTAGGTTCTCAAAAAGTAACGCGAATGTGGAGTCTATCTTTTAATGAAGAAAGGTGTGTTAGTTTCCTAGAAGCTGCTTAAAAAAGAAAGAAAAGAATATCTGACAAACAATTGTATTAGAACTGAGTAAGCGGTACTTCAAACAAAATTCACAATTTATATTCCAAAGAAAAGAAATAAAACAATACTTGAAACTTATTTCAAAGTTGAAAGTGATTGGATGTAGGATTTCGTCAATTTTTTGTTTCATCACTCATCTCGTTGTTCTAATATCCAAATATGGAAGAGTTGCTGTTTCTATTTCTCTCTTAAATTTCGAAGTTATTTCCATGTTCGGATGCCCTTTCCACATTCGAATGCCCTTTCCGTCAGAGCTTGTTGAAGTTTTAGAACGCCACGAACCATTTTGAAGTTGCCCAGGACGCAGTTTCACTTCCGTCACATCATTACGTTCGAGGAGGTTTCTTTCGCTGGTGATTTACCGAAGATCCTCGTCAGTGAGGTCATCATAACGGGAGTTGCACATATCCTGAATGGTTTTTCTGATCAGTGGCCAAGACCTTTACCTCCAATTTGACGTAATTGAATTGAAATATTTTAAATTTTTGCTATTATATTAATATGAATTGACATCCAACTTTGAAATTTTTGCAGAACGTGATACTTTGAGCTCCAATGTCTGGCGAGTTGAATTCCCAGATGACGGTGATAAAGGGGAAAAATGTGCCCGCTTTCAAAAAATGTTGTACAACCACACGACGCACTCGTGAGTGTTGAAGTCGTGAATGTTAAAATCAGTAGCAAATCTCTAATCGCAAATGTTCGGAACTCGCGAATAATTTGCGGATGCCGAAGGATTACTGTAACGTTGTGACATGAACTGCTTCTCCATCAAATACAAATGACGTTGTGTGGACGGGTCTGCCTAATATTGTGCAGACAACAGAATACTATGGAAAGTAAAATTTGAAAAAAAAATATTTCAAAGAAAATCCAATGTTTTGCAAATGTTTTACAATGTTTTGGTAATTTTTGAATATTTATAGTGTTCCCACATTGTTGAAACTTATAATTTCAAGTCTACTGAACTTTTTCCGAAAAAGCAAATACTATTCCTCTGATTCTTCCACACAAGAATCAGACAAAACGATTATTACTTTCGTTTTTGTCTCTAGAAAACTGAATTCATTTAGTTTATTAAAATAATTCATTCAGTTCATCAAAACAATTCATTACAAAGTTATGTGTAATGTGTTGTCTACTTGTATGCGCTCTGTATCTCTCTATCTCTCTTTCTCCCTCTCTCTCCCCGTTTGCCTTCCTCTCCCTCTGGTATGAGAATGAAATAATTTCACTCCTTACAATCAATAACGTTTATTTCTGGGTGTGAACATGTTTGCAAAACTAATGCGTGTTCTTTTATTGCTCCCTAGGTGTTCACTGTTTCCCTTCTGGGTACACATGTTCAAATTACGACCAATGTATTAGTAGGTTTTCTGATGGAAACAAGTTTCAAACAGTTCTCGGTACGATTAATGGGAGACAAAGATATTGTGCTTCTTATGTCTTTCATTTCATCCCCTACTCCCTCGATTCAATCAATGATTCCATATTTTACGCGGCGAGGTTCAGGACTATTCTTCCGCCAGGCCAAGCAAATTTTGCTAAGCTCCTTTCCCATCTGACAGGGAAAGACGGTATAACTCGGGCGACGAAACGGGCGATTTGAATTTAGCCAAGAGGCTTCTTTTCATCTTCAGGATTTTTCACACGCACTAAATCTACCCCATGGGACAGTCGAAGGGAGGCGTACGAAGGATTTTCAACAACCCACATACACTAATAATGTGATACACACAATAATAAGAAAGAAATAATATTTTCATTATAAAAACTCCAGTACGAATAGAATATGATTCGGACCCTAATAAACGGTATTTGGACCCTCATAAACAGGCATAATTTGGTTTCAGCGCTTGGGACATTAACTGTATTGTACTCAGGAAAAATAGTAATTGTGTCAAAAAATCAGGTAAATGTTCACAACGGTTTAGTTTTAATAGAAATCTTACATGAGCTAACAATACAATGCGCTGTTTGAAAGATGAATAAGTTGGGATTAGATAATTAGTTACAATATTCTTATACCTATTCTCAGAAAACAAGTTATTACAAAATGCTTCTGTAAGAGTTCACGAAATTACAATCCACGCTGGCCACCCAAATGTAAATTCCGTGTGAAATCCTGTGATCACGTAAACACGAAGCAATCTCGAACCACACACGCAGGGTAACCGCAGCATTCACACACACGATTGCCTCCGAGAGTGGAGAATCCCACGCCATCCGCGGAGCACACAAGATCAGGAGCCGTCCGATTCTCACTTGATTCTTGTTAAGGGTCGGCGTCCACTCGCCCGCCGCCAAGGCCCTCATTCGGGATTCAATCCTCCGCGCGGCCTTCGCGGAGCATCTCAGCCAGAGGGAGGAAGGACGGGGAGGGGACGCGGGCGGGGCGGGGAGGGGACGGGGTGGGGCGGGGCAGGAAGGGCAGGGTGGGGTTGGGCGGGGCATGGCAGAGCAGGGCGGGGCTGAGCTGGGCTGGGCGGGGCAGGGCACAGTGGTGCAGGGCGGGGAAGAGGTGGGGCGTGGTGGGACAAGGCGGGTCGGGGACGGAAGGGCGGGGAGAGGACGAGAGGTGAGGAGCAGGGCGGGGCGGGGCAGGGCGGGACGGGGCAGGGCGGGACGGGACGGGACGAGGCGGGGCAGGCAGGGCGGGACGTGGCGGGGTATGGCGAGGAAGGGCGGGGCGAGGCGTCGAGGGCCGGGATGGGGAGGGTCGAAGCGGATCGAGGTGTAGGAGGACGAGGTAGGTCGGGTGATCCTGCAGAGAGGCTAGAAAGGCGTGTTGAGCGGGAGCGGGGTGCAGGGCAGGGCGAGCCGGGGCTGGGAGGATCAGGAGAGTGGAGCAAGTCGGAGCCTAGAGAAGCGGGACTGGGAGGGGAGGGTCGAACCGTACAAGAGAGCGGAGGAGAGCGAAGGAAGGTAGAAGGGATAGGCCAGGAGGGACATTGCGGTCCAGGTCAGGGCAGGAGACCGGTCGAAGCAGCCATGGACGCGGCTTCGAACCCAATCAAGACGGGATCTTCGGCGTCAAGGTAAACGGCGCGGCGGTAAAGGAACCGTGGTGGCCCCACAGAAGGTAGGAGGCGCGGACCCCGTGTGCAGCGGTTAGCTTTTAACTACTGAAAAACGGAGAATAAATAAATGTTTGAGGAAAAACGCATTCAACTTTAGTCGAAGGTAGAAGAGTCTGTTCGAAAGTACATTTTTAGAAGAGAAAATTGCCGATGAATGCCAACATGTGAACTCGTCACATTGTCACATCATTTCTACATTAACGTGAACTGTAGATCCCCTTTCTCGTCAATTTGTAGTTTTTTCTAATTGTTTTGTGTTTTGTTTCTCTGAAAAGCAACGAAATATTTTCCAATTCTGTATGTAGTATCTCCCATAATCGTCCGAACGGCCCACAGAACAGTGAACGACGACGATGAAGACGTGTGTGTGTGTGGGGGGGGGGGGATGTAAGTTCATAGCCGAGTCACGTCCAGCGCCTTGGGCGAGGGGGGCACGAGTGCCATGACCACCCTGCCGCATCGTCGCGTCGTCGTGACCTTTGACCTTCTGCTCGGCGCGGAGCGTGGAGGTGGAGAACACCCAGCGACAGCGGTGCTGTGGGCCAGAGGGTGGGTCGCTCCGGGCGACGATGTTGGTTTGCGCCTGAGAATTTGCCCTGTCCGACAATCGGAATAATGCAGTGAAGTCACAAATGTTAATTGGGTTAGTGGTGAAATGTCGTTGGCATTTAAAATTAAATGATCACAGGTGTTGTCATTGCCAACAATATTGCCAACAACAGTTGGCAATGACAACACCTGTGATCATTTAACACGAATGTTAAGCTGGTCATGCGACGGATATTGGTATTCGGCAACAATATTCAAAACTTTTTAACTGCTTGTAAGAGGAAGTACAAAGAACGAATGAGATGGAGATATTTAGCAAGAAGATAATTGTTTGTAACATGCATATTTACTCTTTTATATTTTAAAAGTTAACCAGTGCATTTGTTTCATTATTATAAACACCTGTTACATACCGCATTACAAAGCGTGGCAGTTGGAACCACTCAAAGTTATTTTCACTTTGAAAACATTTATGAAATAGGGAATCTTCGCACAGGTCCAATTAGTAATAATATAGAAACAGTGGTTTCTAATTAATTATTAAAAACTATATACATTTATATATCTCAGTCGTTGCGGTTCTTCAGTTCGATGACAATTTGCTTACCTGTGATCAGCGAAAATTGCCATCGGATCCGCTCTCCGTACGGAAAAGCGCGAAATCTGAAAGTTTTATCTTTTGATTCTGGAATAGTTGCACTAATAACGTGCTATGTTGCACAATAATAATCCTTTTAATCAATTTGAAAACAGAACATTTTTTATTCAAGAATTTGACTGATTTCGTTTCGAAATTCCTATTTATCAGTGTAATAATAACATTATTATTTGGGGTCATGACCTTTAAATTGAATTTGAACGATCGTTAGCAAATAAAATACCCCTGAACTCTCTTGTTGGTCGTCTGGATGTCGCTCCGAAGAAACCAACCTGGGCTTTCACGTCGTTTTCCAATCTTCACACGGCTGGGCTGGACCCGATGTCATCTACTTGATGCTTCTGCGTTCCTTCTAACATCCATATGTAACTATCATCTACAGCTATCCTCAACGAGCTTGAATTACATTACAGTACATTTCTATTTCATTGGCTATCCTGGTGACATCCCAATTGTTTTTCTCCCCCCTGCTCAAAATCAACAATCCCATGGCAACGTTTATGCTCCATGCACCGCGAGGCTCTGGCGTTTACCGTCGATTGTTTGACCCGCAATTTTGTATATCAGAGATATTCTCTTTGGTATATCACAACATACAAATTCGCTTAATTCGATATGAATGCATTGTTATTAATTAACTGATCTTCACGAACTTGAAAATAGTGCCCACAATAATTATTGTCTACTGTCGTGTATGTCTATTTTCCAGCAATGAATGATTATAATCATTCATCACTGGAAAGTAGATAAACATGATAATGCGTTTTTAAAGAAACATTTTAATAGATTTTTGGAGTTAAATCAGAAGTTTTGCAACTAATACCGAGATATCAGTTGCCAAGTTCCAAAACCATTTACAAATTGTCATTTTCTTAAAATACATTTTTCATCTAATTGGCAATTGTTTTAGGAAACGTTACTACACTTGGCATGAATTGTAGATGTAATGTTCATGAACTTGTGTTCAGATATAATTTACAGACCTGTTCAAATTATTAGACTCAATATTCAGTTTTCAAAGAATTTTATTTATTAAATAACAATACACTGAACACCAAATTAATTATAATGAACTATCTGACATTTTTCAATCACTAGAACATAAGTTTCTTAAATCCAATAAAAAAAATGTAGATTTAAATTACTTATTTGTAATGTAACATCAAACGTACTAGTTTGTTTTTAAAGGACAATCACAAAAATAGTATTTATCCTAGAATCCTTTAATTTTTATCATAAAACTCAGGAACCCCCTTGGGGAACATATGAACCCCCTTGGGGTTCATATCGGCCCTAGTTTGCCATAATAAATTTATTTCCTCAATCAACTGATGTTTGGTTGAAATGTTCTTAGGAATGTTTTGACGGCTTTAACTTTATTACAAGATGTGCCGTTGAGCATAAACACGTTTGGGTCTTCATTAAACCTTGGTACACTACCGTTGGTATTTCTTCCTTAAGAACTTCTAAGTATTGGTCTTGTTTCATAGTTTTCTCTGTGATCCACTCGTAGAATGGAAGACATTACTCCCAACATCATATCCGATGTTGGAATTTTAACAGTTTGTTGTATATATTCGATTTTTAATGCCTCACCAGATTGACGTCGAACATATCTGGAACATTTGTAAGATGTAGTGAAACCTGATTCATCACTAAAACAGACTTTCTTGCAGTCTTCACACGTCCAGTGTTTCGGACTTCGTGCTCTTTCGATGCGTTTCTTTGTCATTGCAGGTGTAATTTTTAATTTTTTTCTGAGATGTAATATAATGCTCTCTCCACAAAGAATTCTTCTTACACTTCCCAAGAAATCACGTGCTCCATTATCAACCGTCTTCAAACTTAATTCTTTAGACGTAGCTTTTTTTGTGATACCTTGAGGAGAGAGTTTTCGTTTACGCCTACTTTTTCCTACTTTTGTGTTGATATTTTTTGTTTTCTCTCATTGTAAAACTGTCTGTATTCACGTATTTTTGATTTATTGTGAGCCTCTTAGTAATATGCCTCAAAGATCAAGATCTCCTTCCAGTAGAGTTTCAACACGAGTAACTTCATGAGGGGAATGATCCTTCCTCTTTCTCAATTCGCAGTTAGCGCACAATCCTTTAAAATGACGTAATTACAATAAGTCTTTCACGTTATCAAACCATTGAACTGATTTACTACAACGTGAGAAGTCTCTGATTTCCTGTGCATTTCTCCCTCACCTTTCCTGAATTATGTCCTAGGTCTCTGAAAAAAGTTCCTTACGTCCATAATTAGCTGGAATCTTCAAGAATAGAGTTTATCTAAAAGCGGCATTGATCTCTTTTCCTTACCAGGAGTTTACAACTTCTACTATATCAGTAAATTATTCTCACATAGAAAATGAATATACGATATCGTATATTACAATAATATAGGAATATCGTATTTATCTGGAACTTAGTTCACCCAAAATGTTCATTAAATAGACACGTCAAAAACTGTACAACACATAAAATTCGACACCCAAAATTCAATTCATGTTTAAATAGGATTTTTTGTTTATTTTGCTCATCATGTTTTATCACGACGTGATTTTATTCATATTATACAGGACTCAGAAGAAAGTTACAAATTTTTGGCGGATGATGAAGGTTAAAAAAATATAATTTTTGTTCACGTATAAACGTGAAAGTTGCCCTGGATTATTAGGTAACTCTTTATACATGTTTTCTCCACATCTCTGACGCAGTGAAGGAAAATTCATATCCCTGCTGAAAACCTGTGTAAATGGGATTGCTTACCTTTCACGGGCAAATGACCCATGTTTAATATAGGTTTACGAAATGTAAATGAACAATACATGTTCATTTGCAAAAAATATAATTTTCGGTCCCTCTATACAAACTAAACGTTTGTGAGGTTTATTTGGAGACTTTCTCTACAAAGTGAATAAAACCACGTATTGATAGAAAAATGAGCGAAACTAAACCTAGTCGAAATTAAGTATTAATAACATTAAAGAATGTTAGGTAACTTAAAAGTATTTTTATAAATATCATGAAGTTGGATAGTAAACAGACATTTTGGATAATTTGGTAGTACTTGCATCCTTCAGGTTTAAATGCGTCATCTGATACGTCCCTACGTATCCAAAGGAACGGATCAAATTGCCCGAAAGAATTCTTACATCTTGGGTAAAAAAGAATTTATACTCCACAAATAAATCCAAGTTATCTTCCACATTTTATTTGTGGAAGATAACTTCTTTTCTAACTGTGAATATGGATTTCTAAAAGATTTCTGCGGTAACCACGAGTTTAATTCTTAAATTATCAATTTCTAACAAGTATTTTAAGGTTTCTCTAAGATTCTTATATATCAAAGGTAAAACAAATGGAAATGTACAACGAAACAAGGATGAGTTTTTGGGGAAAAAACTTTCCATTTTTGTTTGGCCGTATTTTGACGCCCTTTGAGTCATCTTGTGACTGATATGCAATGAAATATGAATAGTCTTCCAATAATAATGATATGACAAAAAATGGAACAAATTCATCAAGAATATGGGACCGCCCGAAAAGCGGAGTAATGATGATTAATCAACATATCCTTTATCAGTTACTTGGCATCCAATGCAATGATATACGTATTTGTTTGACCTTCAATCAAACCCAACTGCAATAATTGCAGGTATACTAGAACACATCTTTAACATGTCTGTCAAAAATAATTATCTGTTTAAGATGACTGCATAACGACTATCCCAAATGTACAAAATTGGAATGGCAAAGAACTTTTATACATAGTCTAAATGTCATAATATATCACTATGTCCATCGGGAGATAAATTTAATCTTTATGTGACAACGATGGTAATATATTTTCTGGACAACACAAGTGATAAGCGGTTTGATAAGCAGCTAAGAAACAGTGTAAATTGATGTGAGGCATTAAGTTACGTATGAGGTGCAGATAGAAGGGTGCTGCATCGTATACGATTGATATAAAGCGAAGTATTCGTTGTAGGATAGTAGTAGAAAGGAAAGTTTTAACAGCTATCCATAGAATAATTTACAAGAATGGCATCGAAGTACAAAATCATTTACTTTAATGTGAGAGCTCTAGGCGAGCCCATCCGCTACATCCTTTCTCATGCAGGAGAGGAATTTGAAGATGTTCGCGTTGAGACTGAAAAGTGGCCATTGCAAAAAAATGGTGAGTTTTTGAATTTTGCACGAGCTATTTACAAACCAGATCGTTCAGTAAAATTAAAAATTCGTGTGATTTTTTTGAAGGAAAGTTGGTGAATTTTTAATACATTTTGAACATATTCTTAATATTATATTTTTAGTGGTTAGTTTCTATTATTATTATTATTAATATTATTATTATTATTATTATTATTATTATTAAGATGTTATGAGTCGGCTGAATATAAAATCTACTTCAGGTTGCAACCAGCTACCAAAATGTGAGCTGTTCCAAGTAAAGCAATTTCTTACACTTCCCAGTCCTCTGAATGACCTTGAAGTTTAGCCAAGTTCTTACACACATTATTATTATTATTATTATTATTATTATTATTATTATTTTATCAACTTTGATACTATTATATTTGGAAACAACTGGTAATTTGTATTAATATTCTAAATGAAAACAAATTCAAATTCAAATTCAAATAGTTTGCATCACGCGTATAATAATCAAGTTATATTTAAAGAACAACAATATTTAATGAACATACGCCCTTAGATAAACAACATTTTGTTACTTATTTTCAATGTAATTGCTAACTCATTGAAATGAAATATTGCCACTACACTATTTAGATGACACGATATGGCTTACTAAGGTTCAGGTCACTAAGGTCAACATATAAGAAGTGTAAAAATTTAATTAAAGTTGAAAACTTTTAATTCAATTTAAGTACGAACGAAATTGTATTGTATTTTGATATGGTAATTCTCTCTCAGCCACACAACGTTTTAAAGAAATTCTTGAAATGAGTTGTGATAGTACAGTTTCTTTCCTCAAAAACGGCCCAATCCAAGAAATTGAAGAGCTGATGCAATATATAAATTCAGACTAAATTAATATAATAATAATAATAACAATAATTTTATCATTCTGATAGTGGCGATTAGTACCGATGCTTCACATAGAGATTTTGCGGATATCCTGAATGTCAGAGGGCCCACAACGCGAAAACACTAAAATACTTGGTGAAAAGGTAGTATTAAAGGCTCTTCTATGAGGATTCTAAAATTTGCGATACAGTTTTTGCCTAAATTATTTTCTTAATTAATTTTGTAATTAATTTAAGACTTAAAACGAATTCATTACATTTTCATAGAAAAAAAATATTAATTTCCGATATGGCTAACTTTATGTGATTATTAAGCGGAAAAATAAAACAAATTTATAGCTTGATAAAGCATACACGTAGGACATAGGCATGCGTGCACGTTTTGCACATTTTGCAACCTTAATTTCAGTTTTGTTGGGGACTCGAAATTATTTAGTTGTAATGGCGAATATAAAAAATAAAGACTTCCTCTCTCAATTGAATATTAACATTTCGCAAATCTTGTTTCAAAGAAAATAATCATGGCCCCTCCACAAAAATTTTTCTGGTAACGTAAATTCCATTTAGGACCTAAGGTATATTAACAAAGGACTTCACAAAATGTCATTTATACTCATTTTCTTTGTAGATGCACCTTTTGGGAAAATGCCCATTTTAGAAGTCGATGGCAAGAGAACACACCAGTCAGCATCGATTTGCCGTTATCTTGCAAGGGAGCTAGGATTGGGAGGAGCAAATAGCTGGGAAAATCAAGAAATCGATTGTACTGTGGACACTGTTGTCGATTTGCGCATAGGTAAGACAGAAACTTGATTCTTAGAAATGGTATTTCATGGGAAGGTGCGTGAAAATCTCAATATGTTATTTATTTTTCAGCTATTGTAAATGCTATATATGGAGATGAATTTACGGAGAAAAAGGAAGAGAGAACAGCAAAACTCGTTAAAGAAACAGTTCCATTCTACCTTTCACGATTAGATGAGCAAGTGAAAAACAATGGAGGGTATTTTGTGAATAACAAGGTACGGTTCCGATAATCTTATATCATTTTTTTATTAGACACATTGATCACTGTTTGGCTCTTCAGGGAAAAAACTGCAACCTGTTCAAATAACGTTAAAATGAAGTTCTTACTTGTGCTATTATTTATTAAGTAATAGTATTTTCGTACTAAATAATATAAAATGTTTAATACTTCAACCGCTATTAATGAAATATTATCTCAAAAGACACAGTCTACAGTAATAAAATTATACTTCGTGTAAATTCCAGAGGATTTAGATAGAATATTTTTAAAGAAAGTAATTATTAACAAAATAGACGGAACTTCAAATACAACTTACATAAAACTGAATTTTTTTCTAAACAACAAAAATATCTTGAAAAATGTCAATTACGTTTTACGAATTCTTATACTTTTAGTAAGTTCACTTTACATACAATTTTCTATTTTCAATTAGCATGAAGACTTCTTTTATACTTACTTATACCTTAGATCAAAAAAAAGCTTACATTATATGCATCCCCGTTGGCAATGAAATTAACTTAAAAAAGGATCATTTTTAATGTAGTACATGAGTTGCATGTATAACTAAGAAGAAATAATCATTTTCAAAAATCGTATAATGCAATGTTTGCAAGCAAGGACTTTGCTCCTCTGAGCAAAGCGAGAAAAATATTAAGTTTTTCATTATAATTCTAAAAGTCGTAATTTAATGGAAAAGTAAGTAAATGAAAAATGTGGAAAGCAGGTCTAGTGAAATTCACTTTAAATACTGTGATCATATAGAATCAACCATCTTGAAGAAAATTTATTGGACTTAAGAAGTGTTCTTAATTTAAAAGTAACTAAAGATCCATACAGCTGTGCATGTAATATAAATGTTGTACATCTTTACTTATGTTTCAAGATACCTGGCTATTTGGGAAACGGCGCATCCTACGCTAAGTTGCCAATACCGTACTGTGTCCTTGCTCAGGGCAAACTGCCTGTAACAAGGTACCTGAACCAAGTGTGGAATGGGACCTCCTAGCGTAGTCCATCTTCACGTATTTCACCGAGATCGTCGCATTATGACAAATGAAAAGCTGGCAACTTTGCTTAGGACGTGGCGTCACCCCGACAACCAAACATGTTTTGACTGTGGTCGCAGAAACTAACGTCTTTCTTTTATGTTCGTTTTAGCTTACTTGGGCAGATCTACATTTTGCAGCTATGGTCGAATTCTTTAATGCAAGCCTCGAGACATCTGATTGCCTTGCTGATTACTCCAACCTCAAAACTCTCGCGGAAAAAGTGTGGAATCTACCGAACATCAAAGCCTGGCGAGAAAAGCGCCCAAAAACCCAATTTTAATTGTAAATTCATAAATAAATGTTATTATTATTATCCTTAAGTACGTCTACATTATTACGACTAAAATTAATTTTAATTAAAACAATTTGAAATCTAAACAACAAGGAGTTATATTTTTTATTAATCAAAATCCGTTTTAATAAGCGGATTAGAAAACTGGTTATAAATATCCGATTAAAAACTATAGAACCGTGACGTAATAACCGTAATATCAAATTATTTTTTGTAAATGTTTATTTAAAGGAGAAAATTTTTTGTGTCTAATTTTTACCTACTTTTTCAAAATTAATTCATCGGATTGTATCACAAAATTTGAACCGACCTGTTGAAAGCTTGCGACTTTTCTTGCCAGCGGCGTCTCCCACTCCTGTTCATTTAATAGCCAGGACACGCCTGTCTATGCGCAACGCGGGCACCTGCGTATATCTTTCGCTGAATCGGACGGCGAATTTCTCTAAAACTATAAGTCCAAAAAATTATCTGAGTGTTGATTCATGATAATGCAACATAATTAACACAGCTACTATGAAATGTTAAAAAAAATATTTCGAAAAAACTTTATGTATTAGGGGGTTAAAAATTACAGCAGCAAGGACGCACGCCAAAAATGAGTGGGATGTAAATTTGCACACACAATTCACATTAATTTCTCGTAAATTCATCAATAAAATCTATACGACCGTTAAGCTGGCAGAACCATTTTCAAAAAACCTATTTTTATACCCACAATTATGTGCTATTTTTGTGCTTTTGAAATATCCAAAAAATAATTTTTTTGTCCAACGGTTTTTCCACAAATTGGTGGCTTTGCTGGTATAATGTTAAGCTGGCAGAGCCAATCGGCCAAAAAAAAATTTCTTTATATTCAAACTATTGTGCTATATTTGGGCTTTTCAAATATATAAACATTAATTGTTTGCTCTTACCGTTTTTCGAAAATTTAGAAAAAACGACTTTTCGAAATCTCCGTCAAGCGCAACAACAACGTGTAAGAAAACTACTCGTAGAAAAAAACTATCCAGCGAAATCATATTTTCTTGACACAAAAGTAACCACAAAAAATTCTCTATTCAACAATGTTGTTTTGAATTATTCAACATTTAATATTTCCCGCAAATAATAATTCTGCACACTATTGTCAAGAAACAACATATATCATGATACACAATTCCTCATAAAAACTAAACTACTCAATATTTCGCATTGTCCTTTCCCAACAACCAGAACCAAATTCTGTTCTTAAAAACTACAACAACACTAATTTTTTCGCTCTCACCGTTTTTTTGCAAAATTCAACAAAACCACTTATGAGTCACGCGGACAAATGCACTAACGCTGAATGAGAAAATCACTCAAGCCAAAACTATCCTTCAAAATCAAATTATCCTCCCATAACACCAACCACAATACTATACATTATACAACACTATGTTTTTAAATTTTTGATTTCCGATACTATCGATGAAAAAATTGTAAATCCATTAACAGGGTACCGAAAAACACACGGATAGAGGCACATCAATCCTAATAAACACTAAACTACACAACACTTCGTTTTTATTCTATCCGTACAAACAATACTTCATTATAATAAACTACACTTACATTGATTTTTTTGCTCTCACCGATTTTTGAAAAAATGAAGAAAACCACACATACGTGTCGCAAGATAGCGCACCCCACCAAATAACATAAGCAATCTTCGAAAGAAAAATACCCTTCAAAATAAAATGTATTTACACAGTATCAACAATAATACAATGCATTACACAACAGAATTGTTTTTAAATTTTTAACTTCTGATACTATCTATAAAAACATTATAAACCTTTACACTGAGAATCGAAAACCCACGGATAGGCACCCAAATCCTAATAAATACTAAATTACTCACAAATACTGTTCTAATAAACTACACCAACAATGATTTTTTTTGCTCGGAATAGTGACGATCCATAGGAAACGTCACGAAAGACGAGTTTGACTAGTAGACATTGAAACATTTTTAACTAAACAACTGTCATGAAAATTGGGCGCCAGGAAACAATTCCAAGTAATTAACGGAACCAATATCAATTAGCCCGTTACCGTGCTAGCTCAGCCTAATTGTGGGTTCTTGCTCAGTAACAATGCGCTTTCCTGCGATCAGCAAAACTGCCACTGGATCCGCCCTACGTACGGAGAAGAGCGAAATCTGAAAGTATTTCTTTATCTATCTGCACAAATTTTGGTTGACCCAGGGTTTAGGGTGGCACGGTTCCTTTGGTTAACTGATCCGGTTCACTAGAGAGGAATCGACTCAATGAACCGAATCCTTGTTTCCTATTCGCATGTAGTAACGTTCAACATGGTAACGTAATAAAGGTATTTAAAATACATTGTATTTCACAAGCGCATATTTAAACATTTTTCACTACTTAAACCACACATTTTTGTTCTTTAAAAGAGCCCCCAAATACTACTTATTGCTTTTTTAAATGCTTTATAAGCCACAGAATATAAATGGGAAAGAAGCATAACTCACGTATTCCTTGGAATTATTATAGATTTATTTTAATTTTTTAAAATGAAATCTTGTAAAAGACAATAATTCAGTTTTAACAAACATGCGAACAAATAACAATAACAAATGGAGAACATCTTGTAATATCTGCAACAAAAAATTTACTTTTGAAATTTTACAAACTAAAATTTATAAAAGCAATAAGAAATAAATAATAATTACTCGCTTGTTAATGCGATTTAAAATTAATTAATGGGTTTTAAATAGCAATAAAAAACTGACGAAAACTATGATGTTAACGCAATAAATATAATTATTTAAAATAAATTCTATTTCAAAATTCATACTACTTAACCTTTTATTATTGGGGGGCTATCGTCCCCCAAACCCCCATTCTAACTCGACAAACTTGTCGAGACATTAAACTTCCTTATGTTAACACCATAAATAGAAAAATTTAAAATAAATCCTATTTTACAAACTCATACTACTTAAACTTTTGTTATTGGAGGGCTATTGCCCCCCAAACCCCCAATTTTAACACTAGAAACAGCATAAATATTAATATTTCAAAAAAATTATATTTGACAAACACATGCTACTTTTAACTTTTTTATTTAAACCCCCCCATTTTAATACTAATAAATCAACTCGTCTGTTTTTTAAACCAGTTCTACTTAATATGTTAAAGAAAGCAATATTTTAAAAGAAAAAAAATCAACTCACATATTCGATGAAATTATACAATTTTAATAGTATTACAACTGGCATAGTACTACTGAAAATTAGTGTAGTGTCTCGGCACGAATTACACTCTTATAACACGAAAAAAGTCAAGCTTGTGTCTGGAGAAAATACGAACTTTTTAGGAACTGAAGCTTAAAAAATTAATAAGAAATAGAGAAATAACTTTTCTCCCTTACATACGTGACACACATGTCGAGACGCAAGCAATCCCACTTTCTGACACCACTGAATAACATTTAAACTTCCCGCTCGGCGCAAATCATACATAAATCCTGCATTTACACTTTCCATCACAGTAGACATACAAAATCTATTGAAGAAGGTCTTGAAATGCTATAAAACACACAATTTCACGAGCAAAATAACTTGTTAACGAACAATTTGTCAATCGCATTAAGTAGTGAAGTAAATAATTTTGTTGTTATGGGAACAACTGAATGTGATATTACGAGAAGGCTTTTTAAAATCTAAAAACATTTCTATATTAATATTCGAGTTCAAGCAGCAAGCAAAGCAGCATAGAAACAAGTTTTTTTGTGTTTTTTTAAAAGTGTTGTGATGTGTAATTTTCAATGTGAAGTCATGTTTTAAAAGTGTCGTGATGAAGAAGAAATTATTCGTAAATTTGAAATGTATGGTTTTGACGCATGGTCATTTCATGTATATTTATGCTTTGACCCGTCAAATCTAGTCAATGCCTACATAATTTTTCGCCAGCTCTGAAGTGAACCGTAAGTGAACTGTGGCGGGTGATTCACGAGAGTAAGTGAATCACAAAACACGGTGTAAGAGATACAGGTGGGTTCACTCCCGGTCTAAAACTGAAGCTAATGTGAGGCTAGTTCTCACAGTTCTCGCTAGATAAGCGCTGCGAACGACTTAGGCATTTTTTTGGGACAAGATGGTGATCCATTTAATAGGTTTGTAACCACTGGTTTCAACGCAGTTAATAGTCATTTCGCGGTGGAATTTCTAGTCGGCTGGAGTAAATAGTTTAAAAACATGGGTAGAAGGTGTTTTATAAAACACTGTGATAGCAACAGTGAAAAATGTCATTCGCAGGAAGAAACTTTATTTCGTGTTCCGAAGCGAGAAGATTTACGACAGAAATGGGTTGAAATTGTTCCTCAGAAGAAAAGAAAATTGACACAAGACGATTATGTTTGCGAAAAACATTTCAAAAGTGAAGAGATAATTGTTATGCAAAATGCTGTAAGTAACATTTCAAGAATTTATCATATACTGTTAATGAGTTTATTGTAAAATAATGTAAATAATTTGTAAAATCATACATAATCAATATTGAGAAATGTACAAAGAAAAGTGAACTTTTTAATGCCAATTAGAAAAAACATTCAAAATTGCCCGAGAGTTAAAATGTATAATCAAAGAATATAATTGAATATTTTGTAATACTAAATTATTTCAAAGTTTTCAGAATTCACATGCAAAAAGCTTAAACCGGAAGCTGTTTCTAGCAAATTTCCTAGTAATCTGTTTATTATTTTTTTCTAGAATAACATCACCTACTGTTTAAAATACAAATCCTCATACTGTGGTACATTAAAAAAAACACCTCCGACAAATATTATAATACGTCTTAAAAAACTAATACATTTACAATACGGTTTCTACGATTATAACAAAAATGCTGCACTGTGGAAACCATACTCTCGGGTGGAAGCCACTAAATCGCGAGACGCCATCATGAATGCCCAACTCGATCGTGCACACCGTACGGATAAGCGAGGAACTAGCCTCAAACTGGCTTCAAAATTTTTGTCCAAAAGGCGGCTAGTTGACACACCTATATATCTTACACCGTGCACAAAAGGAACCAAAGGAACCGTGCCACCCTAAACCGTGGTTCAACCAATTGCTAGATTGCACAATAATAATCCATTGGATTTCATGTAAACAGATAACATATTTATTCGAGATCCAGTACTTCCCTCGTTACTTACTGAGAACAATCTTTTTTTTAATATTTTCTTTTCGAAACGTCATATTTGATCATGACCTATTACTCAGTTCATAGCTACCATACCAGAGCTCTCTTGGTTGTGGTGGAATGGCACTTCTTAGAAACCCAGGCTTCCGCGACGTCTTCCGGGGTCATCTGTTTCGCTCTTCTTCAATAGTTCAAGTCTTTCCAATTAATACTTCTACAAGAATGAATTAATTACAATTTCTCGCGTAATGATTATCTATATACCACAACTTCCGGCACCACACGCACCATATAATCACCACACGATCCAGCATTTACGGCACCCCAGTGTCTACTCAATTGTTATAAACAAGCCGAGCGCGCACCATAGCAACGCCCCAACAACCGCGTATGTTCCAGCTCCACATCCACTTCTTGACGTTCGCCGTCAATTATTCAATCCGCTATGTTTTGTATGTCACATCATGAAGGATTTAAGTACGAATGAATAGCCGGAGCAGTCCAAGAGACCTTGACGGAAGAAGGAAAGATTATGAATACCATAGACATGCAATTTATGACAGTATTTTGACAGAGTGCAGACCAATAAATTAAAGACACTGTGTAATAAGTTAACATTAATTGCGAAAAACAATTTTATAAGTTAAATGTAGATTAAAATTGGACAGGTGAACGAACTGTGGTTCTGATTGAAAATAAAATGATATTGTGTCGTATGAAGATGACGACGTTTGTCTTTTGTTGGATGTGCGCTAAAGAGCGATCACCAACCATTCTTTCAATGAATCGATTTTGGAACTCAGGTCAGAGCAGTCGGTGATAGATATACCCGTGAAGGTTTTTTTAAAATTATTAATTCTGAAGCGTATTTTTACTTTCCCGTATACGTACGTATACACGGAGTGATGTAGTACGTAATATAGGCAAAGTTATGAAATGCTGCGCGAAAAACTGGCCAATTTTCGGCGGAAAAAAATTAATTGCCGGGCCGTGATAACGAAAAAGTGAATAAAACCAGTTGCTAAATTAAGAAAAAAAATCCCTATCACGTGCTGTAGCCAAAAACCCTGTTTTGTGGGTCATTGATACGGAAAAACCAATTGAAAGGAAAACGTCCGTCTGTACGTCCGTCCGTTCGTGTGCAAACACTGCTAGCGCCTAAACCATACGTACAATTTCTTCCAAAATGGATATTCCCCGGTCGATCTGGTTCTAGTCAAAGCTTTGAGATTTTGAAAAAGATTCTGTAAAATTTGCGGGTACTTCACATGAAGCCCCCCCGGACCTTTTTAAAAATTTTCTCAAAACGGCTCCAAATTTTGTCTTTAAAATTCTTGTAAGAATAGAGTAAAATACACTTATTAACATGGCATAGGTCCGATTTTCACGGATGACTCTGAATTTTCGAAAATTGCAAAAGTTTAAAATTTTTTCGGCATCTTTCTGGAACTACGAGTACAAAATTGAAGATAGAGATTTTTCTTTTAAATACAATTTGTTGTTCAAAGTGAGTTCTTTCATTAAGGTCATATACATCTTTTGAAAAGTTTAGTAGTTTTCGCGCAATATTGCGTACAATATGTGCAATTTTAAATAATTACAAAAACAAGATTTTTTCAAAAACGGCTCCAAATTTTTTTCTTTAAACTTTCGGTAGGTATAGTGCCTAATGTGTTTTATGAGATGACAAAAAACGCCATATTACTCTATCCTTTTATTTTTTCAAAATTGGAAATTATTGGAGTTATTTTTTTGTTTTTTCAAAAATTACATAATTGTAATTTTTTTCAAAGATCTCTCACATCTTTAATATGCACATTACTAGCAATTTGTAAAGATTATTATATTTGTGAGTGTAAATGCTTCAAATAACTTCAAATAAAGTATTTTGAAAACTCAAAAAGTTTGTGTGAAAACAAGCTTCAAATTTCGCATTTTTAGGAGCGCTAAAACGCAATTTTCTTTAAAACGGCACATAATTTTTTTTAAAAAATTGCCATTTAGGACTAAGTTTTTGTGTTCTTTAGTATTCTAAAATTAATATTTCCGTTCTACCAATAGGAAACCGAAAAATTAAGAAAATTACAAAAAAAATGTTCTTTTGGCGGTAATAGATGGCAGCTGGCAAGAAAGAGTATATGGCAATTCCAAATAGCTAGCGAAGACCCAAGGAAATAGAAAACTAATACGGGAAAGTCCGTGTCATTCTGCCAGTTCCACTAGTTTATTTTGTGAAACGTCGATAATGGTAGCAGATAAGAAAATGGTATGGTAATTGAAGGAGCGGCTAGTCTGGTGATTCTAGAGTGGCGCCTGCTCGACAGTTTTCCCAGGGAAGTAATAATGAACTTTAGTTGAATAACTACAAAAAAGTAAATATCGTAAGGCCAAGAATGTACTATAATAGAGTAATTGCAATGGCCATTTGCAGGATTTAAATGTGCAGAGTACGAATGAATTGTTTTGCTGCACGAATGTGTGATGAGAATGCCATATGATAATGTGTTGTTGTTAATAAGTAAATATTTTGTGTTTTTGGTTATTGTAATTGTTCGGATGGAGTATATATTTTGTTGGTGCAGTAGATACGCACGTCAACGGAAGGGGTATAGAACGTCAATAAATCTAGCCGACGGTGTTGGCATTAAACTTTCGAACTGGATATGACTGGATAGTAGTTCATAACATAATGTTTGTGCGACGTAAAACATTTTGGGTTTTATCGATTACTAGGTGTATTTGATGATTTGCGTTCTGCTACTGCACACCCGAGGTGTGTTTACGCACGCGCAACCAGCCTTTTTCAATATCTTTACACGATTACATGTAAAATACAATTATCACTATACTTCAAACCCGCTTTATAAGACAAAATAGTTCATCAACTGTGTAATAAAACGTAAAAATAGGATCTTATAAACAAACTCACAGAAATGTGCTCTCTATAAATATTCATTGACACACCGTTTCTAAGTTTACAAGTATTACATGATATAGCACTTATGACGTACTATCTTTCCCGAAGGGGGCTGGTCTGATAAACTATCTAGGTCTGGTAAATACTGCCGAAGGCGTGTTACATGGAACAGATAAGAATGTGTCTACTCATTTACGATACGATAAATATAAAGCCAAACTTCGGGTTCAGGAGAACAGTCTTTGGAAGTCTACTAGTGTTACTGCATTGTCTGAAAAAATGGCGCCGAAATACAAAGTCACGTACTTCAATGTGATGGCTCTTGGCGAACCTATTCGCTACATTCTTTCTCATGCAGGAAAGGAATTTGAAGATGTTCGCGTTGAGAAAGAGCAGTGGGCAACGCTTAAAAAAGGTAATGAGAGGCTCTTTGTTTATCTAACACTACCATTGATTCTGGAGTAAATTCAAATTAATAGCTTTTTTAAAATAATGCAGCAAGTAGACACTTAAACACATTGATACCAGCTATTCTTTTCGCACCTACGTTAAGAGCATCGTATCGTATTTTTAATTATTTTACACCATTTTACTCTTCAGAACTACGGTTTACATTTCGTATTTGTTTTGCAGCAACGTAGTTAACTCTGTATTTGTTGTATATACACTGTAGCGGTACGCTATTTTTAATACTTTTTAAATTTCACAAATAACTGTCGATGTGAAGCGTCCACCTCCCGCCGCCGCCAGCCGGGTCGGCGCGCCCCCTCCGCTAATGAAAGGGATGACAGCACGCGCTCCTCTAAAGTTTATGGCCATCGTCCGCGAGTCGACCCTCATCCCGTCACGCACCCGGGCGCCGAAGAAGAGATTAGAGACGTGTGCTGATCCCGCCGTTCCGGGTATCATGCGCACTAAGTACCCAGGCCGTCCTTCGCAGTTTTCTCCAGGGGTCCCAACGGACATTCCGCGTACCCTTTACTGACCTACTTCCGAAGTCAGACGGAGAGCGTTTTCCAGACAGAGATAGGGCTACGGAAAATTCCTAGAATCATCGGACCTGATTGGCCGAGGACAAAATTACGGCGTAGTAGCACTTAGCCAATCAGGGGCAAAATTCCGTGGGGTGGGAGCGATTTTGGGGCACTTTTGAATTTTCGGGGTGGCGGAACGAGGAGACCTCCACGCTAGCGGCGTAGGGGAGAAGATCACTTCTTCTTGTTCGATTGAGCTGGGGGGGGCGAGCGCCGCGGAGCGAGTAACAGCTCCGGCGCCGCGTTCGAGGGCTACGTGTACTCGACTTGTCTTGGGTGGCGAGCGCCGCGGAGTAAGCGATAGCTCCGGCGCCGCGTTCGAGGGAGAATTATTATTTTGGGACTTAGTTCGTGGACACTGAGCTCTGCCGTGGGCAGTGACCGGTGACTAGTTTTCTCCGAGATTCGTGATCGTGATAACTCCAGAGAACTTTCCGTGAGAACTGCTAATTTGTGTGAACGGAATTCGCGATCATTCACGATCCGGGCCAGCTGACCGTCGCCGCCGCCGCCGTCACCGCCGCAGCCGCTGTCGCCGCCGCCGCTCCTTTGGTAGCTACTGTGGGAGGACGTTTCTCGGCCTGGCAGGGCCATCTCAGCCGCCGACCCAGACGGAGAGAAGCCGCGACCCCCGCCGCCGACGCCGAGGGCCGCCTACACGCCGCCCCATTCAGGCATAAACTTCGGTCAACGACCGCCAAAGAACTATTGTGCATTGCTGTGCCGCGCTTAGGCACTTGTTTCCTCATTATTGTCAGCCAGAAGGCGAATGGCCTAGAGTTTGTTGGGGCCTGTAAAGGAATTTAATTGTAATTCTCGTTCTTTCTCTTTTTTTTTTAGATTTAAGTTTTATCTCATTTTTTTTTCGTTTCTAACTGAGCTCATCAGGTAGGGCCTTTCTTAACTCTTTGAATCACTGTAACTTCCCCGGCCTATTATTAGGCGGGAATAAACCTTTTTATTTGCTTTACCAACCACTGAATTGTTTCTGTAGTTAGCAAACGCCTTACGACTCCTTCCATCCGAGTTAGATTCTAAGCAGGTGACAAAGTTGGCCGACTGAGCTAGGCCCGGGCCGCCCTCGTTGACTTCGGCGCACACCCACGCCGCCGGAGCTCGACGCTGTGGTTGACAATCGACGCCACCGTGTGGCTCGATAACGAACCTTGGGTGTGACAATTGGCTTTCCCAAGTGGGGCTCGATAGTACCACAGATACCCCAGTAAAACGCCCTAGAATCAATTCATGTCTCAGTGCCATTTTGATAATAGTCGCAGAACCTAATTTTCTATTACTGTTGTTTTTTTAAATGGATGGAAGGACGCTGCTACGAAAAGAACAATTTGTGGTCTGGTAATGATATTATTTATTATTGTATTTTGTGTATAAGTGTTATTGTTTTGTGCTTTGTGTGTTGTGAATACCGTGTGCGCGTTTCACGCAAAACAGCCAAAATGCTGGACGAATCAGGCGTCGATGTGGCGGGAGAGAGCAGTTCGGGGGAACAGCCTGCGCCCGAGATCACCCTAAGTGAACTTATGCGAGTTCTCACGAAGCAAATCTCGGAGAGTAGCGAAAGACATGCGAGTCAGATTGCAGAAAGTAGTAAGAATTTAAAACTAGAATTGATGAACGAAATTTCAGAGAGTAGCGAAAGACATGCGAGTCAGATTGCAGAAAGTAGTAAGAATTTAAAACTAGAATTGATGAACCAAATTTCAGAGAGTAGCGAGAGACATGCGAGACAAATCTCAGAAAGTAATAAAAGACATGAGGAAAGATTTGACCGGCTAGACAGTTGTTTGGTTGACCAGGCCGCGAAACTAGAAAATTTGGAGGCGAAATTTGATCACAAAATAGGAACTTTGCAGAATCAGTTAGAGGGTAGATGTGGGAAAATTGAAACTAGCGTGGAGAACTTAGGCCAGGAGTTAGAAAGTTCTAGGGCCGAGGCAAGGGAAAATATTATCAAAATCGAATCAGAAATTAGTCAGAAACTTCAGGCATGTGACAGGAAAGTGGAAGCTTATTGCGAATCAATTACTGAGAATATTGCCGAGGTTAAAACAGAAATGAACGGCAAATTCACGAAAATTGAAACCAAACTCAGCACGGAAGTGAGTGAAATCCATGGCAAATTCGAGAAATTAGGAGTTATTGAAGGGGAGAATATCAGGGACAGGGAAGAAAAGTTAAAGAAAGAAATAGACAAGAACTTAATAAAATTAGTAAGGGAGGAAATCGAGAAAGAGAAAGAGAACGGTCCTATTGCGAATTCATCGGGAGGATCAGGGCTTAGATTCTCGTGGGCCCCTCCACAAAATTTATGTTTTTGGGGAAAAGCAGATGAAAATCCAAAGGTTTTTCTCGACCGTGCCGAGAATTACATGGATTTGACGAAGGCAGTACCGTCCAAATTAAAACCTAAATTCATGCAGGAACTTCTACGCGGAAATGCTGCCCATTGGCTCACTGCGCTTGCACCATTCCCACAAACGTACGAAGAGTTTCGTACCAAGTTCCTTGCGCGTTACTGGAACGAACAAACGCGTTACGAATTCGAGAGAAAGATTCTAGAGAACAGGTGGGACAAAAGACGCGACCAATCTTACCTTGACTACGCCATGGAGAAAATCTCCGCTATTAAATTGTGTGACCCCATGATAGAGGATAAAAAGGTCATTTGGCTTTTGACCGCGCATTACCCTACCTATGTGCAAAATTTAATTAATAGTGTAGGATGTGAGGACCTCGATCGATTCCAGGAGCTGCTCGCTCAATTTGATAGGACTCGGGTAATTTCTTATGAGGATAATTGGGAGCGAAACCAAGGGAACGGCCAGAACCGACCGTCATGGCGTCGCGATGACCGGAATCGGGGGAACGCTGCAAATGAGCGACGCCCACCACCGGATTCTAATGAGAATCGAGGCGGGAACGCTGGGGACAGAAACGGTCAGCATGATTCCACTAGACAGAGCCCGTTAAATTAGAACCGTTCGAGCCAGTAAGGTACCGGGGTCCCGAACGAGTTGTGTCAGAGGTACCAATTTCCAAGGTAGTGTCAGTGAACTACGCATTTCATGACTTAAATGACGATGCGAATGAACATGTGAAGGAACTCGCACGGAAGTGCCCAGTAATCGAGTTTCTCACAGGAAATTTTAATGTACGCGCTCTAGTAGATACCGGCAGTGAGGTTAGCGCAATTTCAAAGAAATTTTACTCGCAACTAATAAGTGAACGCATTCCAGTGCCAACTTTGCCTACGGGTAAATGCTTCGTTGTAGGAATCGGGAAGAAGAAAAGTAAGCCGATTTTCATGCAGGCCTTAATCTCACTAAATTTTCGGGAAGTTTCATTCGACGTGCCATGTTTAGTCATAGAAGACTTGAATTATGATGTTATTCTAGGGGTAGATTTCTTGCGGGAAAATAACGGGATAGTGGATTTTTCCAGGAATATTGTGAGTTTCGGTGAGGGTAGGGAAATTGAGATACAAGATGACGAGGACAGACCGGACATTAGCATTTCATGTGGGTTTGGGGATTCGGGGGATGACGTGAGTGGAGTCATTAACAAGTGCTTGCTAGGAAATGATTCACTAAATGACCACGAGCGCCATCAGCTGCAGCAATTGCTCTGCAAATACGGCAACGTTTTCGATCGTCCCGTGCATCCAATAAAAGACTTTTGCTTTCGGATCCAGGTCACCGATGACTCACCCTTTAAAGTGAAAAATTACCCTATTCCGCAGTCCATTAGGGGGGAAGTCGATGAAACGATCAAAAACATGATTAGTGAAGGCATTATTGAGAGGTCAGTCACGGCCTACTTAAACCCGATTGTTGTTGTCAAGAAGAAAGACGGGAAAGTTAGAATTTGTTTAGATGCACGACGAATCAACGAAGTTACAGTCCCAGAAAACGAGGCACCTCAAAACATAGACGAAATTCTTTGGAAATTCAACAAAACTAAAAATTTTTCGGCCTTAGATTTTTCGAGTTCTTATTGGCAGATTTCCATCCACCCCGACGATAGGAAGTTCACGGGATTCTTATACAACGGCTTAACCTACGTCTGGAAACGTATGCCTCCTGCGGGACGAAAACGGCCTTCCAGCCGGAAAATTCAATTTTTTCAACCTCCGTCCGTTTAAAGAGTAGAAGTCACTGACAACCTCTGCACACGATTCGGAGTACCTTGGGCTCGCGGTACAGTTCATGTTCTTCTTTGTTAAATTTTGTAGGGTTAATTAGAATTAAGATCTAGTAGTAGTTGCAATTTTCTTTGTTACTGTAGAATGATTTTAATGTTAGGCATCGCCATGTTATTTTTTTGAAATTTCATCACGACGAGAAAAAAAATTCTCATTTCCAAATCTCAATTTTTCAAAGCCCCAATTTTTTTTCTCTATTCGGAGGGGAGGGCCAATGTAGCGGTACGCTATTTTTAATACTTTTTAAATTTCACAAATAACTGTCGATGTGAAGCGTCCACCTCCCGCCGCCGCCAGCCGGGTCGGCGCGCCCCCTCCGCTAATGAAAGGGATGACAGCACGCGCTCCTCTAAAGTTTATGGCCATCGTCCGCGAGTCGACCCTCATCCCGTCACGCACCCGGGCGCCGAAGAAGAGATTAGAGACGTGTGCTGATCCCGCCGTTCCGGGTATCATGCGCACTAAGTACCCAGGCCGTCCTTCGCAGTTTTCTCCAGGGGTCCCAACGGACATTCCGCGTACCCTTTACTGACCTACTTCCGAAGTCAGACGGAGAGCGTTTTCCAGACAGAGATAGGGCTACGGAAAATTCCTAGAATCATCGGACCTGATTGGCCGAGGACAAAATTACGGCGTAGTAGCACTTAGCCAATCAGGGGCAAAATTCCGTGGGGTGGGAGCGATTTTGGGGCACTTTTGAATTTTCGGGGTGGCGGAACGAGGAGACCTCCACGCTAGCGGCGTAGGGGAGAAGATCACTTCTTCTTGTTCGATTGAGCTGGGGGGGGCGAGCGCCGCGGAGCGAGTAACAGCTCCGGCGCCGCGTTCGAGGGCTACGTGTACTCGACTTGTCTTGGGTGGCGAGCGCCGCGGAGTAAGCGATAGCTCCGGCGCCGCGTTCGAGGGAGAATTATTATTTTGGGACTTAGTTCGTGGACACTGAGCTCTGCCGTGGGCAGTGACCGGTGACTAGTTTTCTCCGAGATTCGTGATCGTGATAACTCCAGAGAACTTTCCGTGAGAACTGCTAATTTGTGTGAACGGAATTCGCGATCATTCACGATCCGGGCCAGCTGACCGTCGCCGCCGCCGCCGTCACCGCCGCAGCCGCTGTCGCCGCCGCCGCTCCTTTGGTAGCTACTGTGGGAGGACGTTTCTCGGCCTGGCAGGGCCATCTCAGCCGCCGACCCAGACGGAGAGAAGCCGCGACCCCCGCCGCCGACGCCGAGGGCCGCCTACACGCCGCCCCATTCAGGCATAAACTTCGGTCAACGACCGCCAAAGAACTATTGTGCATTGCTGTGCCGCGCTTAGGCACTTGTTTCCTCATTATTGTCAGCCAGAAGGCGAATGGCCTAGAGTTTGTTGGGGCCTGTAAAGGAATTTAATTGTAATTCTCGTTCTTTCTCTTTTTTTTTTAGATTTAAGTTTTATCTCATTTTTTTTTCGTTTCTAACTGAGCTCATCAGGTAGGGCCTTTCTTAACTCTTTGAATCACTGTAACTTCCCCGGCCTATTATTAGGCGGGAATAAACCTTTTTATTTGCTTTACCAACCACTGAATTGTTTCTGTAGTTAGCAAACGCCTTACGACTCCTTCCATCCGAGTTAGATTCTAAGCAGGTGACAAAGTTGGCCGACTGAGCTAGGCCCGGGCCGCCCTCGTTGACTTCGGCGCACACCCACGCCGCCGGAGCTCGACGCTTGTGGTTGACAATCGACGCCACCGTGTGGCTCGATAACGAACCTTGGGTGTGACAACACATTGCAATTTTTGACAGTTTTCACAAGATGTGATATCGAAAGTCAAAATACATTAATTTGTTCTCATTCGTAAATAATGTATTTTCAGAAAAAATGTGTATCTGCTCAACGTATGAATGAATACATATCTGAAATAATGACAGTTAAAATGTTAAACAACAAACCATATGAACATTTCTTCATTGAATATGAATCTGGTAACATTATTTTTGCTTTCATTAGGATTATACTACATGATTGGTAAAGATATCTAGTTCTAACATGAGATTACTTGATAAAAACTATTAAAAAAACACTAATAATTTCACTTTCCTATCATGAAAACACCATTATATTTGTTACTTTACATAATCTACATTACCTAAGTTAGATGTAACCGACCTGATTTGTATTTTCATGGGCAACTTATTATTATTAATCACTCTTAATTTATTTCCTTTATTTTCTAAACAAACTCGAGAATTAAAATAAAGCTTAAATTTATTTTGTTATAAGAGAAGAACTATGTATTATTCTGTAAATTCTAAGTGTTTTTGGATTAGTGTCACCTTCTTTTGACGGAGCAAATAGCACATCCTCCTGATATTCTCTTCAATGATTAAACTCATTCAGTTATTCCCTGTTCATCCACCAAACACAAAAAATGTTTTCTAAACGTAATCGCACAGCGTACTATTTCTGATCTCAATTCTACGTACCCGACATAATGCAACAGATAGTAAATGACTTCGTTTATTACGGTGTATCCTTTAATCGAACGCTTCTTTTACAGACGCGCCCTTTGGAAAGATTCCCACTTTAGAAGTTGATGGTAAAACGGCTCATCAGTCTATATCCATATGCCGTTTCCTTGGAAGGGAGTTCGGATTAGCAGGAGATAATAACTGGGAAAGTCTCCAAATTGACGGCGTCGTTGATACGATTGTCGACTTGCGTATTGGTAAGTGATGACATGATATACTTTTAGAATTAAAGTTTTTATTTCCCTGAAGAAAGTGACAATAAAAATCATCAATATTCTTACAGCTATTGCAGACACTATGCACGCTGACGAAGCAACAAAAGCACAGAAGAAGGAAAAACTTATAAATGAAACTCTGCCATTTTACCTCTCACGACTCGACGAGCAAGTAAAAATAAATGGAGGATATTTTGTGAATAATAAGGTATGCTTACTGCTAATGCTAAAATTATTAAAACAGATTTTTTGTAGAGAAGAATTTTTGTGAGAAAATTATCTACAAATAAAATTGAAAGATTTGTGATTTCAAAATACCTGACTTTTTGAATTCTCGTACGCTTATCAAGATGTAAAAAAATACTTCAATGATTATAACAAACCAAAAATATCGTAAAAAGAATTGAATTAGTTTGTAAATCATGTAAATGCAGCTACTTTGAAATCAGAGGCATTTTATTTACATACATCATAAAAAGCTATAATCACTGTTTCTTCTATTTGTTTCAGCTATCTTGGGCAGACCTTCATTTTGCAGCAACAGCCGAACTATTTAAGGGTGGCTTGGAGGTTGATTACGTAGCGCAGTATCCTAATTTGAAAGCACTGGCGGAAAAAGTTTGGAATTTACCTAACATTAAAGCCTGGCGAGAAAAACGCCCGAAAACACAATTTTAAATGTATATTTACTAATAAAAATCAATAAATACATTAATTATGCTGTTTTATATAGAAACATACTTTTTAAGTATATTATTCCTCAGGGTGTTATTGGGAACATGTCAATTTGAGAAATGTTTCTCTTATTCACCGCCAATGTCACGAAATAATTCCCTTGGACAATTCCTACTTCCAAATATGACCTTTTTATTCGCCCTTCAATCTCCCAAATGGTATTTTACTTGGCATGAGGTTATATTAAGGAAGTAGTAGTAACAAATGGTAATGTCTAGAACAGTACAAATTTGTTACTGAAGACTAATTACATCAAAAACATGTGTACTTGTATATGAAAGGTGCAGAACGAAAGTGTTCAAGTTCCATAACTATGAACTATGAAAATGAAATGACTACCTCGCTATGTAACTACCTCGCTATGAAAACGAGGTAGAAAAACTGCGAGTTAAATGCAACGTGCTTTACAAGTTTCTTATACTAAATTTATACATCATCATCCTCATTTTCCTCCATCCCAACAATGATGTCTATTTCTGGCTTTGCCCTGATCTAGTATTTACATTAGACAAAATAAAAAAGCATGTCCAATTCAAATAAATTGTAATACGCTTCTGATCTTTATCTGAACCGATACTACCTTTCCTATGGGAATATAGTTTATATTGTTTAATAGCTTAAAGAAAACTTTATAGACGTCGTCGTTAGATTTTAAATTTATCGAGTATATTTTAATGTCAGAATTATGATTTTTAAATTGCAATCACATAATTTTCAGCTAATTAACCCTTTTTTACATTTCTCGTTTTCTCACACACTTTTCGATAGCCTCAATCGACACTAAATCTTTGAATTCCGTCACAGATACTTGGAATTGCTAGCGTTATAACCAGCTTCTCCCTGTGTACCCAATCATTAATCGGAGACACTTCACATTGAGGGATTGCTTTCCTTTCCATTATACAATCATCAAGGTCACTTAGAAGGCATGAATACCCTTACGATAACTTTGGTATTAATCACTTATATTTTGCCCTGTGAAACTTTCACCTATCCCAATAGACTTAGAGCCATTTTAAGGTTTCTGTTTTCTACCTTACTGCGATTAGAACACAACATTATTCTTTAATAGTCCTTTGCATGTGTTTCACAATGCGTCACTGAGATTGTTTTGGAATTTGGGAATATATGTCAGGTGAGTTTCCTATGTATTTATCTTTTCTCAATCAATAAAAAAATATCCCAATGCAATATACTTGTTACTAATTTAGATTGTAATTTGAACGAAAGTAAATATATATATTATACCTATATAATTATTATAATATAAATCTTTCGAAATTTGTGTAATACACGAGAAAATCACATTGAAGAAAATAAATATGATTATCAGTCATGATATCCTTCACAAAATAAGCAATTCGCGATTTTCAAATAAATAAAAACTGGCCTTAACTGCATTACTCTGAAACGGATATAATATTGTTACATAGAAACACAAAATATCGAAGGCAAACGGTATGTAAGAACAGTGGAAAAACTAGTGGTGCTATAGAATGGCACAGACTTTCCCGTATTAGTTTTGTGTTTCGTTTGGTCTCGGCTACCTATTTGGACTTACCACCTTACTTACTTGACAGCTGTCATCTATCGCCGCCCAAACTACATTTGTTTTCACATTTGATTAATTTTTCGGTTTCTTAATAGTAGAATAAAATATTATCTTAATATTATTAAAAAAAACAATTAAACCTTGTCTTCAATGGCAATCTTTGTTGAAAAATTTGGAGCCGTTTTCAAGAAAATGGCGTTTAAGCGCAACTGTAAATGCGAAATTTGAAGCTCTTTTTCACAGAAAATTTTTGAGTTTTCGAAAACTTTCATTTAAAGTCATTTAAAGCACTTACACTCACAAATTCAATAGTGTTTACGAATTGCTGGAAATGTGCATTTTAACGGTATGAGAAATCTTTCAAAAAAGTTACATTTGTGTAATTTTTGAAAAAACAAAAATTCACCCAAAATGAACTTCACGCCATATTAAAGAGCGCAATTAGCACTATCCATTTGAAAAGTTTGAACAAAACATTTGAAGCCATTTTTGAGAAAATGGCGTTTGAGCGTTTCTGAAAATACAGAATTTTGAGCTAGTTTTCACCGAAAACTATTCAATTTTCGAGAAACATTATTTAAGGCATATGTACTCATTAATATAATAATGTCAACAAATCGCCACTAATGTAAATATTAACGAAGTGAGAGACCAGTCAAAACCATTTCATTTTTGTAATTTTTGAAAAAACAAAAAAATAGAGCAATATGCCATATCATAGAGTACATTAGGCACTATACCTACCAAAAGTTTAAAGAAAAAATTTGGAGCGGTTTTTGAGAAAATCTGTTTTTTGTAACTTTTTAAAATTTCAAATATTGTGCAAAATGTACCAAAATTTTCAAAAAAAAATGTTCATGACCTTAATGAAAGAACGCACTTTTTACAACCAATTTTATGTGAAGGAAAAGTCTCTAATCTTCAATTTGATGGTTCTAGGAAGACGCCGAAAAATTTTCAAACTTTTGCAATTTTCGAAAATTCAGGGTTAACTGTGAAAATCGGATCTATGTTACCTTAGTAAGTGTAGCTTACTCTGTCCTTACAGGAAATTTGAAGAAAAAAATTGGAGCCGTGTTTGAGAAAATTTTGAAAATGTCCAGGGGGTTTTATGTAAAGTACCCCCAACATTTTACAGAATCTTAAACCTTTGACTCCATCAAGATCGTCAGGGGTTTCTTCAACTTGAAAAAAAAATCGTCTCAATGGTTTAGGCGCTAGTAGTGTTCACAGACGGACGGACAGACGGACGTTTTGCTTTTAATAGGTTTTTAGCTATGAAGACTTACAAAACAAGGATTCAGGCTACACCACGTGTTAGAGGATTTTTTTTCTTAATTTAGCAACTGGATTTATCCACTTTTTCGTTATCAGGAATCTGCAACGAATTTTTTCTGGCAAAAATTCGCCATTTTTTTCGCGCAGCATTACATAACTTTCCCTGAATTACGTATATTACTCCGTATATACGTACGTATACGGGAAAGTAAATAGTAATGGTCTAGTTCAGTAATCGTCAGTGTTATTTTTATGTCTGTATGAACAACTGAAGAAATATATTTCAATTGTTTCTATCAAAATCTTAAATACAAACTTCTTTTCTTAAATTAGAAGACCTAAATATTATTTTCTTGTGAATTCACTACAGTCAGTAATAAGAAAATGATACATCAACGGTTGACACATTGTCGTACTTGATTGAAGTGCCTATTCACGATGACCTTGCACATACTTATCATTGCACAACGATTTTACCGAAGAGCACTGTCTACAGTGAAGTCATTCCGGAAAAGTGGATCTGTCTGATAAACGTTCTAGGACATGTAATGCCAGCCGGTGCGTTGACGTGAGTGTAGATAAAAATGTGTTGGATCACTCACGTTACAATATAAAACCGAGAATCTTTTGCAGGACATTAGTCGTACAATTGACACAAACCAATTTCATTTCGCTTGCAAGGATGGCTCCGAAATATAAAGTCACTTACTTCAATTTGATGGCTCTTGGGGAACCCATTCGCTACATACTTTCTCAAGGAGGGGTGGAATTTGAAGACAATCGCATTGAGAAAGAGGAATGGCCAACGCACAAGAAAGGTGAGTGCAACGGAAGCAGCATTCATAATCAGACTTTTTTATTGTGGGAGATAGCTCAATCTTGACCAAAATGTGAAGAATACATTTTCTAATTATTCGCTGAATAAAAAGTTACGATTTTAGAGATTGATATTATTACTATTAATTAGTTAAATCGTTTCCAAAAGACGTAGTATATTATTTAGCAAGTATTTTATAACTTTCTTGTTTTGTTTTCGTTTTTAGACCCTTCGAGGGCAAAGCGCTAGGTTTTAATATCAAATTAAATAAAACTCCTGCAATATAAAAGGTCTTTCAAGAAGTTATGAATTTAAAAACTTACTTTTTGATTACTAACAAACAACATGAAGAGCCATCTTTGACAATAGTCTAATATGTCATTTGCTCATAAACAAAATTCATAAAAAACTTCAGGCTTGTAAATATTGTAATAATTACCGATCTTGACTAATTTTACACCAAAAGTTACTTCTCCGTGTTAATAAACATAAGCACTAAAACAATTAAGACTGAATTGTACACTATCTCAGCGATTAAATGTTACACAGCGTGATTGAAACGTTATTTCCAATTGCCACAAATTTCGTAAAATAAAATGTGTTTGCCATTACGGTTAGTCATATACATTTGCCTTCATATCTTCAGAAGTGTATGATAATTTCTTCAATATCGTTCAATTAAAATGCAATTATGTTAATTCTTAAGCTTTCGGAATAACTTCATTATTTCTTTGAAAGGGATTTGATGTGTAATAGCGTTTTACAATCGCCGCACTGGTGCGCACTCAGTGCACACTCAGGGCAGCTTTCGTGTTCCAGTCGGCCGCTAGGGCGCACCAGTGCAGAGAAGCCCATGTTCCATTCGCACAATGACACGGAACCAGGGTGCACTCGGGGCGCCCTAACCTGCACTGACGAGCTCGACGGTGCAGTCCATTGCACCGGGTCATTTTGAGGTTAGGTACGGAAGTTATGAATGTTGATTTGGATTCGTGGTGAAATTGTAAAGGCAATTGAAGATCTCCTGTCACACAGGGACACTTTAAATAATGGAGTATACCATGTTTTACAAGAAATGCTTTAAAATAACTTTGTGACTTCCTCGAAGTTCGGAAAATCAGTTTGTGTTTTCGTAAAATTCAACCGTGAATTACTGCATGTTAACAAATTCAGTGCTACTTAGTAATCAAACCTATCCCCTTACAAAATCATTCAAATATACAATGTGCTAAGAACAGTTTCTTGCATGCGCAAGCGGAAATGCTTATATTAATATTTTTATAGTTTTCAATAACCAAATAATTCTGCAGAAGCCTTTCGGTTCGAAATGTAGTGTACTATGTTCGAAATCAATCACTGGCAAATCTCGAGAAATGAACTTTCGACAGATTCGCTTTTGAAGTTTTCGGTAGTTTTTAAATAATCACACGTTAATACTTTATGAATTAAGGAGTAAACAATTACCAAAGACTTCGTACAAGATGTGTTAAAATAATAATAATTATCATAAAAATTATAACAATGATCACAAATCCAAAATTCTTATTTTTCGAGTTCTGTCAATGTGGCAGACGAAGAACAGCTGTCTATAATCTCATTGCGTAGCGTACACGCACCGACTCAGTTCCAAAATACGATTCATTTGTGGCTGCCCCACGACTGCCCTTCACGCGTGTGGGGCAGCACTGTTGCGGAGCGATGACGTATTTGCCCTGCACTAGGGTGGGTTTCAGTGCAACGAATGGAAAACGCTATAAGTGTAGTATTATTATTGAAACATGGGTAACTTTCCCTTTGCATGATTCGTGTCAATAACGTTTCCACATTGAATTATGCTCTATGGCTTCTTATCTTTCTGTTTTAATTTATGATCGTAATTACTTCCAAATGAATGATTATTTAATATGAGTTGGGCACCAGGAAATAATTACGTCAGCTTTTATTGATTCTCGTAAGCAAATTGATTTTCAACATAAGACAATGACGCGCTCACTCAGTCTATTGGGTTTGGGTTCGTAATTGGTACCTAGTTAATCTGCAATCAATGACACGATCTGCCCTTCATACGAAGTAACGAGGAATCTGAGAATCCTGCTTTAAAAAAATCTGGATTGCACTTATTTAAATTGAGTTCTTTTTCAAATAAACAAATTAGTTTATTATAATCATTAATAATTCTAAACGAATGTGAATTATTACAAATACCACAATGCACCTTTGAAGCTTTGGAAACTTTTGGTCATGACAGGTTCTTTTATTGGAATGACAGTTCATAATTTTCTCACATACAATTCCTTCTCACGCTTTCTTCCTCTCCAAATACGACGGCACCACGAAGAATCTTCTCGGATGTCCCACGATATCTTCTCCCTTCTAATACCTTTATAGGCGCCAGATTTAACCCCTATCGTCTACTGAGTTATATTACTACTAGTTTACTGACTACCCTGTCACTCGCGTCACGGATTGACACCTACACCTGTAACTGTACTTACTACCACAAACAAAATTCCCTTATCTCTCCCTAATACTGCGTTTTCTTCTATCTCCTATCACGAGCAAATTTTGTATGTCTTTAAACATCACGCAACAGAATCCATGTTCTATTTCAATGTCTTCTTAATCCCAATCTGTTAATGTCATTTAACGAAAACTGATTTTCTTCCTGACCACAGCTAAATATTCGATCTGATCGCTACCACGTCTAAAGAGAGAATGAATCCGCCGATCTTTTTTAAAAACCTACTATTCTTTTCACTTATGAAATATTTTCCGTATCAACTGATCACTCGCTTATATATCTTATCTCCAAAAATGAGCTCTAACGTCCGGTTATTTATTTTCTACGCCCCCGCTTCCATGGCAACTCCCATTGTTCGCTCACCTTAATATCCCCGGCTCCTGAAGAAATGATATTCCCTTTGCATTATACACATTTCTATTGCTTTTATCGATTATAATTTTGGTATATCACGTTATCAAAGAATTTAAACGTGTCCTGGAACACATTCGATTACAATAACGAACTAGCTGTTCTTAAAATGCCTATAGTTTCTCGTTTTATTTGTAACGAGTGCAAAATACAATTCTAGTTGAACTCATAAAAATGCCAATTTCGCAGATTATCTCGATTGCATACCTATTTACGACTAGAGACGTGCTATTTGCCTGCATATCGCCTCATGCCTCTGTGATTGTTCCCAACATCTAAAAATGTCTTCGCGGCTGGAATTTGAATTTCACGTGCTTGACTGATTACGAAACCAACATGGTAACTGATTCAGAATTTCGTTATCTTCATTAGATTACCTTCGAAGACAAAGATACACAAGGACGAAGCCATAAAGACTCTTAGACAGCTGAGTTCCAGATGCGCCTCACACTAACCTGCACTACACGACCACACGTGCCGGGAATCCGGTCGGGAACTTGCAGGCCGACCTGAGTATCTATATTTCTTGGCTGTTCCGGAGACGCCGCGTCCAAAGCTCAGGGATCAATGTTTCGGCCGCCATGCTGTGACCATCCTCGCCCTGAGGAAGCATCTAGCATTTTACCCTGAGGAAAGCCGCATCATGACGCCGAAACGTTGGCACATGTCTTGGACGCGGCGTTTCCCGGACAGCCAAGTAGATAGGCTTTCAATACCAAACGAAAGCTTGTTTTGCTTGCCAATATTATCATTAAATACATTAAGGAAAAAATTAAAAATGACCAAACATGAGTTAGCTTTTTGTGACCAAGCACCAAACATTTATCCATTATTTTAGGCGTTCCCACCGAAGCAAATATACCAGAGATCTGTTTAGGATGGGAATTATGGGATGGGAAATATTAATTTTATTTAGCAAGTAGTCCGTGTTCTTAATGGAGTAAGCAAGACATGGCCATACACAACTTCCCGTCCTTTGAAAATCCACATACCTCTGCCGAGACTAAGCCTGCGTTCTGGAGTTGAGAGGTCAATAAGCTATCACTCACCAACAGGTGGATCAGTGCATCGACTGACGTCACTGCAGTGCCTTTGAAAGGAAGGTCATAGGTTCGAGTCCCGACGCCAGTAGGATTTTTGTCAGCTACGTCGAATTGAGTCGACTGGAGGAGAATTCTAGCGGCCGGCTGCTGTCATCGGTAGTTTTCCCATGGTTTCTCCGATGAACACCAGGCGAATGCAGGAGCAGTACCCTAACAAACGGGCTAGTCTGGCATTTATAAGTTAAAGTGCTTTAAATGACTTCTGAATTTTTTCGAGAACAAAAAAATTATGTGGATACGAGCCTCAAATTTCACAATTGCAGCAACACTTAAACGCCATTTTCTTAAAAACTGCTCCAAATTTTTCAATGAAAATTGCCAATTAGGACAAGGTTTTATTCTTCTTTAATATTCTTAAAGAAATATTTCGGTTCTACAATCAGGAAATCGAAAATTGAGAAAACGTTAAAAAATGTAGTTTGGGCGGCGATAGATGGCAGATGGCAAGAGAATGTAGCAAGTCCGAATAGCTAGCCCAGACCAAAGAAAATAGAAATGTAATACGAGAAAGTCTGTACCATTCTGTAGCACCACTAGTTCAATCATGCAGATATATGGAAGGTTGGAAGTTGAATTTCAGCAATTTTCCACAATTCAGAAAAATAAAAACGAATTTTATTTAGAAGTTACCTATTTAAAGAAAATAACGAAAGAAATTTTTTGTAAACGCCCTTAAACCTTCACTTCAAGTACTCCCAAAAATAAAAATAAAAAACGACCATAAATAAATAAAAATACAAAAGAAACATTATTCGAGTTCGACCCGATCGAGCGAAAAATATCTGTTTTGGAGAAAATATTCTGTCTACAGGGTTTAAATGCTCGTCTTGTTCATAGAGACAAAGGAACGCTCAGACGTTTTTGCAAAATATTTAATTTCCTATAATTATGGATATGTATCACTAATCTACATAACATCATTTGTAGATACACCTTATGGACAAATGCCCATTTTAGAAGTCGAAGGCAAGAAAGCGCACCAATCCACATCCATTTGCCGTTATCTTGGAAAGGAGTTTGGATTGGCAGGAGAAAATAACTGGGAAAGCCTACAAATAGATGCCACCGCAGACACACTAGTCGACTTGCGTTTAGGTATGAACAAATTTTAAAAAGTTTTCGATTTAAGACTAATAGACTCCATTAATTATCACTTTATTTTTGCAGCTATTAAAGATGCTCTACGAATCGACGAAGTAACTAAAGTACAGAAGAAAGAAAAGCTCATGAAAGAAACTATACCATTTTATCTAGCACGACTAGATAAGCAAGTTGAGGAGAATGGAGGATATTTCGTCAACAAAAAGGTATGGTTCAGAGAAATATTAATATTGTAATAAAACGGTTAGTGTGATCATAACAACAGCAATTTTGAGGATTTTGTAAAATCTTGTTTAAGTATTTTAGGAAAATTGTCACGAAATTATTCCAAATTACGGGTAAATGTATAATATTGAGGAAAAATGTATATAAAATTATTTTAAAGTACTATATTATATAATATATTGTATTAATAAAAGTGTCTACAGCTTCGTTAATAAAGATTTAGGAGAAGTATGAAAAAATGAACTTTAACTTTTCAGAAATTTTATTGAAAACTGGAATTTGTCAAACAAAAATTCTTCAATATTTATTACTAAATCATCTAGTAGAGTGGTTTTGTTTTCACGTAAGGTTGAAATTCTAACGAGAATGATGACTTTCTGATAATTTTCAGCTTTCTTGGGCAGATCTATATTTTGCAGCATTTGCTGAAGTTTGTATTGGTGTACTGGAAACAGATTTCGTCTCTGAGTATCCCAATCTGAAATCTCTGGTGGATAAAGTATGGAATCTACCTAATATCAAAGCATGGAGAGCTAAACGACCAAAGACGTCCAGATAAATGTATTTTTTAACGAATAAATATCACTATTTTTTATTAAAATGTCTTTATCGATTTTCCCTTTATGTCTTTAAGAGAAAATATCGAACCATAATGAAAACAACAACGCTCACCTGTTAATGTTTGAAATATTACAACACTTTTGTAAGTAGTCTAATCTTAAAGCAACGTAGAGATATGAAGCTGCAGCTTCTCTGAGCTTCCAGGGTTCAAAAACCGACGTTAGCGAGTTTTCGGCACTAGCTTCATAACTAGATCTAATTAAGTCATTGTGTGAAGGAGAATTGTTATCATCTAACTGGTCTGATCGATAGTTTCTCGTATCTACACCAAGCAAATGATAGAACAATTGCAATACCAACACAAACAGGCCTCACGGACCGCACTCGATCTTCCTTTCCTCCATCCTGGTCACACCATCTTCCTTTTTACTTACACGTACTTTTCTAGCGTACTTGTCGGACACCAGAAGGAAATTTAGATCTTGTGCTCGTGGGGGGACGCCCAGCCCGTGGGAGGACAAAAAAATAAAAAAAATTAAAAAAAACAAAAAATAATAAAAAATAATAATAAAAAAATTTTAAAAAATTTAAAAAATCTATTATATTTTTCCCACATCTTCCCCAACCCCTCCCTTCCCATCCTTTTCCCAACCTTTCCCTCCACCGTCCAAAACACCCTAAATAAAATAACCCATCACACCCTAGACTAATAACCTATCTATTTGCACATCTCCTCAATCCTCGCCCTTGTGCGAGGGAGTGGGGGCTACAGTACGCAGAATGAAGATCCTCGTTACCAACGCAGGCTGAAGAGCCCCTTTGGGGGCAGGCAGCCTCCAGCAAACGTCCCGGAAGCGAGCTGTTGGGAGGTAACGGAAGGGGGAAACTTTAGAAAAGAGTTCAAACAGATATCGAACAGAAAAACGCTTCATTGACATTCTACGACGCGAAAATGCCCTCCATTTGCCGCCATTACCCTCCGTTCTTATATCCACTAATGAATAGTCACAGTCATAATTTAGAGAAACCAGTGCGAAATATAAACTTAACAATATTTAAACTTTGAAAAGAACACCTAAGGAAGTTACTTACTCCACGTGAATGCTACGTGGAAAGTACTCACTACAAAATTTTACTCAGTAAGTTGCACATCGAAAGGGTATTCACATATTTCCAAATATGTCGCAAATGTTTTATCACGAAGGAATATGATGTATTACATTCAAAAGCATCGGAAACGCGAACGGAAATGTATGAGCAGAAGTGAAATTCCTGTGCCCATCTTGCTTTTAACACAGTCTTAAATCCTCAATGTCTCGAAAGTTGCACCTACGCAACGATTTGCTTGTCACCGAGCGTGACGTTGTGGATGGTACAGTGAAGAGGCGGGTTAGATTAGAGTCGGTGAAGTCGTGGTTTGCGAGTGGCGGGGAGTGTGAATGGCGAGGAAGGTGAATAGCGGGGAGTGCACGTGGCAGGGTGTGCGGGTAGCGGGAAGTGCGGGTGGCGGGGAGTGCGGGTGGCGGGGAGTGCGGGTGGCGGGGAGTGCGAATAGCAAAAAACACGACTAGCGGGGAATGCGAGAAGCGGGGAGAAATGGGGAAATGACGGCGAGTGGGCGATGAGAGCGAGTGATGGGACTGTGGGTGGCACAAAGTGCGAATGGTGGGGACTGTAGAGAAGCGGGAAGAAGTGGAATGAAGGAGTGGATGCGGTACTGGGAGTGGCTAGGAGCGCCGAGGAGAGATGAGGAGTGTAGGGGATGCAAGGAGTGGAGGGGAGTGCAAGGTTCGACAGCCAGTGGCAAAAGTGGCCGACGGCACGTAGCGCTGCAAGGCCCGCTTTAAGATGCGATCAACGCCAGTCAGCCAGCTGACGGCGGCGCATCCGCGCCCGGCCGCCATCGTCGCTCTCCGCAAGCGCCGCGGCGCCCCTAGGAGGGGCGAGGGGGCGGCGCGCCGGCTGCTGATATCACGGAGCGGTTCTGACGGGAATTCAATATCAGTTACAAAAGAGCTGAATTCCCTGCGGATTTTTACATTTTTCCAATAATACGTGCTAGCATACCTTTTTCTTCTTTCCATACCCGTTGCGTAAGTTAGTAATATGGATTTCTTTGACTATAAATGAACTGCAACTTTTACGATTGCGTAACTGCCTTTGCGTTCTTTGGTGATTCTGTTCATTGGGTGAAAGAAATGTTAAAGAAGCCATTTTAATCGAAGTAAAAACATAAATCAAAATCAAGACATTTTGCAAAAGAAATATTTACAATATCATGCGAATAACTTCTACATGTTGGAATACAAACAACAAATCCTCCTGAAATTAGATTATCTTAAACTTTACATACATAAAATATGTTGCATTACTGTTCTCAGAATACATACATGAGAATACATACGTGTCTTTGAGTGTCTCATACGCACTTTGAGACTAACTATTTATTAAAGGAAATCTTGAATCTTTAAGTACACTACTGTGGTACTACATAACATACAGTCGTGCTATTTTACAATAATTATTTTGCCCACTTATATTGTTGGCGTAGTATACCATAAATTCCGTAGTTAAATAAAACCTAAAACATGTATAAATTATTTAATTTCAAAGACCTCTAATAAAAAAAAGAAAACCTAAACGACCTGCACTTCATCTAGTTTGTTTCATCTTATTTTTTTATTCACCATATTCACTTTTCAAAAGATTCACCAAAAAAATTTAAAAAATTTATCTTTTGTCAATTTACAAAATTTAAGAGCTGCTTTTCTTCGAAAATATGAAGCGTTTTTAGACTCTCAACTTGGATTTAGAAATAAGGCGAGAAAGTAAAAACAAAGTCTACGGTAACAGCCACACTTTAATTTCTTACACATTTTGCTTTACCAGTGAATCAAAATAAAGTACCTATTGGAAAATTTTTAAATCTTTTGAAAGCATTTGTCGTCGTTGACTTTGGCTTTCAAAATTACCTTCTTGCTTCTTTAGCACATAGATTGGAAATCTTCCCACCGTAAACGTCGATCTGAAAGTAGAAATACTAACTGGAAAGAAAGAGCATCGTTTGCTCGTTTTTTCGATGCATTGCCAATTGAGCGAGGGGTCCCACAGATCTCGATCTCTCTTCCAGTAAACATTAGATCTTCATCCATTACAAACGGAAAAACAGTCCTTTTTGGTGATAATACGAATATTCTTGGTAAAAATATAGTAACACAAATTCAGACGTTTCAAAAGGGTTTTGCGATGACCAAATTAATAGTAAAAGAAGATTTCAAGAATTTTGAATTTCAAACAGGCATGAGTCATTAACAATGAACTATTTACAGTTGACTGACGATAAGATAAGAAAATCTTTGGTATGTCAAGACAATTAAATCTCAAATGAAATACTCATATCCACTGTACATTAAATTAAGTTCATTATGTTACGCATTCAGAATTGTTTCGAACTCAGCCAGCTCGCAGCTTCCTACAGCTCGTTGCGTGTATTTAGCGCATGACCATTACCGTCTCAGATACGGGATAATATACTAGGAAACTCATCCCTTGTAGTACCTAGAATTTTCGACTGCAAAATTCAAAGACCATATTCAATTCCCAGAAACATTTTGTGAAAATAAAAACTATCAGGTTCTCGTAAATGAGTTTTTAGATATGGAAAGAAGGTAAATCTAACCAATGTTATTTAATCTGTTCCATTGCGAATCGTCAGAAAACATTAACATCATAACTCATATGTTAACCAACTTCAAAATCGTGATGAGACTAAAAAAATATATGACTAAGCATGGTAAAAATAAAGTTGTGATGACTGAGGAATTTTGTCAGATAGTCAAAGAAGATCATGATTCTGTTTGAGATAATACAGATACTGTTTCTTCATTTTCAAATGATCTCGCCATTTTAAACCGTCTGTCAATTACAATCGCACAATTAGAATTTGACAAAACCCTGGCTGAGAATGCGTGGAATTCAGTTGAATGGTCTCTCCGTGCTTCCCTATAAATTCCTTTCCCATGAACGCTGTATAGCTTTGCTTACAGGAACATGCATTTTCAGATATATCGGAAATTCAATCGAGAAACCTTTATATCGAATCGCCCGATATACTGGTCACAAAGTAAAGATGTTACCCGATATTTCGATAACGATAAATCAATAAAAGCAAATTACAATAATATAGAATTTCTGATCGTGGCCATTTATGGTAATAAATATCAGTGAGACATCTTGTGCCCAAATATTTAGTGATAGTTATCCAATGATAGCTATGTTCCTAACAGTAATTGTCAACATTTTATATTTCTCTTGCTCAAAATATATTACAGGAAACTCTTACACGTTACTTAGTATTGGCAAATATATCTAATAATGTACCTGTAATACACCTTCCTTCAAAGTGTACATATCTGATCATTTTGTGCATACAAAGCAAACATTTTTGAAGACTTTATATAATTGATTTTTTAAATTTTGTTAGAGAAAAGTTATGTAATGCTGCGCGAAAAAACGGCAAATTTTCGGTAGAAAAACTCTTATTACAGGATTCTGGTAACCAACAAGTTAATAAATTCAGTTGCTAAATTTAGAAAAAATCCTCTAATACGTGGTGTAGCTTGAATCCACGTTTTGTGGGTTTTTAAACCGAAAAATCGAATGACGGCAAAACGTGTCTGTCCGTCTGTCTCTCTATGAACAACGCTAGAGCACAAAACGGTTCAACCGATTTTGTCCAAAACTGACACTCCACAATGTTGATGCAATGGCCCCTTGAATTTGAAACTGATAATTTAATTTTGAGCGTTACTTTACATGAATCCCCTGGAACATTTTCCAAATTTTCAAAAAAATGGCTTTATTGTTTTTTTAGTAAATTTTGTTTTCGGATAGTCTAAAGGACGTTTAAGAGAATGGTGAAGATTCCATGTTCGTTAAAACTCTGATTTTTCGAAACTTGTAAAAATTCATTTTTTTTGTCTTCCTTCAAATACAATTATGAAGATGGACATTTCTCCCCTTAATGTAATCTCTTCCTTAAAGATAGATTTTGAAGTAACGTCATGTACAATTTTTTAGTGCTTTTTGCGTAATTTTACATGAAATTACGGGAAAGAAAGTACGTGCTGTTTTAGCACCACTAGTTTCCATTTTTCGTTAATGTCCGGGCGCAAATTTTATTACCAAGTTAATAAATGATGACAGAACTTTCCATGAGAAGCATAGATCAATAATTCTAACTTATCAATTTCAATCAACCTATCCGCTTCCACCACGCGCTTCAAAATGTAGCGGATTTTGAAGACACCCTCTAACTTGGGGTTTGCGAGGTGAGTGGGGGATGGCTGCGGCCCTCGAAGCGCCATCGTTGCGCATATTGTGCGCTTCGCACTTCAACGGCCTCGGGGAGACGGCGTTGCCCACCGGCTGTTGTCCGGCCCCGCTGCGCCCCGCTCCGAGCCAACCCTTCCCCCCTCGGCCCGCCACGGCCCGCCCCTGCCTCGCCCCGCCCCGCACCGGTCCCGCCCTGGTCCGCCCCGCTCCGAACCCCCGGGAGGTTAGTTCCTCCTCGCTCAGACTTGCTTGCTCATCCCTCCACGCTTCGCTTCACCCCTCGTCCCACTCCGCGTCTCCCCGCATCCCATCCAGTCGCCACCTAGTCTCACCTCGCTTCGCCAGCCTTGCCTATCATCGCCCCGCCTCGCACTAGTCTCCGCCCCTGATCCTTCCCTGCGCCGCTCCTCCCCGCCTCTACCATTCGTCCCACTCCGCCTCTTCTGACTTTCCATCCCGTTCCCGAGCCCGACTGGTGCCCTCGCCTCACTTCACCCCACCCACGAAAAATCAATTACGACAGTTTTTTATTAACTAATTGATTAGTGATGCGGGGCGCGTAAACTTCTAAGGTGGTTAGTCCCATACGTGTAGTGCATGTTTTATCGCAGGTTATGGCGGGGATCTTCCCCTCCTTAATGGTGAGATCTGGCACCGACCTACCGTCTTCGAGCACGGTTACAACCACGACCGGTCCCAACACACTTGCTCCTCTCCTTCCTGTGCCTCTCCGCCACTCCCCGCATCCCATTCCGTCCCGATCTTCCTCCTGCCCACCTGGCACCGGCCTCCCCCTCCCCGCCCTTTCGCTGCAGTGCGCGCGTCTCAGAGGCGCAGCGGAGCGCGCGTTTGGCTTTTCACAAAGTGCGCCCAGCCGACGGCGGCGAGGGGCGATGCCACGGGTGCCTGGCGCCGGCGGTGCATCCCTTGCCACCCCCTCCACACGGCGCGCTTTTTTTTTTGTTTTCGTTTCGTTTCGTTTTTGTTTCGCAGCAACCAGTCGCTAGCACGCTCCCTGAGGCTCGCTGTCCTCGCCTTGGGTAAATGGCTCGGCGAACCTGGATTCATTTATTTAATTATGCTCTTTATGAATACGGACACACGACAGCCTAATTTTACGTTGTGAAATCTCAAACTTTTTTTCCAGGTAGTAAAATTACCCATTCAAAACACCTGCATTACAATTCCATGAGATGAACTTAATAAAAACAACGCGGAAATTCAGACATGTATTTAATAGTTCTGTAATTACATATTAACATAGCACAATTACTAAAACAGTTGTTTTACCGTAAAACTATTTATCTTCATTTACTCCATGAAATACCATTCATATTTGTTTCACTCACTTCTAGCTGTTAAACCTAGAAGCAACAACTGTAACCGGTATGCCATATTCATGTAATGTTATTTGTTGTGATACGCTATGATGTAGTTTAATTTCAGCTCTAGTACCGACCTCCCTTTGCAGTTAGGGGTGGTATTTCACCCATCACAGACAAACAGAATGATATTAGTACCGTTATTGTCGGATAAATTTAACATGAGCAATCGATATTCAACGAAGACCGATGGTATTCCTCATCATAAGAAGGAGTTCTGGTAAACTCTTGTGAAAGGAATAGATGTTACCACGTTTTCTCAAATTCTTCTGCCATCTTTTACTACTGGTGACTCTCAGTGTGAAGATTTTAAGATCTCGTATTTCATTTGAGACGGTAGTAGGATGCCTTTTGCTGACGAGGGTTGAGAACAGTCATCTGATACACGTGGATTTCTATATAGGAGACTGTACAGTATGAATCACGCGGGCAAGCAAATTCAAGAACTTATGAGTTTTCTGAAAACCAGACGAGAGATTTTAATTATCTCTATTGTACACCCGTGCGCACTATGACGAAAATTTACTCACACTTATTAATTCGCGTTTAAAATCCAAGGGAAACATTTGGCTAATAAATTGTATCATACACTACAGTTACGGATAATGACCTACGTAGATGAAGGGATCGAAAAAACTAAATCCATTCTCACTTCAGAAAAATAAACAAATAATTTGGTTATAATTTTAAAATGAATTTGTTCACTTGCGTTTTTTCGTGCGGAAATTCTTATCCACAAATGCCACTGAAATTCTGACCAATTTCTACTCTAACATCAGAAAAAATACGTGTCGAAGAGTACATCCAATGACTGTTCGCATGCACAAATTTGGGAACACGATTTAATTTTGAAACTACTGTTAATGGATTGATTGAGTGATTGTTCGTGCGCCGACCTACCGTCGACTAGAGCTAACATCGACTAGCGGTGTTTCCACCAACTAGGTATCTCTCACCAGCGGGGCACCGCCCCACCCAGGACAAGCTCTTATTTCCGGAACGGTCTCCCGGCGTATGTGATAGTATAGTGCATGTTAGTATAAGTGTATGTGTAAGGGGGTGAGGATAGGACAAAGAAGAGGAAGGAAAGATCACGCACGGTCCGTGGCCCGATTGTTAGGGTACTGTTCCGGCATTCCCCTTATATTGATCGGAGAAAACACGGAAAACTACCGATCAGAGCACCCGGCCGCTAGAAATCTCCTCCAGACATCGACTGAATTCGACATGGCTGACAAGCTGTGTCGAAAATCCTGCCACCATCGGGACTAGAACGTAGGACCTCCCGATCAGAGGGACTGTAGTGACATCAGTTGATGCAGTGAGCCATCTCTCCCGCTGGTGGAAAATATCAGCCTTTGAAGCGCACTCCTCCTGGGTCACTTGCAATTTCTTGCGGTTTATAATTACTGGCGACCTCGCTCCATTCCGCGCCGTTCCTCGCGTGGCGGCGCGTCGCGTCGCCCCGACGCAGGTGAACGGGGAGCCGCACGGGTCGGAGCGCTCTAAGCGAAACTTTGTGGCTTCGCGACCCTTGCGCAACCGGCAAGCAACCTCGTGCGGCAAGTACCTCACTGCTCCCGGTCACTCTCGAGGCACATCCAATGGCGAATCCGGAGGGGGGGGATGGGGACCATGCTTCCCCCTCAAAAGGGCCTAGAGTTTTCGTATGCTACTTTCTTTTATTTGGTAAAATTGATTTAAATACTTATTGATGTTAGAATTTTTTAAAAAATGTATATAATCATAAATACACTACAACATAATATACAATATAATAACAAATATTTGTTATTAAACAAAAATTAATTTTAATAATGAATATTCGGTATCGTAATATAAACCCTCTAGACCTGATCGATTTTTCAGGAATCCTGTAGTGTTCCCTGTTGTGACCAGTCAATAGCTCGTAAGACCCCTATGTCAAATATATCTTGAGTTGTCTAGAACTGATCACATGTCTCCCGGGTCTGCTCTATGGAGTTTTCCCTTTTCTAAAACTGTCTAGGCCTGATCGATTTTTTTCCTCTTTATTTCTCCTATTTCTTACATTTTTCCGTTGAGACCCGTCTATAAACTATGAATTTTCGACCCAAATTCTACTAAGGTTATAAAACTAAGGTTATATCAGAATTTGAAAAACGCCAAACTACATAATTAAAAAGTGTGTTCTGTCATTGCTTGCTTCTATTTTAGGGGATCATGATGAAACATCATAATAATTTTGTCTAAATAAATGCATCGTTAGAAAAAACATTCTAGAGCATGAGTACTACAGTAGATTCTTTCTCAGTAAAAATAATAATCGCGCATTTCACGCAAGTTGAACTCTTTCTCGAGACTCATCAACGGTTTACTTCAATGTAAATGCTTGTCAGACTATGCGCTTGACAAAATTAATTAGTACATGTTCTGTCATGTTTGAATTGAGTGATTAATTAATCCTCTCTGTTAAATCAGTGAGTCCCAGAAGGAGTAATTGCTAACAACTAAATCACGTTAGAAAACTAAATTTACTCCCAGTTTCCGTCCGTAAAGCGTCTGCACTAACCTCTGTTCTCGCACGCAGTGTTTGAACTGCAAAGTTAAAGTTGTAGCGAAAGCACAGTCTAATTATAATGCTATATTTGTGACATCGAATACTACTTGATAATGACATCTTTATGCGTATTAAAAATTTCACAAATTTTCCCTAAAATAATTTGACTCAATTATTTAACATTTTACTTTATATTGCGTATGCAATTTCAATTAACAAAACAAATTTTGAAATTCGTCATTACTAGGTTCTTAGAGGAAGGTCGTAAGTGCATACAAGGAGGGAATTGTTGGCAGGAAAAACAAATCCGTAAAAATGCTGGCAGACAAATTTGTATACACGGTGAAATAATGGATCAGTACCATAAAAACACAAAAATACTTCATTCAAATTCATTTCCATGAAGAAAGGCACGCGATCAATATTGATGATGAGGTAAGGAATACACGTAGATTATGTCAGCAATGTATCCTTGACAAATTGGTTACTTATTTTGTTTATTATATCCAATCATTTTCAATACATATTGAAATGTTAGCTGTCTACAATCTCAGTTAACTATATAGCACAGTGTTTTCTATTCGTTTTTATTGTGTTGAATTTTATTGTTTTGTTATGTGGTAGTATTTGCTTTCCAGCAACAAAAATGCAATCCCAACTCTGATAAATGTTTTATCTTTTCAATATGTATTTACAAACTTTACGTTTAAAACAACATCTTATATGTTTTAACCATCAATTAAAATATTGAATAAATAGAAAATATTACAATAAACATTAAAATGTCGAATATTTTTTTAACCTAAGAAGGATGTTTGAATGTTCTTTAAAATATGTTTTTTAATCAATCTTGTTAACACGAAAGAAATTTATAACTGAAGCTCAGTTCTAAAAGTAGTGAAAAAAGATGAACGGATATTTCTATCACAAACTCCATAGTACATTTTCTTATTCCTATATTTTATTGTGTATCGAATCCAAGTTCCTTAGCATATATTCTAAGAAATCCCTTTTGCGATCAACAAGAAACATTTCTTATTCCCACGCAGATTCACAAAATATCTTCGCCGGCCTGTTCAGTGAAGGAGAAACGAAACTTCCTGCTTCCTTCGGATCTGCGCCTCTCACATAATTACATCTCGATCCTACTAATTTTTCACAGCTTCTCGTCAAGCAAAAACTCTTTAATACAAGTCTTGAGTAAATTTTTATCCACACTTTTCTCCTTTTTTGCTTCCGCCCCCCCGAGTACACGAGAGTTTAATGACGTAGGAATAAATCGACTCGCAATGGCGAGGCCAGGCGCTGATGAAAAGCTGCGAGCTCGCTCTCCGGCCCGGAAGCAGTTAGCCACCCCGATGTGCCCCGCTTAATACCAAGGAAATGAAATGTTATTTCTGTGAAGCGCAGACTGTGCCTTCAGAGAAGCGAAAAATGTCCCCGGGAGGCTTTCTCAAAGGGAAATCCCAGACCTCCGCCCTCAGTGGGTCAAAGGGAAGAATTAATATGCTTGGATGTTCCGCGTTTTTAATGTCGCGAAAGCAGTCTCCAAACCGCACAAACGTCTCTTCAGCAAAGTGGAAAATTCTCGGAGACGGCGGCGGCGTTCAAGAAAATGGAGTGAGATGTTTCAGTAAGCATTGAAGTTTAATGGGTGTTTAGTGCGAGTATGTAATGGTCGTGTCAAGCTCTTTAAGGCATTAAACAAAGCTCATGCACATTAGTTGCGATGTGACAAGAAAATTGCTTTCGGGTGAGATGAGATGAAGTTTGTAATAGTCAAAATATTCTTAAGGTTTCCCACAAATTCCACTTCAGAGCACGATACAAAAACTTCGGATTTTTAAATGGTCTTGATAAAATTATCATGTCATTCCACTATAAAACACCGGAAGTTTTCAAATGGAAACATAATTTGTTAGTAAGTTTAGATAGTTCTTTATTCCGGATCAATTCTTTTTGAGAAACATGTGCCATGTCTCTCAGGCGTGTTATAAGTCACATACGTGCCCCAGTGCGCTCTCTCTCTCTCTCCCACGCGCGCGCGCACACACACACACACACACACACACACAAGGGTGCGCGAGCGCGCGCACACACACACCTCATACACGTACACACACATTTAGATATTTCTTAACCACGTAATCAGCAAAAACTAAATCTCTCAGTACCCAAACACAAGAGATATAGGTCTAAAACTCATTTGCAGGAATAAATTTCAATTGACAGCTCTCTCTACAGACGTTCTAGCTACATAAACGTCAAGGTATGATATAGCTTCCAAAAACAATATCTTCAAAAATGTCTCCTCTTCTACAAACATAGATGTACCGTGAATTGTTTCGGCAGACGGATGGAGGGGGGAGGTAAAGCACACTTCAAGAGCTCTCTTTTGCTCAAACAACAAACAAATTCCTCTAATAACCGTAAGTTTAGGAAATGCCGGTGCTCGGCGGACTTGAAATACGAAAACCTCCCTCGAGACTAAACCCGTGCCTTTAGATTCTTTTTCGCAGGAGTATACTGAACCAAATAGTGCAGTGGTGTCAAGGTCTTCTACTGGTGACAGTGGCACGCGTCCTGGCATCGTAGCATGACACGAGTTTCTCTGCGCAACTAGCGTCGGGAAAGGGAAATACTGCGATTAGTAGTAACAGCGCCGTTTTACAATAGGGATGGCGTTGTCTCTGGTTGCGGGGTAATGAACTGCGTGGAGGGGGGATTTCGCTAGTGGCATCGACCTTGACAACACTGCTACAGATTCTTTTCCGCAGGCGTATACTGAACCGAATAGTGCCTTGAAATGCTCAATCTTAAAACGTACGCGTGCACGGCTAATTAACCATGCGGAAGCCATCGGAGCGGTTCATTGTCCGAAACTTGTGGATTTAGAATATCGAGCGGCCGCTTGAATAGCGCCAACAATAGGCGATGTCCTGGCCCTTGTCCGCCGGCCCTTGGCACGAGCTGTGCCGACAATGCGCTATGTTACGGGGCGCCGCGCCGGGCGGGCAGCGCTGGCGGCCTCCGTAGCCAATGGCTGGTGGTCAACAAGAGGGCTGCCCTGACACACGGCTTCCACAGGTCACTCCGAGGTCGCCAAAGGTCACTGCTCACTATTGGCACTAAGAAGCGCCGTGACAGGTTTCGCTGAGGAAGAGGGACAGATGCTCTACGTGTTCAGCGCTTCTTGTTTAATATTATTGAGGAGTTACTCAAAGAAGGGACCACATAGGTCGGTAAACAAATGAATGTCATAAAGGGCGATTACATTTGCAAAATATAGTGATGAAACCATTTGCAAATTAGAAAACTGTAAACAAATGCAATGACAAGATGAGTATATGGACATAAACTGCAGTTACGTTGCCAGCAGTGGCCAAGCAGTAGTTGTCAAAGATGTCCCTTCTTATAGTAATCTATAATATAGTTCTACGAGGATGCAGAAGACAAAAAATAATTTGCAGATATTTTAAAGTTTAAAACAATGGGTGAAATTATCTTCTATATATCGTTCGTGGGCTGCAATTGAGGCACAACTCAAAAAATCAGGTGTTGAGGTAAATGAGTGAAGTTTCAACTTGCATTAAAACGCATCGTTCTTGCAATCACACTTCTGCCATTTGTTGATAGAATATTGGACTGTAAGATATGCTGCAGTTGCTGCTCGAAGGTAGACCAATCTGCAATTGTGAAGAGTGCATTTTGAAGAGTTGTGGCACTGTTGAATCCAACAAGCGTTATATAAAATTGGTTAGGTTAGTTAATATATGTATCAATTCAATTGGTTTTTACTTTCCCGTATACGTACGTATACACGGAGTTATATACATAGTGTAGGGAAAGTTATGTAATGCCGAGCGAAAAAATGGCCAATTTTCGGCGGAAAAAAATTAATTGCCGGGCCGTGAAAACGAAGAAGTGGATAAAACCAGTTGCTAAATTAAGAAAAATAAATCCCCTAACACGTGGTGCAGCCAGGAACCCTGTTTTCTAGGTCCTTGATACCGAAAAACCAATTGAAAGGAAAACGTCCGTCTGTCCATATTTTTTCTTTAAATTTCATATATGAATAGAGTAAAATACACTTATTAACATTGCATAGGCCCGATTTTGACGAATAACTCTGAATTTCCGAAAATTGTGAAAGTTTGAATTTTTTTCGACGTCTTTCTCCAACTACAAATTTGGAGATAAAGATTTTTTCTTCAAATAAAATTTGTTCTGCATATTAAGTTCTTTCATAAAGGCCATGTAAATGTTTTTCAAAATTTTAGTAGTTTTCGTTCAACATTGCGTGCAATATGTGCAATTTTAAAAAAATTACAAAAACAAGATTTTCTAAAAAACGGCTCCAATTTTTTTCTTTAAACTTTTGGTAGGGATAATGGTAAATGTACTCTATCAGATGACATGAAAGCCATATTGTTCTACAGGTTGTTCCATATTGTGCCATATTGTTCTATAGGTTTTTCAAAAATTACAAAAATGTAAATTTTTTCACATGTTTCTCACGTCGATAATATTTACATTAGCGGCGATTTTTTCACATTATTATATTTACTAGAAGATGTGCTTTAAATAATGTCAAGTAAACTTTCTTGAAAACACAACCGTTTTCTGTGAAAAGTCGCTCAAAATTTCGCAATTTCAGAAACGCTCAAACGTCATTTTCTCATATATGACTGCAATTTTTTTCTTGAAAATTTTGTAACGGATAGTGCTAATTACACTCTTAAGTATAGCGTAAAGTTTATTTTGAGTTATTTTTTTTGTTTTTTCAACAATTACCTAAATGTAATTTTTTTGAAAGAACTCTCACATCTTTAATATGCACATTACCAGCAATTTGTAAACATTATTATATTTGTGAGTGTAAGTGCTTCAAATAACTTCAAATAAAGTATTTTGAAAACTCAAACATTTTCTGTGAAAATGAGCTTCAAATTTCGCACTTTTAGTAGCGCTAAAACGCCATTTTCCTTTAAATGACACATAATTTTTAAAAGAAAATTGCCATTTATGACTAGATTTTTGTGTTCTTTAATATTCTAAAATAAATGTTTCCGTTCTACCAATAGGAAACCGAAAAATTAAGAAAATGACAAAAAATGTACTTTTGGCGGTGATGACAGCTGGCAAGAAAGAGTTTGTGGCAATTCTGAATAGCTAGCGAAGACCCAAGGAAATAGAAAACTAATACGGGAAAGTCTGTGCCATTCTGTAGCACCACTAGTTCGATTTTTGACTACATGCCTGCGTATTCGGAGAAATCTTTGGAACGGCTTTACCAATTTCATTGTTATTTTTACTGAAAGGTAGAGTATCATGCCAGGCATAACTGAGATTGCTTTTTAATATTATGTAACGAATATGTTTAAAATTAAATTATGTGTTTAAATATATGTTAAGAATAAGTTTTCTTTTTTCATCCAAATCTACAGTTTTATTTCGATCATAATGACATTGTGTACACGTCAGGAACTGAGAGAAAAGTTACTCACTGCATGGGATTTCGTATAATGTACCCATATCCTCTTCTCGTACCCCTTGGAGTAAAATTTGTTTTTCCTAATATTTCTGAAAATGTGAAATAATATATGAAACTACATTAAACGTTAGTTAAAGGTCCCAATGTGTCTTTCTAAATGTTTTTAAATTGATTACAATACCACCTTTATGCTTTGAGTAATTGTAGGCCAACATTATTACTGAAAGTTTGCCTGGAGTATGCATGTTTACAGCTGCGCGTGGCAACGATTTTTTTTCTTCATTTATTTACTTCTTCGGCCGTGTGGCCTTTCAAGGGTGTCATTACAAAAGTAATTTCATTATTAAGAATGAGCATCCTTGGCTTTTTTAGCTTTACATCGCTGCTTGTTGAGTTAATTGTTGTTGTTGTTGTTGTTGTTGTTGTGTGTGTTTGTGTTTTTTTTAATGAGCTTGACTCCGTGTTTATTTAACATTTGAATGCTTTAATATCATACTATTTGGCTTTTCTTTATTATGTACTTACGGGGGGAGAAATTTATCTTTTGGGAATTTGGATTTAATTCGACAAGGGTTCGAAAAATTACGTCCTAGGTTAAATTTATTTTTTAAATGAGAAGTGTCGAGAGTGGTATAAAAATTTCCGAAAATGGGGAGATGTGATAGTGGCTTACGTAGTACATACGTAGCTCCCTATGGATCTGAGAATTAGATATAAACCGGGGCGCTTGTATAATATTTCTAAGATATTTGTTTTGACGTAGAAACGATGGTGGAAGAAGAAAAGAAGATCTGGGAGAACATGGTAGGTAGAGCGGGCAGGGGAGGAATAAGGTGAGGCAAGGTGAGGTGAGAAATGTGGGAATGAAACGAGTGTCCATGTCCCTTTCTATCCCTATCTTTCTAAGCAATATTTAAACATGCCCCCTCTTCGTCCTTTTCTTGTACCTCCAAAACAGGGAGTGAATCCACAAAAGTGAATTCAACAATTTTGAAGACCCATAATTTTTTTTACTAATTGTATTTAGATTCATTTCCAAGGCGCAGTTAGGCTCAGAATAATTGAAGATCAAAATTGCTACTGGAAGATTCCTGGGAATATGAAACGATGTACAGTTTACCCATAACAATGATTGTGACAGCAATGATGATGGGAGATATTATGGAAAAGCGGGGAGGACATTGCGGGGCAGGTGCGACAGGGTTAGAACGGGCGGGCAGGTTGGGTACAGGGGCAAGGTAGACCACGATGGCTTATGTAGGGCATGGCAGGGAGGGGATACACGACACCTACAATTCCTTTTCCTGTCTAATAGATGATTAGATTTAACAAATACTAGGGCAACGGAGAATATTACAGCTAGCTTATATCATGTCGTAGTATTCTTTAAAGTGTTCATACACACGCCACGACTTATATCCAAATTCAATTTTTCAGATCTATTATAGTTTCCTCCGTATCCTTACGTAGTCACTGAAGTCTGTATAGGACTCTTTTCCACTGTTCTACTTCTTCAACTTTTCAATTATAATTTGCTACGTAAGTGTTTCGGATATGCTAAACAAAAAACAAAGTCTCATATTATTTTCATACGATTATATATTGCAGCTTAGGTAACGTTTTTATATTCGTCACTTCCATTTCGAATTACAGTAAGTGTCATTCTTCAACAATCTCCAAAAGCGAAAAAATACCAGAGACGATGAATAACCCCAATATAAGTCTCCAAACATGTATACGCGTAAGAGACGTTTTAACGTCGATTCTCTTCTGAAATATAAATCGAATTTATCAAAACGAACGAGTTTCCTGAATGTCGTTTCGTATCAACAAGTCATAAAAGAGATACGACCTCTTGAATTGATGTACACAAAATTTCAGGTTTGGCTTTATTGCCTTTGTTCTCTTGTGAATAGTATCAGTTTTTATTCTTCAAACGGGTGCGGTTTCAAAAGACACGTAAATCATGATGCTTTAACGTCAATTGTCACGCGGAAATAAAAAGATACGTGATGTACATTAAATGGGGAAACCTTCGTTGTGAGAGGATGCAAACAAACCTAGGGTATACTAAAAATGTTAGAGAAATTCTGTTGACATGATTCAAACTAAATATCAATGAGAATAATATATTTTATACATTATATATAATAATGTAGTTTTCACAGAGGCCAAAAAGTTAAATATTTGTATTCTAGTAATTTTGTGATTCAATAACAAACCATAATCAATTTTGTGATTCAATAACAACACAAATCTTAAAATCGTAAAACAAGTTTTCCATAAATACATTAAAATAAATTTATGGGCACGAAAGAGACCTGTTAGTTGCCAATTTAACAATCATTTCTTTGTATGTAATAATAATCGTTAGTAATAATAATTAATAACACTGGTCAACAGGTTTTGCCACAGACAAACGTTTGCATGATTCTATGTTATTTTTAAACAATAAATCGCGTGTAATTTTGTATATGTTATTAAACTGTGTTAAGTTCATGTTTTATCAGCGGAGGAGGAGGAATCCATCCTGGAACTGTTGGTGCAGTCCCTTCTCAGTGATAATTGTCCTGCATCCTTTCATGAATATGTCGGGACGCCCTGATACTTTCCTGTGTATATCTTCACTTTGTTTCCAGAATTTTGTATCGAGTCTTAACCCTGTACACGATATAACTCAGCTTCCCAAAATCTCACGTTCTCTCTTCAATTCCACGTTCTTCTCCTAAAATCCACGAATCTGGGCTGTTTTGGAAATCGTCAAGAGGAATTTTAGGATATTTTTCTCAAGAAGGTATTTTAGAGTAATATTCTACCAGTGCTGGCCAATATAGGACTTTCTTCTAAATAAAAGAAATGGCGTTTGTTTATTGATCAGAAGTAAGATTAAAAGTTGCCCATCTTCACAAAGGGAATAAATTTTCTTTAGCTCAGATTGTCCAAGCTAATAATATAAAAGAAGATCATAGAAATATGAAGAGTATTCTCGAGAGGACTGATTATGTAACATTTATATGGAACATAAAATGAGATCTTAAGATTTCTTTTAGATTTGCAGTCTGGATACACAAATATTTGTTGTTTTTTTGTGAGTCGCACAATCGGTGCTATAAAATCCACTTCAAAAAAAGACGTTCACGTAAATATTTCACTCCAAGTGTTAGAAATGTTAGGAATATCCCTTTAGTTGATACAAAAATATGTTTTTCCCATTTTTCATATTAAATTAAGTTCGATGAATTTCGTAAAACCAGTGGATAGAAACAGAAGAATTTTTCTGATTTGAAATATAACTTTTTTTAAAGTTAGTGATGAGAAAATTCCTTTTCGTCCGATCACAAATAAGAGAACTAGTGAAATATATAAATTTTGAAGACGACTAAATGATTTAAACTAATAAATTTATTCAAAGGATTTAGAAACATTTCCGACAAGAATGTGGTAAACATTATTTAGGCAACAAGAAATTTGCTGGTAACTTGAAAAGAAGTTACTGAAATCATACAAAGATTTAATATATCTCTTGTATTCACTTCCTTCACTTTCACTGAGATTTTTTCTGAAAACTCTGGAAACTGTAAGCGATGAACAAGATGATCTCTCCTGTTAAGATTCTTCAACCATGAAAAAAGGTGCCACGTGCAGTGGCATTGAGGTAAATTGGCATTTTGCTGCTAGACTCTCAAACGGGACTTTTTTGAGATCAAAAATGAACTCCTTTTACGTAATTGAACATTCTTAATTTATTTAGAGTAATTGTAAAAATATACTTGTTTCAAACAAAACTTTCGTGATAGAAACAAATGACTTTCATTTTTGAATTCAGAGTAAAATTTCCTCTTTAAAGATCAGCCAATAAAGTTCTGGTGGTAGAAAAAAAATAGTTTTTAAGGCCATTTTAATATTAGTATTTATATTCGATATTAAAACGAGATTGTTTGAAAACTGTTATCTCTTTGACTTAAAAGAATATTCTGTCAGACCCTGTTTTCTTGGTCGAGCTCTTTCCATCCTTGACGCCACGGTGAGTAAAACCCTTTCATATCGGACTGGCAACTACATAGTTTTGTGTTAAAATCGTCTCGTGCAAGATTAATATATATTTGTTAATTCCAATGTTGAACATTAATTGTTCAATGAAGTTACATAGCAGTTATTTTTGAAATACTGCCGAACACTTTTCTGCAGCCTCGGAATGTTTTGTTATTCATTGGGAAACAATAGTCTTCGAAACAGATACCTTGACAACTTGCATAATTGTCATGCTGCCTGTTAGTTATTTTACCTTGATAAACACTTAAGTTCAAGTCTATTCGGTGCATTGATATTATCTGTACTTATTTTTGCACAATCACGCTGTGATAAAAACAAGTTTATTGTACTCTCTCAAAAGTCAAGAGATACTTGTAAATGTTATGAAAGACGTGTACTTAAACTATTGGTGATATAGTTTCTCGATTTAGAACAAAAATGTTTTCCAAATGAATGTGGATGATGTAAGATGCGGTAGATGTAAAAGTTGCGATAATTACTCTAAGACCCGGCACACACGTTCCGGAATACCAGAGAGGTTTATCTGTACAGGTTACCTGTATTGGTAAACCGGAGCCTTTGTGTGAGCCGCTGCAGGCCAAACTGCAGAGGTGTAGCTACCTGTGCTGACGATCGGAGATGAATCGAAATTCAATTCGTTCTACCGTTCGACCCGTTGCAAGAAACGTCAAAGTAGTTGACAGTCTCACATGGACAGTTTTCATAAATGTATTTTTCTTTTGTAGTAGAGGAGTTACAAGTGACAATAGTTTTTGATAGACTTCTTCATTCATTCGCAAATAATTACGGCAATCTGTAGGATCTGAACTTAATTCTTTTATTAATCTTGTATGAGTGTATTAATTTATCTTTGTTAGCCAATTTTTACACCAGGCTTTACGTTTTCGCTTCTTTTTTACACTTCATTGCCACTAACAAACCGACAAGAGCGATCGCGTTGTGCTCTTGTTTGCTCGACATTACGACTGAGTTAAAATCTTTCGGTTTACCGAAGCTTGTGTGTGCTTTAGCCTGCACAGGTACACCTTTCCGGTTTCCCTGTGCAGGTATACCGTAACGTGTACGCCGGGCCTGAGAGATTGTGGCGGGCGGGCGGGCGGTAACTATGGGCGAGCAGGTGCGGACGGCGGGCGAGGCAGCTGGCGGGCGGGCAGGCGGGCGGACGGTGGACGAGTGCGACCGACGGGTGGCCGAAGTCGAGGGGTCGACTCAGCATTGGTCATAGAGACCGCAAACGAGCGCACGATGGCGCAAACGTGTCTAAAACATTTACGAAATTCATAAGAACACCAGCATTCGCCGATTATACTTGATATTCTTGATCATTATGCAATCCAATTGGAGTGCAAATAAAATTCTGTATTTATATATCAAAATATGATTTACAATTAATGATAATGATAATATTTGTTATGTTTACCAATGAAAGAAAGCACATCATCTTAATAACTTTTTATTTATTCCTTCAATCATTTTATTTACACTAAACAATAAAGTATACCGGGGTTACTCTCTTCCGGCTGGCATTAACGTCCAAGCCCGGATCTCTCTAGTGCGTCACTTGGCACTGCTCCTGTTCCACACGCCTGACTGTGCGACTCCGCCGCGTGCAACTCCAGCACGCAATCTCGCCGTGCGTCGCTTAGCACGGCACCTTCAGGCTGGCAGTCGCGACGTATTCCGCACGACTACTGGTGCGGCCTCTCTGCGTGTGTCTCTCTCCCTGGCTGCAGGCTCTCTCCCGGCGACTCTCACTCTCTGCGGTGCTGACTCTAGGCGACTCACTGCCTCTCTGCTGTGACTCAGTGGCTGCCGTGGCCGTCACCTGCCCCCGCTTAAGTAGGGGCGGCGCTGCCCAGGGTAGCCTCGCCTCGAGGCTTTCCCGCTCGCTGGCCAGCGTTCCGCGCCAGCGGGTTCCGCGGCGCGCGGTGTACAGCTGCGCGCGCGCCAGCTTCAAAATGCTGAGCACAGCAATATTAAAATATGATATAACTCAAAATTAAATGCAATTATTAAAAATAAACATATTGAAACAAGTTCATGTTCTAAAAGAATTTCATTGATAAATATGGAATTAGAAAAATAAAGTGTGACACGCATAACAAATGAGTATGCAAAAAATTTAATTATTTATATGTAATATAAAATAATGAAGAATGTAAACAAATGAAAGAATGGAACTATACTTGAGTAATCGCCCTTTTTCCCCTAATATCTTGAGCGACGCAAATTAGATCATTTATCAGAAATTATAGACTCGTATTCTATCGCCTAAAAAATCTCTCTTGGTGATTAGAGTCATTTTTTTAATGTTTGTGTTTCGCTCTGCTGGCACAGAGAGTTGATGGAAGACGCGGGCGGCAAGGGTGGCGCGGGCAGGATTAGAGGGAGACAGGGCGCGCAGGGGAAGGGGATGGAAGGGCAACGAAAGGCGAACAATGGGAAGGGGGGTGGACTGTGGCGGGTGCGATAAAATAAGTGAATATCGATTGGCGTATCGGTGGGCGCGGCCGGGGTCAGTGAGCGCCGCGATGACCACTATTCATTTGGTTTGCCCCCGCTCCGCTCCCGTGACGCTCGCGTTGTAAGCGCTACGCGACATTTGTCACGTAGGTGCTCAACACTGTCACCTACAAAGAAATCCCGAACAATGTGCATGTCGATTAAGGTGTTCCTTAATTAATGGAACGACGTTGAGTATTTCGGTTTAAAAAACAAACTCAGCACGTTAATTTAATTTATGAACATTGCGATCATATAATGGGTACTGGAAAAAAGTTTGCGCCATCGTAGCAGAATCTATTTTTACATAACTTACAGGCAATTAGCAGAGAAATAAATAACATATTTTGATAAAATACTAGCTTGATTGTACTGTTTATCAATTTATTTCCTGTAATTTTTTTAAATGATACAGTATCATTATTTTCTTTTTCAAATAATTATATTTCAGAATGAAATGGGAAAAAATTTACATTTGTTACATATTGTCTATCATCACAATTAAGAAAGCCAATTCATGCCAGTACCTCCATTGAATCTTAGTTTAAACATCGATAATTTTTATGGATTAATTGAAGTTGACAAAGTGCACGTGGCAGATTAAAAAATATCAAGTGATGTCGCAGCTAATAGTTAATTCTATACTATCTGTACTCTCTGGTTGCTCTCATTAATTCATATATTTAATACCAAAGAGAACGCCATGTTCCTTTCTTTATCTTTTCACATACCGTGTACATTATATTTAAAAGTAATTGTAATATTTTTGAACTACTTTCAAAATTCGATACAACTGCCATTTTGTCTGTGTGGTTCTCTTCTCCCGTCAACTCTCATTCTTCTCCGAAGAATTTTATTCATCGTGTGGAATCTGATGTCACTCGATTTAAACTACGGCTATCGGAGCGCGTTGGTGAGTTTTATTGTGAAAGGATTTAATTCTCTGGAAGATCTGTTGAACTCCGATATTGGCTTTCGTCTGCACGATTTCACTCTCGAGTACTTCTCGGAAATAGTACGTACTCGCATATCACCCATGTTTTGAGCAAATTTATGGATTGTCATGGTCATCTTACAGCGTGCTTTAATCCAAGAGTTTCCAACCTTTTTCGATCATCCTTTATCGACCCCTTTTAAAAGAACTTTTAACTCAAGCGACCCCCTTACTTCATTCTTTACAATAGTACATCAAACATAATTTTAACACAAAAAGAAAGAATAAATGTCTTAAAGATAATTTTGTACACTAATATTTTGATAAATATCTACATTTTCAATTATCGAAGACGCTTCCACTTCTGAGTAGCTGAGTTTAAACAGATATATAGATAAAACATAAAATAAAAATTTCATATTGTGTCCTGTAATAAATTATAATGTCACTTTCAGTATTGAATGTGGATTACTAATAGATTTATCAATTACAAAACCAGCAATTTCATATGCTAGTTCAGTTTGGTGTAATGTAGCCTCCACTCATTTAACAAAATTACAAATAGTACAAAATAAATTTTTAAAAATAATTACCAACGTCTCATGGTTTATTAGTAACGCTCAATTACATAAAGAATTCTAATTAGAACCAATTAAAAACATTTAGAAAAACAAAATTCAATTTTTTTAGTATGCTTCCTTAAGTTTCTTGTTCTTCCCTTTATAATTTAGGCCAATTGTACAATGTACCGAAGAGAATTAAATCTGGTTTTCCTAAAGATATATTTAAATCTCATTTAATTCAGAAAGATTTAGATTATTTTAAATAACTAATAAACTTCGATATTATATTTGCTATTTTCAAACTAAAGATAATCAAATTGCAAAATATATCTATATCGTTAGCCAAACAAGGCAGTTAAGTTATGAGTGACGGATACTTAAAAGTTCTTATTTTTCCAATGTAATTCACTTCTTTGGAAGGTAGTAATGCCGACCAAGCAGAATACATAATAATAATAATAACAATAATAATAATAATAATAATAATAATAATAATAATAATAATAAATAGTTTAAAAGGCTGTGCTTGTTCTTCATTATTGTACAATTGTTACAAAATGTTGAGCATTTTTAAGTGTCCATAACATATCTTCCATATGTTATGGAATGGGTTCCATATGTTCCATATGGAGTCGTGTCATGGTCTCGAGTCGTGTCATGGTCTCCGAGCTGTGAGGACGTATTCCCTAAGCGCTCCGAGGATCACCGCAGGTAGTTTTCAGTGAGCGGCGCAGCAGGTAGATTATTCGGCCGTAGGACCGTTTGTGAAGAGCGCCGCACACGCCAGTGTCTGCTTGGAACGAGTTAAGTAAAACATATACATTTTTAATATACTGTTTAACATTTTTAGTTTTCTCCAAAAGTATTTTCTTGTGTAAAATAAGCTTTTATTTCTACTTATTTCTTGTGTAAATATTGTCTCTATTTCTTAAAACATGTCTACACGCAACGCCAAAGCCAATGACGCTGTCTCTGCTTCTCTCATTGAAAGCATCCTGACTTCGGATGCTTTCATGAGCAAATTATCCCAGGTTGTTGCTGAAGTGATGGAGACGAAATTGGAGGCGTTAGTTTCTCGGTACGAAGAGAAACTCTTGCAGCAGACAAAGGAGATTGATGATCTCAAGCTTCAACTGGCAGACCGCACCGACGAGCTCGAGCAGTACCAGCGTCGTAACTACCTTAGGATCTTCGGGGAGTCCGAGCGTGATGGCGAGGACACCGACTGCATTGCAATCAATGTAGCCAAAAAGATAGGTGTCCAATTAGAGCTTAGCGACATTGATCGCAGCCATCGAGTAGGCCGTAAAAGTAGTGGTGGTACTCGTCCTATAATAGTAAAATTTACCAGTTATAGGAAGCGCCGGGAAATTTTTCAATCGAAGAGAAACCTGAAAAATACGGGTGTCACCATCCGGGAGGACCTGACGAGGATGCGGCTGGACGTCCTAAAAAAAGCTGTGGAACGTTTTGGCCAACAGTACGTCTGGACAACCGATGGCGTCATCATCGTAAAGGTGAGGAACACCAAAGTTCGCATCAGAACTATAGCAGAACTAGATAGCATAAAGAATTAGGAGCAAAAGACTATGTGCTACTTTTCTAAAAACAAAAATTAATTATAAATTAAATAGATTTTTAATTATAATTTTTTTAAAAATTAATTATAATTTTTTTCTTCTCCAGTAATTTGTTATTGTGATATTCATTTATTATTATTATTATTATTATTATTATTATTATTATTATTATTCCATTACATCACGACTAAAGATGTTATGAGTCGGCTGAATATAAAATCTACTCCAGGTTGCAACCAGCTACCTAAGGAGCAGATCCGGTGACTATCAGTGCCTCTACAATACTTTACGCAAAATGTGGGCTGTTCCAAATAAAGCTATTTCTTGCACTTCCCAGTCTTTTGAATTACCTGGGAGTTTAGACAAGTTCTTACTCAAATTTTGCGGAATAAATCCCAGAGCTCCGATAACTATCGGGACGACCTGTGCTTTTACGCCCCACATTCGGCTGATCTCGATTTCCAAACTCTTGTATTTAAGACGTTTCTCTGCCTCCTTGGTAACGACGTTTTGATCGCAAGGTACAGCAACATCGATAAGTAAACACGATTTTTTCGACAAATCCCGGATAACTATATCCGGTTTGTTTGCCGCTATCGTGCGATCAGTTTGAATTTGTTGGTCGTACAATATCGTACACAATCCAACAGACGTCACCGGTTTTGGTGAGTGTTCGTACCACTTGGGGCATGTGTTTGGAACTTCGAGGGCGGTACAGATCTGCCAGTGGAGGTAGCTACACACCCTGTCATGTCTTTTCAGGTATTCCGTCTTTGCTAGAATTGGACAAGCTGAGACAATATGATCAATGGTTTCTACTTGCTCCAGGCAAATGCGGCATTTATCATCTTGGGAAATTTTGAGAACCGCTTTATCATAATGTCGTGTTCTCAAGGCCTGATCTTGGGCAGCTATTACAAGTGCTTCCGATTCTGGCTTCATTCTTCCCCTTTTAAGCCACATAAATGATTGATCTTTATTGATCTGCACCTTGTCCATTCTTTTTAGGTATTGTCCGTGGAGTGGTTTGTCTCTCCACGATTTCTTTAACATTTTTTGTGTTTCACACTTCATGTTTAGCAGCATCAGAAGTTCAGTGTCTGTGTTATTCGACGTGTCTTGCCTAGTTTTCTTCGCAATGCTTCTAGCTACACTAACAATGCCTCTGTTTCCCATTCTTCGGTCAGATTTCATGACCTGCCTCATTAGAGGGTCATCTTGATGGCTGACTACATACTTTCCCATCCCGGCTATTGCGTTGTGCCAGGAGGCCTCAATTTGTCTGAGGCCTCTTCCTCCTTCCTTACGTGACACATAAAGTCTATGTATATCAGCTCGAGGGTGGGCAACATGATGCATTGTTAGCAGTTTTCTGGTTTTTCGGTCCATGGTGCGAATTTCCTGCTCAGTCCAGTCCACTAGTCCAAAACTGTATTCGGCTACAGGTACCGCCAAACTACCTATTGCAGAAATTTTATTCCTGGAATTCAGAGCGGACTGCAGGACCAGTCTCACTCTCCTATAATACTCCCTACGAATTCTCTCTTTCATTCTGTCATTCGAGATGGTTTCACATTCTTCAATGCCCAGATATTTGTAAGTTTTACCTGGCTCAAGATCTTGAATCACAGTGTGCGTATCAATTTCAATGTTCTCAGACGTTGTGAGTTTCCCTCTTTTTAAATTGATTTTTGCACACTTGTCAAGACCAAACTTCATGCAGATGTCATTGCTAAAGTCATTCACGACAGACAGCATTTGGGAGAGAATCGCTTCATTCTTAGCAAAGAGTTTAAGATCATCCATGTAAAACAAATGTGATACTGGCCTTTCATCACCATGGAGTTTAAAACCAAAGTTAGCTTGCGACAACTGTCTCGATAGTGGGATCAAACTAATGCAAAACAGCAGAGGGGATAGTGAATCTCCTTGAAAAATACCCCTGTTAATCTGAATACTTCTGGTTTCTACTGCTTCCTTTCCGCTGTGGATTAGTAACCTGGTACTCCACGACTTCATACTAGCCTTGCAAAATTCAATAAGTCTAGGATGAAATCGATAGATCTCCAGGGTCTTCAAAATCCAATCGTGTGGTACACTATCAAAGGCCTTTTGGTAGTCAATCCAAGCCATGCTCAAATTACGTTTGCGTTTCTTTACATCATTCAAGATGACTTTATTCAGGAGCAAGATTTCCTTACAGCCATAAGAGCCTTTACGACATCCTTTTTGTTCAGCTGGCATTAGATGATTCTTATCTAGATGTCTGTACATTTTGTCAGCTATGGCTGAAGTTATAACTTTGTACAGTACTGGCAGACAAGTAATTAGCCTGTAGTTCTTCGCCAAAGAGCTGTCTCCCGCTTTGGGTAGCAAATACGTGATGCCGCGTGTGAGCCATTCCGGGATTTCCTTTGGGTTTTCAAAAATTTTATTAACAGCCTTTGCTAGATGAGAATGTATTGCTGTTAATTTCTTAATCCAATAAATCTGGATCTTATCAATCCCGGGGGACTTCCAGTTTCCCATGTTCTTAATTGCTTGGAAGAGGTCCTCTTCCGAGAATTGGTGAACATCTTCCACTGTTTCTACAAGTTCATTGGCAGCATCAACTTCAGATTGAAGCCAAGATGCGTCTTTGTTGTAGGATCTGCTCTCCTCCCAGATTCCTGCCCAAAACGCTTCGACGTCTTCTTTTGAAGGTGTGACAGCTTTGCCATTCGGTTTTTGAGTCAGATTGCGATAGAATCTCTTCGCGTCTGTTTCAAACAACCTGTTCTGTACACGGAAATCTATTCTACGTTTGTAACGTCTAATTCTTTGAGCCCATGCTTGAATTTTCTCTTTTAGCTTTTCAACTACCATTAGCCTGCTGGTGTCATTTTCAATTTGGTATTTTTGTTCAACATCGAATATTTTTCGTTGAACTTTAGAGGTGTGCGTTGATTTAGAAGATGCCTCAGCTAAGAGTGATATTTCGCGCCGGGTGTCGGCTATCCGTTTCATAATTCTGTTCAACCATGGGGGTACAGAGCTGTTTACTCTGTTTTGCTGTCGGCCGTCGGTGTTCTTGGCTGGCCCCAACATTATCTGAGATACTAGATATCCAGTTGCATATATGATGTGATTGATTTCAGTAATATCTAGATCTCTGCCTGGGGTCTCCACCACCTCATTTAAGACAGAATTCACTGTTTCTATCACTCTTTTAGCTTTGGCAGTTTCGTATATTCTCCTCAACGGTTCGCGAGATTCAAACGGAAGTTGACTAACTCTTTCTATCTCGCGCCGAAGGAGATTTCGCATCATGTCCTTATCGTGTAATTCATTGCCAGATGAGTTGTCACCACTGACGTGTGTTTCACTGGAAAGAGATGAACCTTCCACGGGATCATCATTTTCAAGTTCTACATGTTCGTCATGTGGGTTGTTCGAGCGAAGTACATACTCCGCATTTCTCTCAATGTCAGCAAGTTGTTCTGCTGTGAATTTTCCACTGCTGAGTATGTATCGTCGTTGACTGGCAAGCTTCTTTGAGTCTAGGGTAGGTCTGATATCTGGGTTCCGCTCTCTCCATACCTTAAAAACTTCTATTTCTGAGCCTCCATTTTTCGCTTTTGCATAGTAAAAGCACCACATCACCTCCTTTAATTCATCCCGGGTCCATCTCTGACGATGGCTTCGAGCTACTGCCGGCTCTGAGTCCCTGGGACTAACATCCGTGGGATGGCCAGACGTCGACAAGGTGACATTAGCTCGGTTTCTGAGCAGGTATGGGACATTGGTAGAACAAGGCACGTTAAGGTTCATTACATTGCTTGTTCTATCCATTTTGCTCATTGGTTTGAATTGAAGATTCGCAGGATGCAAGTTCGAGTTCACAGATCACATATAACCTTCGGGTTGTTTCCTGCCATCCGTTACTGCGACCCACAGTGGCCTCGGGGCATCCCCCCGCAGGGTCCAGCAAGGGGTCCCTCCGATCGCCAGTCGGCATTACTAAACCCCACGGGATTTTCACTGACTGCTGAAGGCAGCCTCCTTCGCTGGCTAATGCAAGGTTCGGGCCTCCACTCTAATCAGTGGCCTGGTGTGCCAACCCAGTTTCTCTCCTGTACCCTCTATGGGCCGACAACAGGAAGTCCAAAGGTTCATGACCCTTCCCTCTCTACTTACTTCCCACTCTCCTCAAAATGGAGTACTTCTTCGTCTGACCCCTCACCTTCAACCTATTCAGCAAGGGAGGCCCTACCGGTAGCTAGGCTACCACTGACATAGCTTTAAGGCTCATGGGGGTACTCAAGCCCCACCACCAACTGCAAGGTCGTGTACTCCCTAGGTGGAGGGATTATTATTACTATTACTATTATTACTATTACTATTATTATTACTATTACTATTATTATTATCATTATTATTAATATTTATTATTAACACTTCTACTTTTAGTCTATTATTACTAATATTAGAAGTATATTATTTTTTAATTACTCCAATTAATTCTTCTATTGTGTACTAATACTCTCATTATTTTTTTTGTCACATTTTTTATTGTGTACTAATATTGTCATTATTTTTATAATTATAGTTAACTATTATTCCCATAAAATAACAACTAGTTATAAGAAACTTACATTACTTAAACTAATTCTAAGTAGTTAGTGTCCCACTTGTGATCAAAAGCAACTTATTTAGTTTCCGATTCCTTCCTGCTCATTGCCACTTTAATCTTCCCTCCGCATTTATCTCCTTAAATGTGGCAAGGAAGTTTGACACCGACGTTTTCTCAGTACACGCGTTCCAGGAATTCTATACCTGCGTCTAGTGCTCCATCCGGCCCCTTGGAAAGCCCCAAACCCGCTCGAAGTAGCCCGGCCACCCTACAAGATTTACAGGTCTCTTTGTCCCAGTTTCCTCGTGGCTTGTCTGTTTTCCACGTAAATCACTTAAGCAGCATTACTCTGAAATTTCAAATATTATAACTGAAACGAATCCAGACCTGTTTTTAATTAGCGAAACGTGGTTGAAATCTACAATAAATTCAGGACTCGTATCGGTATCTAATTATAAACTCTTTCGCAATGACAGGTCGATAATTAAAAGCAATGCAAAAGAAAAAGCGGGTGGAGGGGTTGCATTGTTTGTTCGTGATGACATAAAGGTTAAAGTAGTCGCTCACTCCACAACCACATTACCTGGCATGGAATATATGTTTGCGGAAATTCAAATTGAAATGAAACGTATACTTGTTGCCGTTGTTTACTGGCCCCCGAAAACGGGTGATTTATCCGAGTTAGAAGTTCCCCTTTCGCAATTCGTAAATAAATATCAAGATATCATAATCATGGGTGATTTCAATTGCGATCTGATGGCACCGCTTACGAACTCGGCCGAAAAGTTTATTGACACTATCAATTCATACAATTTACAAATATTAGAATTTGGCCCTACCCACCTATCGTTAGGAACTGAAACGTGGATAGATGACGCGATCGTTTCAGACACCTCGAAAGTATTACTATATGGTCAGTTTTCTGTTTCCGGAGTATCAAAGCATGATTTGCTATTTATGATGTACTCTATTAAATGCCCGAAATATAAACATAAAATGATCCGCTACCGTGATTACAAAAATATAAATTGTGAGGCTATGTGCGATGACAGTGCCAAAGCTCCTTGGTATGACATTTACAATCAAATATCCCTTAATAGTAAAGTAGAAGCCTTCAATAAAATTACATCAGATCTTTTCGATAAACATGCACCGTGGAAAACGCGACGTGTGACACGTCCCGCGGCCCCGTGGCTTACAAGAGAATTAAAGCAATTCATGCAGGAACGTGACTTAGCTTACCGTCACTTCAAATCTAATAAAACCTCTGAAAATGAAGGTGCGTACAAGAAGTTACGAAATTCCGTAAAACAAAAAATTCGGAATGCGAAAATTCGATATTATCATGACATCTTTAAAGTAAAAACGAACACGAAAGACATTTGGAACACACTGAGAGACCTGGGGATCTCGAAAGCAAATTCTTCCGCATTACCTGTTGACATGCCCTTGGATGACATTAATGACTACTTTGTAAATGCTTCAAAACCAATGCCATCTTATGTCAAACGGAATACATTACAGACTCTCGCAACCAATGCACCTGCTCTCAGGGATAAATTTTATTTCCGTAACGTAGATCATCACGAAGTTGGCAAGATTGTTCTTTCGTTAAAATCGAATGCTAATGGCTCCGATGGAATCACAGCCAAACAATTGAAATTTATTTTACCATTTGCCCTTCCGGCACTCACGCATTTAATTAATTTCTCATTAACTACGGGAACCTTCCCACAAGCGTGGAAGCTTGCACATGTTCGACCCTCGCCAAAATCTGAACAGACGTCAGCGTCTTGCAATTATCGTCCGATTAGTATATTGCCGACATTGTCAAAAGTTCTGGAAAAAATAGTTCGAAAACAGATTGTAAAATACTTAACTGATTCAGATCTGCTTAATAACCTCCAATCTGGCTTTAGAGAAGGTAGAAGCACACAAACAGCGTTATTAAAAGTAACTGAAGACATAAGAAAAGCCTTAGATGATGGACACATAACTGTATTAACTCTTTTAGACTTTAGTAAAGCATTTGACTCTGTTGATTATGACATCCTAATAGCGAAATGCAAACATCTAAGTTTCTCTGATTCCACCATCTCTTGGATTGCAAGCTATCTCCACAATAGGCAACAAATCGTAGTAGTTGACGATCTCTGCTCTAATCCAAATCCTGTCCACCAGGGAGTACCTCAGGGATCCGTGTTAGGGCCACTGTTCTTCTTAATATACGTAAATGACCTATCTAGGGAACTTAAAGAATGTAGTCATCATATGTATGCGGATGATCTGCAAATATACATCTCCGGGAAACCATCACAGGTAGCAATACTAATAAATAAATTGAATAATGAACTCTCATCTGTAGTCAAATGGTCAATTAGAAACGGATTCAATTTAAATCCTACAAAATCACAAACGATCATAATTGGCTCTTCCCAAATGCATAAGAAACTTGAATGTTCATCTGTTCCTGATGTGCTTATAGACAATGTCGCAGTGCCTCGTCATTCACAAGTGAAAAACTTGGGTTTGATATTAGATGATCATCTAAGCTGGGAATATCAGATCCGAAATGTATGTCGCAAAGTTTATGCATCTTTGCAATCCCTTAGATGTATTGACAAATGTCTCCCGACTAATACGAAGGAAATGTTAGTAAAAACCCTCTTGTGTCCTCATTTCGACTACGGTGACATTGTGTATAACAATTTGAAAGATTCACTTGCTCAAACCCTGCAAAGAGCTCAAAATGCATGTATTCGTTTCATTTATAATATAAGAAAATACGATCACATCTCTGGTGTTTATAAAGATCACAAAATTTTAACACTAAAGAATAGGCGTTTGTATCACAGCCTCTGTCTTTTATTTAAGATGTTAAAAACAGGTTCCCCGTCATATTTAACAAAGTATTTTGTACATCTTAAATCCTCCAGATTTCAGAAATCCCAGTTACTCTGCATTCCGAAAAGTAAAACTAACTACTACAATAAATCATTTGCAATTACTGTAGCCCGAGAGTGGAATAAATTGCCTTCCAATATTAAAAACTGCACCTCATTAACATCGTTTAAAAAACACCTGAATCGTTTTCTTACAAAGTAGTCGGTTTACATCAGTTCAGTTTACAATTTAAATAACTATTAATTGTCGGTTATCAAATTAAACTCATGACAGTTTTACCTCTTCCTCAGAAGTATCTAGAAATGATTAATATATTTTTAGGAATAATATTAATGTATTTTGTTGAAAATTTACTTTCGTGCGAATTGTTTGATACTGCCGGAACTGTATTTCATTCTTAGGAGCAGACGCGGAGTTAAGCACACGCAAGAAGACGACCCCGTGCAGCATGGACAGCAGCTGAGGAAAACATTCCAAGGACCTCTCACTTCAGATTAGCTTAGCTTAACTTTGTATTAGGACGCAGCCTGCCTGGTGGGTTTTCCCCGACTAGCGGGTTTTCCTCCAGGGCTGAGCGGTGGGTAAAATGGTATGTTTCTGTATTAAGGCTAAATGTACCGACATTAGTTCAATTTTCCGCCACCACGTGGCAGCACCAAAATTACTCAAAATTACTTTACCGATAACGTTTGAACAAATGGTCCGATTTTCGATCTGTAAACGGCATTTGACTCCTTTTTGTAATAGAATTTACGCTACGAAGCCCTTTTTCCAAAAAAACTAGCAGAAACTCATTTTCTAAAATTTTTCTCGTACTTCCGGGAACAATTTCAAAAATGTGGGCTTATAGCGCGATGGCGACAAGCTTCCAGAATCCAACGCCGTATCAAACATGCAAATCGGATAAATAGGAGCGACGTAAAGTCAAATTTCGAAAAACACCTCACCCCACTCCGCCTTCCACACCGCCCCCGTCATCCGCCTAGTGGGGGAGGGGCCGCTGACTCAACGCGGAGACCACCGGCACTGCTAATCCCGAGGGCCTGCGGCGGACGGGCAGGCAAGGCAAGGCGTTATGCTTTCCTCACTTCGCATCTCAATGTATTTTTTCCCCGCAAATGAAACTAGAGCAAACGCAATTTGAGAAAATGGCGTTTAAGCATTTGTGCAAATTCGGAATTTTCAGTTCGTTTTCACAGATAACATCTGTTGTTGAGGAATTTTTAAGACATAATGTAAAGCACATATACTCCTAAATGTAATAATGTGAACAAAACGCCATTAATGAAAATATTTACAAAATGAAAAGCTAGTCAAAGAATTACATTTTTGTAATTTTTGAAAAAACAAAAGAATAGAGCAATATGGCGTTTATGTCATCTCAGAGAGTACATTAGGCACTATCCTTTTCAAAAGAAACAGATTGGAGCAGTTTTTGAGAAAATCTTGTTTTTGTAGTTTTTTAAAAATTGCATATATTGCACGCAATATTGCGCGAAAACTAAAAGTTTAAAAAAATGTACATGACCTTATTGAAAGAACTAAGTATGGAGAACAAATATCATTTTAAGGAAAAATTTCAATCTTCAAATTTGCAGTTGTAGGAAGACGCCGAAGAAAATTCGGATTTTTGCAATTTTCCAAAAATTAGAGTCAATAATGAAAATTAGATCTATGCCACCTTTATAAGTATATTCTAGTTTATTCTTACAATTAATTTAAGGAAAACATTTGGAGTCATTTTTGATTGATTGGTAGTGACTTCACGGGTACGTCAACTACGGAGGTCTTTAGTACCGCAAGTTTAGGGCGTGTTTATTTAATCGGGAGGTGGAGGTGATGTTCCCCGCTGGATGGCGAGATCCGGCGCTGACCTTCCGTCTACTAGTTTCCCCCAACCAGGTATCTGCCACCAGCGGGGCACCACCCCAGCCGGAACAAGCGCTAAATCACCGACCTATCTACCTGTCGGCTTGCGGGGTTCTTTCCTAACCAGGTATCTCCCACCAGCTACTCGGAATATTCCTGTAAAAAAGAGCTTCAATTTTCGCATGTACAGTAACGCTTACACGCCATTTTCTTAACAGCGGCTCCAAGTTTATTAATGAAAATTGCCATATAGGAGGATGTTTTACTCTTCATTAATATTCTAAAAGTAATATTACGAATCTACTACTAGGAAACCGAATAATGAGAAAACTTTAAGATATGTATTATGGGTGGCGACATATAACAGCTGGGAAGAAGATGGGGCAAGATGGTAAAGCTGGCATAGAACAAGGAAATTAGAATACTTTACTACGAGTAAGTCGGTGAAATTCTGTTCAAATTTGTCCGAAAGTACGAAAACATTTAAAAAAATTATCTTCTACTTTACTTGGAAAATGGGATTAACCAGGTGAATTCTATCAAGGAGACAAGCCGTTTTGAGATCAACTAGTGGTGCTACAGAATGGCACAGACTTTCCCACATTAGTTTTCTACTTCCTTTGGTTTGGGCTAGCTATTCGGAATTGCTACACTGTCGCACCAGCTGCCATCGATCGTCGCCCAAAGTACATTTTTTGATATTTTCTTAAGTTTTCGAATTCCTGATGGTAGAACGGAAACATCAATTTTAGAATATTAAAGAACAGTAAAACCTCGCTCTGAAAAATTAGGAGACGTTTTTAAGAAAATGGCGTTTAAGTGCTACTAAAAATGCGAAATTTGAAACTCTTTTTAACAGAAAATTTTTGAGTTTCCGAAAAACTTCCTTTGAAGTCATTTGAAACACATTAACTCACAAATACAATAGTGTTTACAAATTGCTGGTAATGTGCATATTAGAGGTGTGAGAGATCTTTCACAAAAATTACATTTGTGAAACTTTTGAAAAAACAAAAAAATACCCCAAAATAAACTTCACGCCATATTAAAGAGTGCAATTTGCACTATACTTTCGAAAACATGGAGAAAAAATTTGGAGGCATTTATAAAAAAATGGTGTTTGAGCGTTACTGAAAATGCCGAATTTTGAGCTAGTTTTCATAGAAAACAGTTCAGTATTCGAGAAACTTTGTATGACATTATTTAAAACACATTTACTCATAAATGTAATAATGTCAACAAATCGCCGTCAATATAAATATTACCTACGTGAGAGACAAGTTAAACACATATTTTTGTGAATTTTGCAAATAAAAAAGAATAGAGCAATATGGCGTTTATGTAATATCATAGACTACATTGTGCACTATCCCTACCAAAAGTTCAAAGAAAAAATTTGGAGCAATTTTTAAGAAAATCTGTTTTTTATAATTTTTTTCAAATTGCACATGTTGCAAGCAAAATTGCGCGAAAATACTAACATTTTCAAAAAAGTGTACATGATCGTAATGAAAGAACTGGCTTTGGAGAACAAATTTTATTTGAAGGAAAAATCTCTATCTGCAATTTTGAAGTTGTAGGAAGAGGCCGAAAAAGTTGAAACTTTTAGAATTTTCGAAAATTCAGAGTTAATCGTGAAATTATGACCGATTCCACCTTAATAAGCGTGTTTTACTCTATTCTTGCAAGAAATTTAAAGAAAACATTTGTAGCCGTTTTTGAGAAAATTTCGAAAATGTTCAGGGGGTTTCATGCAAAGTACCGCTATGTTTTATAGATTACTTTTCAAAATCTCAAAGCTTTGACTAGAGTCAGATCGACAGGGGCTTCTTCATTTTGAAAAAAAAAACAAAACAAAACAAAACAAACATACATATGGTTTAGGCGCTAGTAGTGTTCACAGACGGACGGACAGACAGACAGACAAACGTTTTGCTTTCAATTCGTTTTTCGGTATCAAGGACCCACAAAAGAGGGATTCTGGCTACACCACGTGTTAGGGGATTTTTTCTTAATTTAGCGACTAGATTCATTTCCTTTTCGTTATCAGGGCCCTGCAATGAATTTTTTTCTTCCGAAAATCTGCCGTTTTTTCGCGCAGCGTTAAATAACTTTCCCTATACTACGTAAAAATTCCGTATATACGTACGTATACGGGAAAGTAAAAATCGAGTCGTAGGATAAAAGAGCTCGTGCGTAATCTCTGCTCATTCTTTCAACAGTGGAATGATAACGGAAGATCTCAGAAGTAACAGATATCTAAAATAATATGTGAGGAGATTGTGTGATTTATGTGAATATCACTAATATTCCATGTTCTTTTTGAAATCGGTTCCAAACGGTAATCGATATTTTGATTAATACTTCAAACAATTTTTTGATCATATTTGAAGGAAGACGGGAGTATGTAAATAAGATAGTGTTATACTACTATTCAAATTATCTATCTATACTACTATCAAAATGAAACAAGAACTAATTGCTATTAAATATGATATGAGACCGTTTACCTCTGTTACAACATCACTAGTTTCATTTAGGGGGAAAAAAATATATTGAGATGGAAAATGACGAAAGCATGACTGCCTGGCTTGCCAGCCTCGCGCGCGGCAGCCGCGCGCAGGCAAACAAGCCTGGCCTGCCCAGAGACTCCCTGCCGGTGGCCGCGCAGGGAGCGCGTGGGCGCACGGGCGGATGGCGCGACGGCGCGGCGTGGAAGGGGGAGGGGTGTGAGGTGTTTTTCCAAATTTGACTTTACGACGCTCCTATTCATCCGATTTGCATGATTGACACGGCATTGGATTCTGGAAGCTTGTCGCCATCGCGCTATAAGCCCACATTTTTCAAATTGTTCCCGGAAGTACGAGAAAAAAAATTCAAAATCGAGTTTCTGCAAGTTTTTTTGGAAAAAGGGCTTCGTAGCGTAAATTCTATTACAAAAAGGAGTCAAATGCCGTTTACAGATCGAAAATCGGACCATTTGTTCAGACGTTATCGGTAAAGTAAATTCCTTCTGATAGTGCTGCGATCTATTGAATTTTCCTACAAGTTTTTTTCGGTACATTTAGCCTTAATAGGTTACAGTCGCTCGGGGTGAATACCAGGCTGCCGCGTAGCGCGCAGACAAGTGGAGCGCATAACGTTATGCAATTTAAATATTTGTTGTCGATTTCCGTCTCTAAATTCAAATTCTTTTCTCTTTTTCAAATTTCACTCTGTAACATTTTTTGTATCTGTTTAACCTTTGATATTGTTCATAAGTTGCTTCAAATGATACTTCTACTCAACTAACTACTTACCTATTATAATATAACTTACCTAATATAAACTATCATACTTGTACTTTTGTAAATTGCATTGTATGAACTAAATTGTTAACATGTGATATGTGGTTAGGCGGAAGAGCGGGCCTGATGGCCCGAGCCTCGCCATATCAATAAAGACATTATTATTATATGTATTGCAAGAAATATTTTTTCTGATATAGAGCAACGAAAAAGATAATAAATTACAAATTCTCTCCTTTTCTTTGCAATATAACATCGTTGTGAACGTTTTTTTTGAGTTTTCGAAACATCCTAAGCAGTCACATCGCTCCTTTCTCGGATGTCCCAGTGCAGAAAGTCGACCCTGGGTTCCTGTCTACAATGAACGTGAAATTAAGTTATTAGTAAACTAATAATACAGCTTGTACAGTGGAGAAAATCAGTATGGAATACGATTTGTTTTATTTTTTGCCGATATCCTTTCACGGGAATCCTTATTGACCGGGAGACCCGTACACTGCATCGGTTGCACCAGCCTATCTACGCCCTGATGCTAAGAATGAACCACGGATATGAAAGAAGATGAGCGAATTTGTAATTTGTGTTTGCTCTGTATCAGAAAGAAATTATTAAGTTCATTTTTTATCAATCGCCGGTTCATTATTCGGCTAAAGACCCGCAATTGACCCCTTGATCATCATTGACCCGTTTCAAAATCTCATCGACCCCCAAGGGGTCGATACCGACCCCGTTGGAACCCCTTGCTGTAATCGTTTAGAATATGTCCGTAATGTAGTTGTCACACGGATTGTATGGCACCATTCAAATTGATTTCGCCGCACAAGTTGACGGAAAGTAACTTATTGCTTCCTTGTTTTTTCTCTCAAGCAGGGTCCATCCTGTTATACAAGACCAATCTGCTAAGGAAGTGCCGTAGTGATCTCGGACCATGGGGTCGCGGGTTCGAGTCCCGCCTCGGAATTGGTTGTATGTGTTCGTCCTTTCACCCCCTACCGTCACCATATCGTTTCATCCTCATTCCATAGCGTTAAATCTAATAGTGGTCGCTAATGACCTAGTAATTAATACGATATTAAATAACGAAAAAAAATAGCAATCCGCTCTACTAGGCCTTCCACGTCTGAAAGCAAGGGCTCGGGGAGGGCGGCGTGTCGGGTACGTGGTGGGGCGAGGTGATTGAGGTAGGGTGGGTCCGGGACGCTCACTCAACTCCATGGCGAAGGGTGGTTGCAATGCTAACGCTATCTCACCTGCAGGGCGCTTTCTTACTGCTGGGTGTCAGGGCGGCCGCCTCTACCGCCTTCACCGCCGACTTTGTCGTCGGATAAACAAGGTGACGCTCGTGATGGCGAAGGCGAGGGCGAGAGTGAGGCCCAATGCAACTACCGGTGCGTTGAGTTGTAGTGCCGCTGGGGATGTAAGAACGTAGCCGAATACAGATACGAGCGTCTTCAGGGAGGGAGTGTTGGACTTTCAGGGATGGACAGATATAAAGTTGGAAAATCGGGATCGTTAGTTGTTTCTCGAAACCTTCATTTTTTGACTCCGTTGTATTACCAGCCTCTTTGCACTTGGGACTATCACTCTACTTCCCAGGGGTGGATTCAAACAGATAAAGCACATGCACTGAGTCTCTGATGAAATGAGGCACCCGAGAGATTATAAACAATATTATGTATTAGTCTATCAATGTGTAAATAACATTTAATGTGGAATTTTTATAGCAAAGTTTATAGTTTATTACTTTAATAAATAATTAATTTTATATATTTTATTAGTTACACAATACTTAAAAAAACACTTTACAGAGAAAATATAAGGGACGCCAGGGAAAAAACATTACATTTTAAAGCTTTTAAAGCGAATCACATTGCCATGGACCAATTGCGACATTCTTGAAAAATGAGTTTAGGGACAGTTTTTTGAAGAAGAACTATGTTTTGATATTTTAGTATACAGTTTCCTCATTAATTTGTGGTTCCTTTGATTACTTTTGAAAACAAATGCAGATGGTTGAATTAAATGATTCGTGTTCACAATGACTGTGACATTTAATTATGTACCTCATTTCACGTTGCATTATTTTCTATTATTTCTCTCTTGAAACGAGCGTGCTGTCATATTCCATACAGTATAAAAATTAAACATATTTTCATTAAAACATTAGCCAGCCTGTTCTCCACATGACTTGGTGTAATATTAATAGATACGCTTGGGAATCGATGTAATACATTGCCGTTTCTACAGTTTTTGACTGTTTAACGAAGGACGCCATAAAACAACCCATCACAAAATGGAAAACTCGAAAGGATTTGTTAAAACTTCAACCCGCACAAATCCGAAAAGAAGATTATTACAGACTCAATATAAAACATTTGTCAACTGTTTATATTCGAAAGAAGTTGACACATTTAAAGTCGGAGATACCATTTTGGTACGAAGTACAAAATAAAATACAGCTTAAAAATATGGAAAAAAAATCAACATACGTTTTCGTCACTAACTTTAAAATTATTTATTATTTATTATTTTTATTTTTTTGTCTATTTACGATCCTCCATGAATCTCTTATGAAATCCCAAAAATATTATCCCAAAGGAATAATAAACTGGAGTGCGGTGGAAGTAATATGAAATTTCCAACAACCCGAATTGGAAGGGTGCTCCTTCCGTAGTCTTCCCTGCCAATGCAAGTCGTTCGATACGTCTTGTTGAGCCGCGAAGCAAACTCATCGTGACAAGTAGCGGCTGCGGCGGAGAATCAGTGGTGGGAGGAGCCAAGAGCGTAGCAAGCCACTGAGTAAGCGGCAAGGAAACGAGAGAAGTACCGAGAGCACGGCCGAAAAAAGTGACGGAATGAAGAATACAAGGAAGTGGCGTGTGGTTGGTAAACAATGGCACTCGAATGCGGATGTAATTTTACATACATGCAAGGAAAATGACGCAACAGTTCCGTAGCCCCAACACTGGAAATGATGAAGGGGGCATAATAAATGAAAAGAGGCCGAAGAATGGGTTGCAAGGGTGAGCGATGAAAGGGTCGGGGCGAAGAACGGGGACGAAGGGAGGGGAGAAAAAGGGTTAGGGATGAATAACACGGGGCGGAGTAGTGGGAAAAAGGGAAGAAGACAGGATATGGAGACGAAGCAGTGTGGACGGAGTGAAGAAGAGGCGGAGAAGAAGTGGAAACAAGGGGGCGGGGGCAAGGCGTTGAGTCCGAGGGAGCGGAGACGAGGGAGCTGGGACGAGGGGAGGAGATGAAAGGGTGGGGTCGGTGAGGAGTGGTGAGACCGAAAGGGCGAAGACGAAGGAGTGAGTTGGAACGAGGTGCCCCGAAAGGCAATGGGAAAGGAGAGGAAAGAGTGGGGCAGTAGGGATAGAGTGGAGAGGAAGGGCGAGGCTTCAATAAGTGGAAACCGTGGAGAGCAGCAGTGATAGAAAAGTGTGGGACGAAAGCAGCGAAGAGGAATGGACTGTGCCGAAGAGGTGGTACCTGGGCGGCGAGGCATCGATGAGGTGGGGGCGAGACGGCATCAGATTCGCTTGAGCGGGCGCAGAAGAGGCGCAGGCGTCGGGGGAGCGGGGGTGGGGCGGGGCCGGGGGGCGGGGTTTGAGGAGCCGCAGCGGAGGCAGGCGTCGGCGAGGCCGTCATGTCTCATCAGCTCCGTGAGCCCGTCTAGAGCCGCTACGGCGGAACGGAAATTGGAGTAGCGGTAATAAGCAAGCGCCCGCGCCCTTGGGCTCCGCCCTGGGCCTGGGCCTGGGCCTGGCGAGGGGCGGCAGCGGGCGAAGGGGAGCGATGGGCGGCCTTTGTTGCAAATGCTCCGCCGCCGCTCTCGGGAGAAAATTGATCTTCAGAACCCGTCACTTCGCAGTTCATCGGAATTGAAGCTTGCTCGATTGTTCATTCGCAAAACGAAACTGATGTCTAATATAATGTGTTTCCGGGATATGCGTACTTGAAAACAGAGCATTACTAAAGTGCAATTTAGGAATGCTGATGAGGTGCTGTCGACATTATTAAAGGATGAAATAATTGAAGTCACCTTTGTCAACATAACGAATTCTCATACGGCGAGACTGATGTTGATGGCAAAGCCGTCGAAAGCAAGCTCTCTAAATAAATCTATGTCGACAAAGATTACTTCAGTTATTTTCATCCTAAAATGAATTGGTGACATTAAAAGATTTAGGCATTTTAAAATTAAGTAACTCTAAAGGACAAAAGTAAATTCATTAGTATTGAATATTACAAAGATTAACACACGTCTGTGGTTGATTTAGATAAGAATATGCCAAGAAAAAAGACATACAATTATTTCTTATATTATGTTCTAATAATGACAGTTGTGTAATCATTTTGGAAATATAATATAAGAAAATAATTTTATACATGTTTTGTTGACTTATTCTTTTATACTGAATGTTCCTTTCAAAAATTCCCGAAAACATTTTCCTTTCTACTTGCGTCAGAATGAAAGACACGCATTACTGACACCTTAAAACATAACTAGTGATGCTAAAGAGTGTCAAGAGTTTCTCATATTAGTTAGTTTTTCTTTCCTCTTGTGTCTTTGCTAGCTTTTCTGTTTGATCATTCCCCCTTCCCAGCTACCTCAGACTAAACGTCCTAGGACTCTAGCAGTCCTTATCGCCCCTCCGGGGACCTTCGCGTAAAAAGCACCTTGGCGCCCTTCACTAGCCCGCAGGCCTTTCTCCGCACTAAACCTTCATTTTCCCTCAGTATCTCTTGCTCCACCTCGGTGCTTGGACCACAGTTCTGGGTGGACGGGTGTAGTTCAACAATTACACGCATAGCAAACACAGTTGCCTGTCAGGGTAAGATACAGAATAATGAAAGAATGTGAGTATCAGTGTTCCATAATAAAGAGGAGTCTCGGATTTACCCCCCACACACACACAAACACATGGCACAAAAACTCAACTTTAAAACTGCGTGCTTTACACGAGTTTTGTGCACATAACCTTATTGTCTACGTTCCTGACCTCTCAAGAAGACGTATCACTAGACATTGTAAACCTGTTACTGTTATGCAACAATATTATTTAGATAAAGTAATAATCTAATTAAAATTGATATTTTAATGCATAAGCGGCCGTCATTGTGCTTTATAGCTTCAAATCCGTGTAATTTAATATCTTTAAAACCATTCGTTTTCAAAGATACACGGCAAACAAAATTAATTTGGCATGCAAATTCTTCAAGAATGAATGAATCAATCAATCCTTCAACATTGAACAACTTTCTCAAAATTACAAACAACAATTTACAACATAATAATTACAGCATGGTTTTACTTTGATTTACTTTACAATGGTTTACTTTACTTTCATTAAATTTGTATAGAGGAGGAAATAGTGTTTCATTAAAAAACACGTACATTATTTCACATTTTCTCAATTCTTCGGTGCCTTAACAGTAGAATGGAAATATACCTTTGAGAAATCATTGAAGTGTAATAGCTGGTTCTACGTTCTACATACAAATTTTATTGTACGTTTTTGAGCCAAGATGTGAACTGTTGTTTGGCCGTTTCTGAAAATACGTAATTTTGAGCTCATATTCATAAAAAACTAGAGATTTTGAGAAACTCCATAATATATCTTTTAAAGCACTTGTAGTAAGAAATGCAACAATCTTAACAAAAGCGGGAAGTTGTAAGTTTTAATGACGTGAGAGATATATGAAAAAGATAACATTTGGTAATATTTAAAGCTATTGATCACACATAACAAGTATTTAAATATCAACGAAGGTTTTTAACAAATTACCACACAAGGCGATCTGTTGTTCCAATGACTTCTGACTGTCCTTTGGATTTTTAATTATATTTCTTTGTCCAGTTTTTTTAAGAGAGTCTTCATATTTTGTAATCAAAAGGTTTTAACGAAACAGATAACTTTTTGATCACCAAAATATAGTAAGGACCGTCTTAAAAAACTGGACAAATAAATATAATGATCTGTCGTGTTACTTTCACACTAATCCCCACTACTCCCCAAGGTAGATGGGATCAGACGAAGACGTCACGCTAACCCCCAATAACTGTCATCCGCCATGCGCGATGCGCCGCAGTGCCGCCGTACTTGGCCGCTTCACCGAAGAGCGCAGTGCTATCGGGTTCGGGAGCCCGGCGAGGGTCGCATCGCCAGGAGCAAAGGCGGGGCCGCTTTCCCGCGCATATCTCAAGCTCCGCAAGATCGTCCCAACTCTTTTATCCACCCACCCATTCCCCTCGCTTCGCCCCGAGGCGCACGGGAATCGAATCACACCTGAGAACGAATCTTGGAGAGATGATGACGGCGACCCCGGAGCAGAAAGCTCCTCTGGAAGAGAGACCCCCCGCGCAGCTCCACACACGGGAAAGGGTTGCGCTGTTTGTTGTCAGACCGTGCGGATGTGTACCTTCCAGAAGGACATAAAAAAAAACAGAGGAAAACAACCTATGAAGTTGAAGGGGAAAAACCAACATCAAATTGTGGAAGGCGAAATCGATAAAAATTAATAGTGCTCGCCAAGTCGTACGTTGCATCCATGTTTGGAAAGCGGAGGCAATCACGAAATTCATCAATCGATGCTCGCGCCGAAAGTTCACACAGCGCCGCGCAGCAGCTACTAGGTTAGTTTTTTTCCCCGCTTGTTTGCAAAGAAGTTCGTTGAAGCTCCCTTCATATATCTCAGGGAAACAATGCGCGGGGGGAGATATAACTACAGCGGCCCCTCCGCTCGGCGCCGAGCGGTGCCTCCGCAACCATTTACTTCGAGATTACGGCCGCTCTAAAAACAGCGTCACGTATTTGCGCGGGACTCGGCGACGT